>CAXIVR010000010.1:38075484-38657984 GCA_964035755.1 Teleogryllus oceanicus | reverse complement strand
TTGGAAGTCGATGCAGAAGGTTCCAACAAAGCAGGAGTGGCTCAACACAATCAGCCACTGACACACAACGGCCACAACGTGGCACTCGAAACCGCCGTCTTCCTGTTTCCATTTCATGTCGTTCTTCCCTGAAATACACGTTTGCGTCACGAACGTCACAGCAAATACTTCACCAGTCGCTAAGCTGTGAAATTCCCGTACCCGAAGCACATCAAAGTGTATGGCGGGTGAATGGTGTATACAATAATCTTTTTTTTCTCTTGTTTACTATATACATTACATAGAGAATTATGCAAAATTGCAGCAGAAAATGACCATTTTCCAAAAGAAAAAAATTGTATTTCAGGTTACCAGTAATGAAAATTCTTGTTTTTGTGTGTAGCAATTTACTTTATCACCTTGTGTAGTCAGAATCCATGTTTTATGGGTTCTTGATTCCGGAGCACTGGTTTACGTCAAAACATACCTCTCCGTCTGCATGCGAATAAATAAAGTCAGTTTTTCAAAATTATATCTTTAAATGAGGACACATACATTTTCTTCAAACTATGAATAGATTTTGCGTACTTTTGTGTGAAATAGAAATATTTTTAAAAACGAAATAAAATGAATAATGATTTAGAGGTCACAACATCGTTAGACCCAACTGATCTTACTCAATTGGATTGTGAAATGGCGATCGATAGGCCCCGTGCTGTCGCATCGTTTAGAACTTCAACCGCGTCGGAAACTTCCAAACCTGCTATAGCCACGGTTACCAGAATTTTTTCCACGGCGGAGGGCATTTTACGAAGAAAATGGAGGATATTTCAATGAAAAGCAGACATTTACATTTTTATTCCACAATGTATAGAAATGTACTAACAATTTCTAACCATTAATATCTTTAAAAATCATATTAGACTTGCGACATTAAATTGAAGCTCCCAATTGATAATTTCTCTCCTTACTCACCTTCGTTCCCACCAAACAATAAGCATGAATATTTTTATATCAAAATCGACCTGATGCAGACCATTTATTTCCAAGAAAATATAGATATTCAAAATGAAGACCCTTTATGATTAAATTACTTAAAACTATGCCAGTATTATTTTCAAATCAACAGGGCGAAAAGGACAATCCATGTAAATTTAAAAAAGGAGCGAGGACAGGTCCTCTAAAAGGAGGACAGGTGGCAACCCTGCTACATCCCTAGATTTTATAACTCATTTGTGAATAAATTATCCATCAATTACTAATCTATGTAGTATTGCCGAATCATGTTAAGTCAAAATTTACTGGCAAAAAACGCAGTTTTTGGTGCAGCATTACAATTCTTTCTCTATTCTACATAAGTAGTGTGCGAGAAAGTAAAACGAACATGAAATGTGGAATCGCAAAGGAAAGTAAAGGTCCATAACCAATCACATCTATTACATGTTCGATCAATTTAATGCTTACGGGTTACAGTCTTACACGGGGGGGGGGACTTACTACAATAACCTGTTATTAAACTTATAATCTATACTTAGTATTTATATCTTAGACTTACATTACACTTAGACTTATATCTACATCATTATTCTACGTCTCTAGTATATACATATTTGAAATGGACGTGTGTCGTTTAATAGGTTTCGTAATACTATCTTCTATAGGCAAACTAGTGGTTTAACAACAGCAAGAATCTTCTATTATTCAAATTATTAGAGCATGTAGATGGAAGATCACCTTTGCCGATGAACTACAGGTAGGGAATCTCACGTAACGAAGCTACATACATATTTTTTCCACCGCGCCCTGATAGTAGGCCCCTTAGTGTTGGACAAGAAGACGAGGACGCCCGACCCATTACCCATTTTTATTTATTTTACGTCAAAAACAGTTAAAACTGCGTATGACGTGCTATGGGGAAAAGTGAATTGTGTGCACACTTTCAAAATTCTGTGATCCCTACACTAAGTCATATACTACTTATATTTTGAAAAAAAAGGTCTCCCATGTAATAAAATTATTTTCAAGGATAAAAAGGCAATACACTTTGGCTCTTATCCATGTTGTCCTTCGGAATAATACTTCCTGCCGCGACAACATGGAAAGGTTTGATGCATGCTTGTTAAAGGATACGTACTTTGAGCTACAGTCGAAACTGTTCAATAAAGACAACTAGAGGAGCCACAACAACACATACTTTCTCGCCCGCATTTTCACGCAAATTACGTACTACACGACCTTATTACAAAATCTATCGTTGAGGAACATATTTTATTAAGGGAAAAATATCTATCTTTAACACTTTAGTTGTAGGAAGACTCCGAAGAAATTTTGAACATTTGCAATTGACAAAAAATCAGTGTTTTCAAAGAACATGACACCTCCTCAATTCTCTTAAACGTCCTTCAACAAAAATTCCTATACTAAAAACAAAATTTAATAAAAAACGACGGAAACCTTTTTTTTTAAATTTGGAAAATGTCCCAGAGGCTTCATGTGAAGTACAATCCACAATTAAAATATCAGTTTGAAAATATTAGGGCCGCGACATCAACCAGATCCATTGGATAATATACATTACGGAGAAAATCGTTTGCCGCTAACGTTTTTTACGTACGGGGTTTTACCGTCATTCGATTGATTGATTGATTGATTTTTTCGAGTTTCCGGGCGCGTCAACTGCTTCGGTCATTAGTCCCGTTAGTATAGTGCATGTTTTTTCTCGGGAGATGGCGGTGATATTCCCCCGCTGGATGGCGAGATCCGGCACCGTCCTACCGTCGGCTAGTGGGGTTTCCCCCTAACCAGGACTCTCCCAACAGCGGGGCACCGCCCCAGTGGGGACAAGCTCCAAGCTCCCGACCGGTCTCCCAGAATATGTGGTAGTGTAGTGCATGTTAGTGTAAGTATGTGTGTAAGAGGAGAGAATAGGACAAGGAAGAGGAAGGTCAGATCGCGCGCGGTCCGTGGCCCGTTTGCTAGTGTACTGGTCCGGCATTCGCCTGGTGCTGATCGGAGAAACCACGGAAAACTACCGATCAGAGCAGCCGGCCGCTAGAATTTTTCTCCAGACTGCGACTGAATTCGACCTAGATGAAAAGCTAGTGTTGAAAATCCTGTCGCCGTCAGGACTCGAACCTAGGACCTCCCGGTCAGAGGCGCTGCAGTGACATCAGTTGATGTACTGGGCTACCGGTACCGTCATTCGATTTTTCGGTATCAAGGTCCCACAAAACAAGGATTCGGCAAAACCTCGTGTTACAGGATTATTTTTCTAAATTTAGTAACTGGTTTTATCCACTTTTTCTTTACCAGGGCCCTGTAATATAAGTTTTTCGGCCGAAAATTCAGTATTTTTTCGGGCAGAATAACGTAACTTTCTCTCTGTCGCTGAAGGGGCAGCGAGAAAGGGAAAACTGGATAGTGATTGCCAGTGAGCTGGTCGTCCATCGGAAATATGTGTACTTGTGAAATCACCAATGAGAAGCAGCACGGAAAAATTGAGTCTTGTGTAGCATTTTTATGAAATTTCCCATATAATTTGATGAAATATCTTAATAAATAACAACGACATTGGCAAAATGTGATCTTTTTTGTCATGTGCAAACCCTGGGAGCATGTGATATATTTTTCTGAACCACACTGTATTAAGAGTCGTAGGCTTCCGCGGCCGGAGTCGTTGAATTCTCGGCTGTCCGGGATTAGCCGCGTCATGGTCGATGGAGCTGGCGTTTCGGTCATCTTGCTGTGGTCTTCTTCAGAGCTATACTGCTGAGCTTCTTCAAAGCTATACGCAGTATAGTTCTGAAGAAGGCCACAACAAGATGGCCGAAACGCCAGCTCCATCGACCATGACGCGGCTAATCCCGACAGCCAGATTTAACGACTCGGCCAAGCTACGACTCTTAATACAGTGTGGTTCAGAAAAATACATCACATGCTCCCAGGGTTTCACACTGTATTAAGATTCTTTTGAGAGGCCGAACACTTGCAGGGACTAAACTTTACGAAACATTGCTACCTCCAGAGGTTTAGCTCACCTTTGAACGAAGCAAGGCAGTTCTCCAGACACAGCGTGTACAAAGCTTAGTAATACGATAGCCACACTTAAGACTATTCGAACAGACCAGATGTTGCGTTTCCAGGGTCTTTGCAACCTAGTAAGATATGTCTGCAAAACAAATAAATTGAATTTCAATTTTTCCAAATATAAAAACAAATAACTTGTCACAAACAAAATATTGACATTTAAGCATTTTTCTTTGTGTAACAATATTTACAACTGTTTAAGATAATGAGCTACAATACGGAAGGGATAATCCGATTTTTCTTGTGCTCTAGGCTTTACTAGCCAGAGGGAGGGGATCTTGAGCGTCGTAACAGCTTCAGCCAATGAGTTAGTTACAGGCATTAGTTTGCGTCACACTATTTACCAAAACTAACACCACCTCGTTACATGTCACTGAAACAAATTATACATGAAGCATTTTTTTAATATTTAAATTTTTATTTCAATTACACCGTCATCGCGTGTCTTTCCGATAAAATTTGTCACTTTAAGCCACTTTCAAAATATTTCTCAACACTTCTTGCTCTCCATGCCACATGGCGGCCTACGACTGCTGTGGCTTTTCAAACGAAGTGCCTATGTTGTGGTCACGTGGATCGTGACGCAAACTGGTGCTGCGCGGAATGAATAAAAATTGGTGCGCCGGACTTGCCCACCCTTATCTTTCTACCATGACGGTAGCTGGCGGTCGCCAAACGGTGGTCCGGGGTCGCGGGGAAAGGAGGGAGCGAGAGGGCGAGAGGGAGGAGAGGGAGCGAGAGGGAGCGAGAGGGAGCGAGAGGGAGCGAGAGGGAGCGAGAGGGAGCGAGAGGGAGCGAGAGGGAGCGAGAGGGAGCGAGAGGGAGCGAGAGGGAGCGAGAGACGAGGGGACAGAGAGCGAGCGAGAGAGAGAGACAGAGAGCGAGCGAGAGACAGAGAGCGAGCGAGAGACAGAGAGCGAGCGAGAGACAGAGAGCGAGCGAGAGAGAGCATATTTTGGCTTTGTAGCCAAATTTCTAGCTACTCTCTCTTTTCCCTCCCTCTCTCCGATAAATTCATCATTGGGAATTTCTAAGAAACTGTTTTAACACCTCCCTACCTCCAGAAACTGAAAAAATTTAGAGACGCAAAAGCCGGCGGTCCAACCTAGTTCCACCTGGCAGCAGGCGTAGACGGCGCCGCCTCCGATGTACAAAATGGCGCCGAGCAGGTGCATGAGGGTGCAGTGCGTCTTCTGGAAGTTGGCGAGCAGCAGGATGCCAACGCACAGCAGCAGCGCGCCCACGGCGGAAATGTGCCCGAAGAACATGGCCCGCAGCCAGCGCCGCCGCCGCCGCGCGCCGCCCGCCGCCCGCGCCATCACCCGCCGCAGGGTGGATTGCGTCTGCAGGTGGCGCACGTACAACATCCACGCCACTGCGGCAAAACGCCAACGCCGCGGATGGTTTCATTCAGTAGTGATTCTGGGCGCGTCAACTACTAAGGTCATTGAAGTCGTAGGCTTCCGCGGCCGGAGTCGTGTGAATGATCTTGGCTGTCCGGGTGACGCCGCGTTGAAGGTTGTGTTGCCAACGTTTCGACCATCATTTCGTGGACTTCCTCAGGGCAGGGCTGGCAGACCAGCCCTGAGGAAGACCACGAAATGATGGTAGAAACGTTGACAACACAGCCTTCGACGCGGCGTCACCTGACAGCCAAGATCATTTACTAAGGTCATTAGTTCCTTTGTGATTGATTGGTTGATTAGTTATTCCGGGCACGTCTACTGCTAAGGTCATTAGTCCTTTTATATTGATTAATGATTCCTGCGCGTCTACTGCTAAGTAATTAATCAGTTTTGATTGATTGATTGATTTGTGATTCCCGCGTTCAACGCATGTTATTCTTTTTTAGTGACTCCCGGCAACCTTTTCGATTGATTACTGATCAGCGCGTCAACTGCCAAATTCATTAGTTCCTTTTTGATGGACTATTGATTGAATGCCGGACGCGTCAACTGCTAAGGTCAGTTGTCCCTTTTTGATTGATTAGTAATTGCAGGTGCATAAACTGTTTATCTTATAAGTCCCTTTTTGATTGATTAGTGATTCCGAACTCTTCAACTGTTAAGGTAATCAGTCCTGTAAGTGTAATACATGTTTAATTGCGGTGGTGATCTCCCATCGCTGGATGGTGAGATCCGGCACCGTCCAACCGCTCCAGTCGGGACAAGCTCTAAGCTTCTGACCGGTCTCCCAACATGTGCGCTACTGTTGTGCATGGTGTGAGGATAGGACAAGGAAGAGGAAGGAAAACTCGCGCGGGGTCCGTGGTCCGTGCGTTAGGGTACTGCTCCAGCATTTGCCTCGTGTAGATAGGAAAAAACACGATAAGAGAGCCGGCGGCTAGAAACCTCCTCCAGTCAGCAGCTGAATTCGATTTAGCCGTGAGGCGTGAGTCGAAAAATCATCCCACCGTCGACACTCGAACCTACGACTTCCCGGTAAGAGGCACTGCAGTGATATTGATTGGTGCCCTGAGCCTCCTCTCCTGGTGAGAAGTGGTTGGAGAACAGTGATATAGCTCTGAGGCGGCGGTAACGATGGAACCGATTTTATCCGAAATTTCGGTCGGCCAATGTTGGATATTATTGTCCGATGTTTCAGATTTTTTCAAACACATGCTTATAAACAAAAATGTTCAATGTGATCCCAAACTACTTCTTCCGTTGTTGGACGAAGACTGTTCGTTTGCTTCTTCGGTTGCATACGCTCGAAACCATCTGGCGAGTCAAGCACATATCCAATTCATGCAGAATATCTTGATCCTGCTTCTGGTAATATTTCCAAACAACAACCCGCGAAATTATTTGGCCGATATCGGGAGCAACAGTTTGGAGTTTTTTTGGATGAAATAAGTCGCACGTGTTTGCTGGCAGTCTCAGTGGTGTGCGACCCATACTTCCGCTGCACTGTGACGTAGCTTTTCAAACCGCCCGCGCCAGAACCCGAGAAACGACTCAAATTGGCGAACTGTCCAAATTGGCGCACCCTTCCTAACTGACGAACCCAATCCGAACTGCCGATTAGTACCGAAATGGCGAACATTTCCTAAATGGTGTACAATTCCTAACAGGTGAACTGCAGCGCCTCTGACCGGGAGGTCCTAGGTTCGAGTCCGACGGCGTTCGTGTCAGACGGCGGCAGGATTTTCGACACTAGCTTTTCAGATAGGTCGAATTCAGTCGCTGTCTGGAGGAAAATTCTAGCGGCCGGCTGCTCTGATCGGTAGTTTTCCGTGGTTTCTCCGATCAACACCAGGCGAATGCCCGATCAGTACCCTACCAAACGGGCCACGGACCGCGCGCGATCTGTCCCTCCTCTTCCTTGTCCTATCTTCTCCCCCTTACATACACACTTACACTAACATGCACTACACTACCACATATTCCGGGAGACCGGTCGGGAGCTTAGAGCTTGTTCCGGCTTGAGCGGTGCCCCGCTGGTTGGAGAGTCCTGGTTAGGGGGAAACCCTACTAGCCGACGGTAGGTCCGCGCCGGATCTCGCCATCCAGCGGGGGAAGATCGTCGCTATCTCCCGAGAAAAAACATGTACTACACTAACGGGGCTAATGACCGAAGCAGTTGACGCGCCCGGAAACACGAAAAAAACAAAACCAAACCAAACCTAACAGGTGAAGCGTCCCGAACGATGATCTTCTCGAACAGACGAACGATCCCGAACTGGTGAACCGTTCAAAAACCAAATTGTGAAACAGTGAATCTCCCGAACAGGTGAACCGCCCCAAACTACGAAGAACCGGAACTAGCAAACCATCCCAACTCGTGAGCATATCTCACAGTCGGCATTACCTGCCCTCAAAATTCTGCTTCTGTCGAGCGTCTCCTATTACGCTCGAGGGTCTCCTACTACGCTCGAGGATCTCACTGTCAACATCTCCCACTGTGGAACATCTCCCACTGTGGAACATCTCCCACTGTCGGACATCTCCTGTCGAAATTTCACTGTCAAACATTTCCCAATGTCAAATATTTCATATTGTTGAACATTTTTAACTTGAACCTCTCCAATTGTCGGACATTTTGAATTGTCTCCAATTGTCAAATTGTCGACAATTGTCGAACCGTCACCAATGTCGAACTGTTGCCAACTGTTGAACTATTTCCTAATGTAGAACCGTTGAAACATCAATTGCTGAAGATCAACTGCGGAACATCATCAACGCCCAAACTTCAGTGTTGTACTTATACGGCCGTACTTCATCTGCCAATCATTTTCAACTGCCACACATCTCCAGTTTCCAAATATCTTTGACCAGCAAATATCCCAAACATGTGAATATCTCCAACATCCAATTGTTGACCTTGTCCATCAAATATCCTTAACTGTCAACTACCACAATGTCGATACCTCGTTGCGAACACTCACAAAAGAACGTGGCACTGTTGAGTCCCATGGAAAACAAGCAACTCTCGGGAGCAGTCGAGCCCATGTCGCTGATGTACGGCAACACCGGGTCGATGTGGCCATAACCCAACGCCATGGCGTACCTGCAGTTCAGAGGAATTTACATCAGAAACTATTAAATGCTTTTATTGACCTCAAACTTAATACAGCTTGTGAATGATCTTGGCTGTCCGGTTGACGCCGCGTCGAAGGCTCTGTTGCCAACGAAGGCTGAGTGGGCAACACAGCTTTCAACGCGGCGTCACCCGGACAGCCAAGATCATTCACATGACTCCGGCCACGGAAGCCTACGATTTCACTTAATACAGCTTATTCTTCTAAGACAAATTTTGAATACAACATTCGAAGCTTCGCACGTAAAAGACTCCAATGAGTACTGAGTCCGTAAACATCGGACGTAAATGACTCCAATGTACCCTGCGTTTTCCGACTATATATTAATCATAATCGTGAACTGGAAAAGGAATTCTATATACAGTGGATTCGTCTTCCTTTTCCCTCCTTATACCCACCGGGCATTCCCCTATGCCCACTAAACCTTCACGGACCCACTTCACCTTGCCACACATAGCCCACCCTTCCCTTTCCTTTCCCAGCCTATGATCTTCATTGCCACCACCATCAAAGCTATCGTCAGCTTTAACCCTTAGACTCTGTTTGGGGTCCTTTTTGACCCCAGAGAAATATAATCTTCTGGGCATAATGTCCAAGGACAACATCGTAGAAATATTCAAATGGACTTCTCTTTTAAATATGCTATTTACGTGCAGTTCTACATACTTTATAATCTTTTCAGTTTTCTAAGTTTGTTACTTTGTTGGAAATAATTTGATTTTTATGCGGTTGGAGTTAATAATTCACATTTGACTTTAAAAAAATTCGATTTTGTAATTTATGTTGCGGTTTTGAGTAATAATTGTGTATTTTTTTACGATTTGGTAGCCTGATTCAAACTTCTCATGCTGGGAAGATACACACCTATGTATAGTAATGAGGATATTCTAGGATTTTTTCTTCTGGAAATAACATTATTCTTTGTTATTTAGTACAACAGAGTAAATATATCAAATGAATAGCATCGTTTTCTCAATTAAAAGATCCAAATAACATTCCTACATCAAATACTATTTGAGTAACCGAGTATTTCAGAAACCGAGTCGATGGGTTAAAGATATATTATTGCATACTCTTCGAAACTTTCGAGGAAGAATTTTGAGTACACAATAGTGCACAGAATTTGGACAAAGGAATATGAAAGCGTTATAGGAGTACTTTTTCAAATTTCTCAAACTTTTTCAAATTTAATTTTTTCTCTTATTTTGAACGTCAAGTGTTCAAAATATTATTAAGATATGAATGCAACTACTAGAAAACAAAAAAGCAAGTCTTTTTATAAAAAACAATTTACAAAAGAAATGTAGATAAGTTATGCCCCACAAATCACTATTTTTCGTTGAAATCGGTTCAGTCAGGATACTCCGAAGAAGACAAAAATCGTAAAACCAATTGAATTGGTTTTAACATCATGTCAATAATAATACGAGATTTTGAAAAGACATTTCTTAATAAAAATATATTTTGAAATCACAGACATTCTAGATTTATTTACATAGGTTTTTTGACATCAGTATTAACTTATTTGAGAAAGGATGAAAGAACTTGAATTGCTACTTCATGCAAAACGAACTTTGAGGCGTGCCTACCGCAAACAAACCATGGTCATATAAAGAACTTAGTTCTGCAAAGTAAACGAAACAATAGAGTCAGATTAATCAAGATGGCTGCTGCTTTGCGTATTCAGAAGGATTTCAAGTGTATATACTTGTAAAATTTCATGATTTTGTTCTAACAAATAACGAACCCAACTTATTCGCAGGTGTCTTCGGCGTACTCATTTCCAAATGACAGACTCGGCTCCTATAGTCGCCTTGTTCGTCAGCTTTTCATTCCAAAGCCTTATTTTCTGTACTAATAGTGACATTAATAACTATTTCAGTTTGTGAACAGTTTTTTAAACTCCATTACGTCGAGATAGTCGTTGGTGTACTTACGAAATAATGATCGTGCAGATGGAAATTATTGGAAACATCAGGGGCAGTAAGTATAGATTGAAAAACACCATTGCAGCATCTGTAGAAAAATAAATACCGTAGACCTGCAGTACATGTATCAAGGAAGAAAACCTGGCTACACAAGACAAGCTTTATAAAAATGCATCATCGATCTGCTGAAGGCGGAAACGCGAACAATCTCTTTCTTTAGTCTTTTAGTCTTTCTTTACTTTTTTCTCAAAATAAGGATGTGATTGCTCCTTATCCAGAAAATGGCCCATATATTGTGAATGGTTTTCAGTAGCTATTTTAAATATACGTTGAGAAAGTGGAAATATTTGGGAAAGAATAAACAGTATTAATAAACTCAAAATAATAAAACACTGTTTTCTTACGGTTATACCATTTTATAATAAATTAATACGAGCTTAGATATGGCTTAAGTTCTAACAGGGAAAGAAAATCTGATTTCTTTCTATTACTTTTAATATTCTTTGACACCTCTATCTGAATGATGACGTCAGGATTCGAAGTGCAATGCCACCATCTCAAGGCTGCCTTGGTCACACAGATTGTCATTCACAAAACAAAATACCTTAGTGAATTTTCAGTCTTCAATGCTTCTTTAGAGGAGTTCAAGATGCATTTTCTTTTTTGTCTCTTGTTTGCAACACGATCTCCCAGAGAAACAATAGTGTATAATGGCATCGAGAAATCTGATTCTTGCTAGAAGAGTCTTGAAGTGTTTAGTGTATTTTATGCCTCAGGAATCATGAAGACAAAACTGAAATTTTGATGAAGTAATTATGAGTGAATGTGATCATTTTCATTACGACAAGGAGTTGCCACACAGCATTGTTAAGGTACAAAACGGAACAATTGAAAGTGGAAATATAAACTTCCTAAATTATGTACCACTATGAAATTTGTAGAACAAAAATTCCGTGGAAATGCTAATGGGTTGCAACCTAATTGGGAAATAATGAAGCGTATTCTGTAATAAAGATCGTTTTTCATAAATTTGTATTCTCACTTTCTAGACAGGATGTGCGATACCCCCAAAAATATGGAAACGTTTTATCTTGTAACAAGGGAATATCTGTCAATGCCCTTTGGTTTGATAGAAACATACAACTACAATCAGAATTAAGATGTAGTATCAACTATCCGTCAAACAATGAGAAAAATTATTGCAATTCATTATATTATTTTAATAAGGAATCTATATAAATCTATTCAATATTAAGTATTAAAATCTGTTGTCTTTACTTTCTTTCCAGCGCTTATGTAGTAGAAAGAAAATTATGTAAAAAACGCCGACTTTTTGACAGAAACAACTTTTATTAAAGGCCACTGGTAATGACAAATTGGACAAATTAAGTTGCTAAATTTAGAAACACACATTCTCTTACACATGGTGTAGCCAAAATCCATGTTTTGTGGATCCTTGATACCAAAATATTCGAATGATGGCAAAACATTCGTCCATCCGTCTGTTCAAGGAACAGGTCAATGAACTGGAACAATGAACGGTCTATGAACAATGCTAGCGGCTAAACAGTTCAGCCGATTTTCTCCAACATTAATATGACCCGAATGATCTGACCCCTTGAATTAGAAACTGATTAAAAATGATTGATTAGAAACTTACTAAATCTGAGTTGAAACTATTTTAATTTTGGGGAGGTACTTAACATGAAGTCCCTGGGACATTTTCCAAATTTTCAAAATAATGGCTTCATTGTTTTTGATTAAATTTTGTTATTGTTGTAAAGTGAGTTTTCGTTGGAAACCATGATTTTTGAAACTTACAAGAACTCAAAATTTGTTCGGCGTCTCCTTCCAACTACAATTATGAAGATAGAGATTTTTCACTTAATGAAATCTGTTCCTTAAAGACAGATTTTGATAGGTCATGCACAATTTTTCGAAAATTTGAGTACTTTTCGCGTAATTTAGGTTTTTGTTTAGGGGTTTGTGATTGAATTGTTATATATAACTTAAAACAAACCCTGCAAAGCAAAATTCCTAGTTGCGGAAATATATTTTTAAACTAATGACACAGGCTTTCTCGTACTTGGTAGATTTCTTTATTTTTTCGTCTGGGTTGAATTTTCGATTTTCCACCACCCTCTTCCGTCCTGACATCTATTACCTACAGGAGGTTTTTTACATTTTCTCAATTTTTCCGTCACCTAATGATAGAATTGAAATTAGACTTTGAGAATATTATAAAAGATTGAAATCTGATCCTAGATGCATATTTTCGTCTAAAAATTTGGAGCCGATTTTAAGAATATGTCATTGGAGCTTTTATAAAAAATGCGCAATTTGAAGCTTATTTTTACAGGAACTTTCGAGTTTTCCGAACCTACATTGACAATCATTTGAATCACCTCTATGCATAAATGCAACAGGGAATAGAAAACGTTCATAATGTAAATATTGTAGACTCGAGCGCGAATTAATCTATTGTTCTACAACAGCGCATACTTCCTCGAATTAGAAACAGTGACATAATATTGCAATTTTGTACTTGCCAGCCCGCGCGCTGGCTAAAATATCAATAAAGTAATTAGAATATATGCAAGTGACATCAAAATAATTTCGAGAATGCTGGCTGCTCTCTCGTGAGTTGCCTTTCGATGTAATTTCGTCGTATTTTCGAAATTTTCACTTATCCTTTACATCATAAAGACATGCAAACTTAAGTAATCACAATGACCCACTATTCATTTCGATAAAGATAACATTATTAGAATATGTTGTAGCCATCGACATGACGGCGTCGGTCAGTCCAGTGTTAAGTTAATTTGTTACCGTCATTTTATAAATTGACATCGCCTCAAACGAAGCGCAGGAAAATCAAATTTAAGATAGTATGCTCGTTTGGGGATGTTTAAGATGGGAGAACGTGTTATGCATGTGAGTACTAGATGCGAGAAGTATTCAGCGTTATCAAAGCTCTCCCTCTCCCATGAGAAAATTTGAAATTTTCTAAGGTGAGTAAAATGTAGTGATGAATATGGGCAGTAAATGGGAACCAGTTACTACAAAATAAAGAGTTAAAAGCGCAATATTGTTGGTGGCTAGAACAGAAACACGTAGAGTTGTTAAAGGTGTTATTCGTTTGAACAAGATCACGTAGTGTTGTTAAGGGCAATATTTACTTGGAGGCTCGTTGAGCATGTAATGATGTAAGACTTCAGCATACAGACGAAATGGAAGTAAGAGTGTGAGTGAAATGTAGCGAGTATGTACAAGCGGCACAATGAAGAGGAGTTAGAACATTACAATTTAAAAAGACATGTTATACAGAACTAATACAGTGTTTGTATTACTCATCTGTGAATGCTGAATTCGTATGTCATAGAATTGTTAAACGTGATATTAGGGAGTTTTAGCACCACGCGTAAGGTAGCGACGTTATGCATGAACAGTCACATGACGGACCTTGAAGTCATAACGTCTTATCTTAGGCCTAAGATAAGACCTTTTACCTTCATAAATAGTGCATGCCTATAGGAGTCTCGACGGTCACCTTTCAAGCGGCAAAATGACCGCCTAAAAACAGGAAACGTTGGGATTTTTTCCATCTCTGAACAAACCGATTCTCGTTATGCGAGGCAGTAACAAATATTCCTTACTAACTCCACAACGCTGGCAAGAATTAGCAGGAAACGTTGGAGAAGTGCTAGGAAAGAAATTCGCGAAAAAGAAGTTTAAATCATACCTTCGGGATAGGTTATGTCTTACTCTCATAATAACGCTGTTTGAAAATATTTCCTACGTTCTCAAGAACAGTCGATTCAAAATTCCAGAGAGCATACTCATCGCAGAGGGCCATAAAATCTAAAACTTCTAATACAATGCACATTTATTATACTCGTGTCTCGTATCGTGGTTTAAAAGTCTCACCGCTAGCCTAGACTCTCTGATATATTATGCAACTTCGTTGTTCAACGCTTGAAATGTTTCTTTTATTATAATGCATAACGCAATGTCACAATTGCTAAACCTCTTCTGAGTGTTGTTCATTATGACCGTATAAAGTCGTTAGTCACGTCATCCATAGAGTTTAAGGATGTCTCCTTACGCCTGGCGCTAGAATTCTCTATTCTCTTCATCAAGATCACGTAGTGCAGTAAGGGCGATATTTTCATATAAACTCGAGTATGGAATTGTGCAAGTATTCAACGAACAAAAATATGGAAGAGAGCGTGTGAGTGGAATATAGCGGAATGTAAAAGAGGGACAAAGAAAAGGAGTCGAACATTGTAAAAATTGTAAAAAGAGATATTAAATTGTAAAAATAGGCGAGTACACTGGTGATGCGGCTTATTTTTGGTGCATCTCCTGGTTATTCGGTCAAACGAGCTCATCCGTGGTTTAATCTTGTGTACTATATTGGAGAATTAAAACTATTTTATAAACTTGGCTTCATTTTTGGTCATAATATTATTAACGCACAACAAACGGCTCAAAGACGGCTCAAAGCCGGCTCAAACGGCGCGTACGCGGAGATGCTACCTGGCGGTCCTCTTTGACAACTGACGAGACGAGACATATAAAAATACAGCGTCCTCTGGAATAGTGGATAGATAATGGAGGATTACTCCGCGCTCAACGCTCGACCAGGGGCGAAGAGACGCGTTGCGTCGATAAGTTGAATTAAGGGCGCAACGAATTAAAAAAAAATCTGTGATGAATCTGTGATGTCATGGACGACTGGAAATACCATGGCTACGTGTGTCTTACGGTTTTTTAATTAAACCAGTTGTCTGCTTTTGCGAAGTCTGATAGTGTAGTGTTTTAATTGCACGGCGGAATTATAATTACATGCGCGCTATTAACAGAGATAATCAACGATTTTTCAAGGAATTTAATTATATTTAATTAACTAAACTAAAAAACATAATTGAATTATTTTCTTTGGCCAACTGGTAGGTAAAAAGTATTCTTGAACAATTATTTGTCCGGGATATATTCTTCAAATATTTTTGCTCACAACTACTGAGTATTCAGTAACAACACAAAAGTACATGGATGGCGATTGATACAGGGAGTAAAATTAAATATGTACGTAAAACCAGTTTATTATTACAATCAGAACATTCAAGTGGATCTTCTGTTTCTTCGTCCTTCGCGTTCTTTGACGAAATCTCCATAGCGAAGTGATCTTTCCCTTTTGGAAATTGCGTCTCCGTCAACTTGAGTCGCCATTCCATGAGAATCTTGTAACGCTTCTTTACGTCTTCAGGAATCTTCTCGAATTTGGTGATTGACGGGTACTCAAACTCCCCTAGTTCCAGTTTCTCGAACCAGTCCGTGTACAGCGACGGAATGATATCCCACGAAGGGAACTTGCTAAATCGAAAAAAGTAACGGAGAACGCTCCAAAATGAACTGTTGTTCATCAGTTGCAGGTGGAAGACCCATTCAGGAGCGAATGCAGGCATGTCCTTGAATTCTTCGTCGATGCCCCACAGCCTGCAAAACCGGTGAACCTGGTGCGGGAGTTCGGAGCACAGCGGCCATCTTTTCCTCTCGAAGAAGAAGTAAATGATTCTCGAGAACAGATTCGGATCCAGACGTCGAGCCACAAAAACGTACATGGGAATGAGGCGAAACTTTTCCGGGTCGAAAAGATCATCGTCGTCCAGTCTGACTTTTTTCTCGGAGTATATGCGACCGGTGGTAGAGGTTCTGTCAATACTTCGGAGCACCCTGTACACAAAATTCAAAAATGTTACAATGCTTGAAGATTTATTTATTTACTTTACGTAAAAAAAAACAGTTAAAACTGAGTATGACGTGCTATGGGGAGAAGTGAATTCTGTGCACATTTTCAAAATTCTGTGATCCCTTCACTAAGTCATATACTATTGAATTTTAATTAAAAAACGCTCCCATGTAATAAAATCTATTTTAAGGATAAATAGGCAAAAAAATTTTGAACTCTTATTCATGATGTTCTTCGTCAAGGAATCTCTGCCGCCGCGACAACATGGAAAAGATAATTTGAACAACCATATGTCCCACTGAATTCTAGAAGACGTGCACAGATAATGAAGATACATTATGACCACAAGCAAAACAAGGGGCCTGTTAATAAATAAATGTATATATAATAGTGAATCCGGCCTTAAGTGATTTTGATTTGAACTTCACAATTTTTCCCCTCTAAAAACAGAAAAATATGTTTGTTGCGTATGTCTGCGCACGTTTTCTTGAGCCTCTTTTACTGTACATTCTTGAATGATCTATCAAATGTACCAACAAATCGAGATGACAAACCTCTGGAAACTACAAATTTGAACTCCCGAATAATAGGAAACTCATTTACATCAGTAAATGAACTATAGATTTAATTTTACAATCTTGCTTATAAAATAGCAACACATACCTCCAGGCTTTACTACTAGAAACTAGAAAAGGAGAGTTCAACAAACCGTGCGATTAGAGAAACTAAATTTATTTTCGGAAGAAAAACAAGGAGTCATCTCAGCATTTGTTTAAAGTATCATGGATACTGGATGAAAAACCTAATGAAGACGTTAGTCACTATTCCAAAAGCTGAAATACAATTACCGTAAAACCGAAGCCCGATTACTAATTGCTCTGAAGAAAAGGCACGGTTAGCGCAGGTGGTTGCATAACGGACATTATGATACTATGGTGATTGGACATTACAATACTCCTTTTTGCATTGGGTTTATATCCACCTGAGAGAAGATTGGTTCATTCATTGTTCATTCATTGGTTTATTCATTGTTTCACAGAGATTTCGGGAAAAAATTTCCCAAGATGCATTGGTCGGCAAGTGCGCTATCAGACACGCGATATAATTCAAAATGCAGATGTTCTGCACAATTGTCTTTTTATGTTTTTCTTTTCCACCATCTTTTCCATTTACATACGTGAGATAGATTGATTGCTTTTGTCGTGTTTCCGGGCGTCTGAACAGCATCGGTCATTAGTCCCGTTAGTGTAGTGCATGTTTTTCTCGGGAGATGGCGGTGATTTTCCCCTCGCTGGATGGCGAGATCCGGCGTCGTCCTACCGTCGGCTAGCGGGGTTTCCCCCTAACCAGGACTCTCCCACCAGCGGGGCACCGCCCCAGACGAGACAAGCTCTAAGCTCCCGACCGGTCTCCCGGGATATGTGGTAGTGTAGTGCATGTTAGTGTAAGTGAGTGTGTAAGGGGAGAGGATAGGACAAGAAAGGGGAAGGACAGATCGCGCGCGGTTCGTGGCCCTTTTGGTAGGGTACTGCTCCGGCATTCGCTTGGTGTTGATCGGAGAAACCACGGAAAACTAACGATCAGAGCAGCCGATCGCTAGAACTCCTCCTCCAGACAGCGACTGAATACGACCTAGCTGAAAAGCTAGTGTCGAAAATCCTGCCGCCGTCAGGACTCGAACCTAGGACGTCCAGGTCAGAAGCGCTGCAGTGACATCAGTTGATGCACTGAGCTACCGCTCCCGCTACATACATATGTGAGAATTTCAAGCGAGTTGTTTTCGGATTCTTCTTCGTATCGTACTGTTCCCACAGACTTAGGCTCCACAGACCGGCGCGGTAGATCCGCAGCGGGTGCGGCGCGGAAAGATCCGAGCTAGACGCGGCCGCGGAATTCGCGGGACCGTTCACACCGGAGCGTCAATTATGAGTCAGCGTTTGGTGACGGTTGGCAAGGTCGCACGACCCAGAGGCGAGGAAAGACTCCCGAACATGGGCGGACTTCCTCGAAACTCAAGCAAAAGAGCAGGCCTGAATGCCTGAGCCACGCCACGTAAAATAAGGCGGAATTTAATTGAGCTTCAGTGTCGTATGGATTTATATCATCCATTTTTAGTTCACTTATTTACTTCCTATAGTTACAAAAATATATTACTTCTAAGGACTTTTTTGTGACAGCGTAGCTCGTTTCGCAAGAGATCTGTTCGCTTGTATTATTTACCTTTCAGACAAAGTCTTCGTCTTTGCAGAAGGCTTTCGTTCGAAAAGGCTTGTTTCCAATTCTTCGTCCTCCTGAAAAAACGACCTTGGGATTTAAACGACAGTTGTGTGTGTTGTTCAACAACTAAATATTTACGTAACATTCAAGTGATTATTTAGGGGTTTGCCTCAAGGAAGATTACACGAGATCCGGGTTTCGTTTTTTTGAGTACTTTCGTTCGATCGTATGAGTACGTATTGATCGGATAAATCAAGTAGAAGCAAAAGTAATCAAGTAAATCAAGTAAAAGTACCGCTCAAGAGCAACCGCTTGCTAGAATTCTCCACGAAACAGTTGTTAAATTTGATTTAGCTACATAGCTAATTGGCTCTGTAGAAATGAAAGTAGCTATCTGGGAATGACCAAAATTCGTGAAATTTCGTGTTTTCATTTGTTATTGGGTCGTATGCTCTGTTTTATTTTCTTTTAAATGCTTCAAACCCTTTCTTGCTATGTTTCTTAGTTTTCGAAAAAATATATTTTTTCGATGCGAGTCAACTGTCAAGCCCTTAGTGAATGAAGTTCAGATGTATTTTCCCGAATTGGGAATTTTCAGTACTTTCATGCACATCAGACATCATAATTTATAAACTATTAAAGATTAATATACTACTTTCTACAGCGTGCAACCCATGATTTTCTCTAGTGAATTAACTAGAATAGTTAATCTGTCACTAAAAATTGAAGTTTTTATGAACTGAAATGTCAATAATAAATTTATAAACAATTATTTTTCTCAAATAATCAAATCCTCACTCTAGTTTTTACAGTACATTTACCATTCTAATTCATTCACTAGAATATTCAGTTGTGATTAATTTAAAAAGAAAGAATTATCAAAATGTGTCAATTTATTGTAGAGTTATGTTTGAAGTAAAAACTTGCAACCTGAAGAAATAGAGGTAGGTCCCTCCACAGGGCATGAAAAGATTGAATTCCTCTTCCTGTATAATAATTTACAATAATAAATGCCCGAGCAACGCCGGGTACTTCAGCCAGTTAATTATAAACAAATAGAAAAATGTAATTATTTGATCTCCAAAAGCATAAAAAAATCAAATGTAAAAGGGAAAAGAAAATAGATCGAAAATTCTAGATTTTTTTCTCAGGTAGACAGTTACTTTAATTCAACATCAACGTCGATAACTTGCCACAGATACCCACTGCCTAGAATTTCCCGGTCGGAGATGCTGCTCTGAATCATGTCAGCCGATGTTGTTACGATCAAACAAATCAAGATTCACTTCAGATATAATGAAATAAATCTTACCTAGAAAGTATTTTACATCCATTATATAAAATTTAATTAGATTTGCATGAATGAAATATATTTTACCGAAAATAGTCTGTTTCTGTGAGCAATATTCCACTCTACTAGGAATCGAACCAGCGATCGAATCGATCGATCATTCCTTTAATCAACTGAATCGTTTATTTCAGAAACCCGTCAAACGCCAAAATCCTTATTTCGAGAAAAGTATGAAAAAGTTTCCTTGCGATGTTGGGTTGGTTTTTCTGATTTTTAAATATATTTTTGTAGTATTAAATCAGTTGATAAATAAATAGTTTTCATGTAAATATTTTTCTTACTGATTTCGTTATATTTTTAAAAAGAATTTAAATCCGTGCACTTGACAGGTTTCTGCAATAAATGACCAGAAATAACTTGTTTTGATTTGTAACTTAAATTTTTACGAGTATTGATCACTTGCAGTGCAATTGTGAGTTGTTATTTATTGTTCCTTGCATTACACAAAATAATTTTAGAAAAAAATGCACAAAAATCTTGAAAAATCAGACTTACTATTTGTGAGCAATGAGTTCTCCCACTGCACTTCGTTTTGAATTGTAATTTAAATTTTATCTCTAAATTTAGCGTTTAGCCCACACATCACAAACATCAACCTGAGACCGACCAAATAAATATCCAAGTTTTCATTAAAATATTTAATATAAAAGCTGTACTTCACTACGTCTTTCAGATCATGGTTTTCAGTGATAAACATCTCGTGTATTTTGGAGACGTTCAGAGTAGCATCTAGATAGTTTTTCGGATGGGATTCTTTAATTTCAAACTTCGAAATGTGGTCACGGATACGAACACAAACAGCTCCCGACACAGCATTACCACTTCTGCTCTTGTCCCTTACATCAGAAGGGGCCTTATTTTTAAGCCATAACTGACCATCCTACTTACTCTGTCTCAATGTGATGAATTTCGAGAAAAACATTATTGCAAACTGTTTGTAAAGTACTGTTTATCTTTAAGTGATAAACATATGAATGATGTTTCTTATTCGATTTTGAAGGGTTATCATCATCCTCCGATTCCTCAAGATCTTTCTCATGACACAGTTCATCTTCTGGGCTCTGTTTCTTACGTCTGCGTCGAATTTCTTTTGCCTCTATCAAAATTTGAATACATGTATCTTGAATGTTTTCATTCTCTAGAGAATAAAAAAAATTCAACGTCTTGTTTATTAGTTTTTCATTAATATATGAAGGACATTTAATATTGCATTTACATGAAATGCCTTCCGGTTTTGTTTTTAGATCTACTTTCTTACCAGTGTACGAAACATGCCTCGCCTTTCACCCTGGCTTTGCGTATAATATTTCGCTGATAAGAACTCCTCGTCTCCTTTTCCGTACAGGTTAATCGTCAAAACTAGACATGTTCTCACAAAAAAATACTTTTTCTTACTCACTAATCACAGCAAAATGAAGTCACACGTAAAAGACACTTCAAAGCGCCACCCTGAGCAGATGCTACTTACAACCTAAGAACAACAATCTCACTACTTTTAGAAGCGTTGATAGAGATCACGGCGACACTTCCTGTACCTTTCTTACTGCGTTTTCCATTCGTCGCATTAGTGCGCACTGAGGTCAGCTTTCGTGTTCCATTCCACCGCTAGGGCGCACCAGTGCAAAGAACTGCGTGTTCCATTCGCACATCGACACGGGCCCGGGGCGCCCTAAACTGTACTGACGATCGCGTCAGTGCAGTCCAGTGCACCGGGCCATTGTGAGGTTAAGTGCGGAATTTATCCATGCTGATTTAGATTCGTGGTGAAATTATGAAGGCAATTGAGGATCTTCTGTCACGCAGGGATACTTCGAATGATGGAGTGTATTATGTTTTGCAAGAAATGTCTTAAAATAATGTTTGTGATTTACACGAAGTTCGGAAAATCAGATTGTGTTCTCCGAAAATTTAACCTTTAATAATTTCATATTAACAAATCCAGTGCTATTTAAAAACTAAAGTGTTTTAGGTACGACTCAATTTCGAAACGCTAATAAAGTGAAAATAAAAACAGTGGCCCTTACAAAATCATTCAAATATATATGCAAAGAAATTTTTCTCGCACGTCCATGCATATACCAGCGGAAATGTTCATGTTAATATATTTATTGTTTTCAGTAATCAAACGATTCTACAGAAGCCTTTCGGTTCAAAATCTTGTGTACTATATCGATCACTGGCAAATCTCGAAAAATGACATTATTACTCATACGCATTTGAAGTTTTCGTAGTTTTTAAATAAAGAAATCACCAATTAAATAAATAATTTATGAATTAAGAAGTAAGAATTACCAAAAGACTGCATAAAAATTATAACGACGATCGTAATTCAAAAGTATTATTTTTCGAGCTCCATCAGTGTGACTGACCAAGAACAGCTGTGTATAATTTCACTGCGTATCGCACAAGCACTGACTCAGTTCCGGAATCCGTTTCATTCGTAGCTGCCCTTTATGCGGTGGGGCAGCACTGTTGCGGAGCGATGACGTTTCTGCTCTGCCCCACGGTGGGTTTCAGTGCAACGAATGGAAAACGCTATTAGAAAGTTTCCCCTCCCGAACGTGTAACTTAATAGACCCCTGAGGTGGTTCAGATAACCCTTCAACTAGCTTGGATTACACGTGACATCCTGATTATCGTGGTTGTACGCGTGCGACCGCGGCAGGGTTAAAAGAAAATATTCTTTTGATTTAGAGCAGAAACTCGTCAAACGACGTCGCTTGACGGGTTCTGTCTAAACACGATTTTGTAGGGTCTTTCTAAGTACATTGCAAGAGTTGCAAATAGCTGAATTCTGTACTAAACGATGTGTTTATCTCCAAAGAAAAAATATCCTGTTGCTAACGCGTTATTTTTAATTTTTAGAGCTTGACGGGTTTCTGAAATAAACGGTTCAATTCATGTAATTACGTTCATGTTATTTTTTGTAGCTGGATCTGTGCAAACATTCCGCCTTTTTAAATCGTTTTAGGAAAATGGAAAATAATATTAAGGAAAAACATAATAAAATAACAGAACATGGTAATTAATATTTATATAATTTATGAATTAACCTATAAATAAGTAATGTAAAATGTATTATATTACAATAAACACTTATAAATCATCGTTTTAAACTAAAAGAAATTGTATAAGATAAAAAGAGTACATTTGTATTGATTCATAACAGCAATATAACTATTATTGTCGAATTATAAATATTATTTGAGGTAATTGAACACTTCCTGAAGGCCCAAATTTGACTGTAAAACGTGAATTAAAAGTAAAACCTTGAATAAATGTATGGAATGTGTGTTTATTGTAATAAATAAGGATAGCAGCATATATTCGACCTCTTGAAAACAACCATCTCAAGTTTCTGACAAAATAAAATTTTATTGAATTATTTTAACTTCCTTAAAAGTTAAAAGTAATTTTAATTATCTTAGAAGTCAAAAGTTATTATAACTCGACTTTAACTCTCACAGAAATTAAGGTTGGCTTGAAGCCTCCTAAGGTTAAAGGGTAACTAGATCTCTAACGGATTTGGCCGTGAGAGCACCGCAGAACGACCAAGAATAACTTTGGTGAAAAACAGACACGAAAATATTACTTACAAATTCCTCATCGTCCGTTGCTGTGGTTGCTCTGGTTGATATACAACCCTGAAGCACTGCTTCCATTGTGTACTCCAGATCGGAGTCGGTGGAGATATCCTTGAACACGTTTGATATACTGGCTCATTTACATAAAGAATAAATTATATTTAACATGATCTGGGCTGTCCGGGTGACGCCGCGTCGAAGGCTGGGGTGCCGACGTTTCGACAGACATATCGCGGTCCTCTTCAGGGCTGTACTGCCACAGTACTTGGCATGTCGCTCGAAACGTCGGCACCCCAGCCTTCGACGCGGCGTCACCGGGACAGCCCAGATCATGACTCTGGCCGCGGAAGCCTACGATATCTTATATTAAACATGTTATATACGTTATTAAAGATATTAGAGTCAATCGGCGGTAGAGAAAAGCAATCTTTTCACCTTTTCTTCTATATCGTTTGTAGCAAACACATGGAAAAATATGAATATGCGCTGTTTGGTGCTAAAGAGTACAAAGTAAAAAACTAGCGGTGTAAAACTGCATACTTTTTCGCAATATTGTTAATGGTTATGTAATATTATAATATGACAATTTTTGCCTTATGCTTCAACGACCATTTAAAAAAAATTAAACAAACGAAGCGGGAAAAAACATTTTTCATTCAAACGTTTACACGAAAACAGCTTTCTGCCATTGCATACAACGTATTCACGTTCTACATAATTGTAAAACGATTCGATTTTTGGTATCAAGAACCCAAAGTCGCTGATTCTGGGTATACCGCGTGTTGGAGTATTTTTTTCTATATTTATCAACTGTATTTATCCACATTTTCGTTACCAGGGCCTGGCAAAAAGAGTTTTTCTATCGAAAATTGGTCGTTTTTTCCTGCAGCATTATACAACTTTCTCTATTCTGCGTAAGCTGTTTGAGGACTGAAAAGGTAATAACTTGAGATCTACCACAACTCTCAAAAAAATCAAAAGTGTGTATCAAATTAGCTCCATCTGATAGGGGAGTAGTATGATACATTGATGGGGCTAAAATGATACAGCTTGGTATCTCTATGAATTTTCATTGGGAATCAACGAGCGAGCTATATTGTCCGAATAAAATTTGTCTACGTGACATCTAGGGTGGCGTAAATCGATGTTGCCACTTCCTCGGGCGGCTGTTACGAGGTCGTTCTCGTATCAGATAATAACAGCAGCAAGAGCAAGAAAGACATTCCAATAAGAGCACACAACAGTAGGCGACACAGAACCGCTCACACGATCGATTAGTAGTAATGGCGTAAGTAGTAAAGGGCAAAGTAAAAGTAGTAATGGCTAAAGTAATAATGGTGCTCTTCAATTTTCAGTTGCTTCGCGCTGTTAATTTCATTCCTTCCTTAATAAGAAAAGGCAACTGCAGTGACCTCATCAGACTCTGATTGGATAACGTAAACCGTCTCTCCCTTGTCAGCCGTTATCTGTCAAGTCGACAGAAATATTATTCGGATAGTAGTTTCAACAGTAATTTTTATTTATCTTTTACTATGTCCAAGTTATAAGACACTATTTCCCATCAGTCTGAAAGTTCAGAACGGAAGCTTTAAAATAGATTTAAAAAGCACTGTTTGTTTTGGTTTTATTACAATAAATTATCAAAAAAATTCATACATAAAAGTGTAATAAGAAAGTTAACGTATGTAAACAAATTCTTGAATCTGGAAGTTATATCGTCACATCGGTTTGACAGTACACTAGAAATTACAGCGCCTAAGCCGAACCCCGCAAAATCGAAATATCTGATAATCCGAACAAAATTCGGGATGAAGGAAAAAACAAATAAATAAAATGCTTATTTGTTTTGTAAAGGAAGTATTTTATAATTACTGTAGAACTGAACTAATTATTAAAACAAGTCGAAATGAAATGTTTATTGCAGTGGTAACTAAGGTGTATATCACATGTTTATGTAGTAGTAATTTTCACTTAAGAAGAACCTACAAAATCAGTAATCTACTTTTGTCGTAAAGAACTGCATCTGTTTGATGATGCGATGTGATGATGTGATGATGCGATTGCTATGCTACGTTGCCATTTTCTCACATCGCATGCTACGTTGCACTGTGTCGGGTAATCCAATAGATTGTTTTGTACGTACGGTACATTTTTTTTCGGATAATCCGAACATTTCCGAATCCGAACAGACCACACCTCCAATTAGTTCGACATATCGGGGTTCTATTGTTATATACAACACGTGAGCCTTACTATTCCTTTCAGCATACTTTTTATATTATTTTCTGTATTATGAGATGAATTTAAACAATTAATAATATTTCCAGATTTTTTGTTGTTCCATGGAAAACTATTATTAAGATTTTTATAATACTGAGAGATCCTTGTATTGTTTGGCAATAACCTGCTTCATCACAATTCAAATGCAAAGAAAACTATTATTGCACAGAAACGTAAATATTACAATGCCAAGCATTAGCTTTGCGGATTCCCGTGCGTATAGTAGATTCTATATTATTAAAACAATAAAAAATTAAAATATTAATTTCTTGTTGGCTGCTTGTAAAGTTTTCGCTTGTCAAAATAGCCCTGACACCCATATCACATTAGCCCCATTAGTCATATTATATTAGACAAAAAATGGGAAGTATATTTATGGTACGATTAATATTTTGAAATATTTAAACCAGAAAAACATTCATTCTTTCTGCTTGATTACTTTTTTGGAAAATATACTGCCATAAAAAATGACGAAGTAAATATGTTTCCTATCATAGCGGGAAAGTTTTAGATAAAAAATAAGTGATTTAGATTTTGGTTGTTTTTTAAATACTGTAACATTTTTAAGTTCTTGGTATATGGTCAAAAATAATAGAATATATTTTCTATTATTTGTTTGTTTGTTTGTTTGTTTGTTAATTTTGGATGTCAAATAGCAATTCTTACAGTGTATCCCAAAAGCCCCAATTTTTTGTTGTGTTATATTAGCCCCGACTGACCCTATACTATACGTAATAAGATTTATTTAATATTTTATGTAGCGCAAATTATCATGGAAATATTTTTCAATGATCACATGCAATTTTGGTTCATTGTTTTACACTTGTTCTTTAGCGAAAGACCATTCCGATAAGATATTAAGATTAAGTCCATGATACCTTTCACCAATACCTACAGACCATAGCTTTTACCACTGCCAGTAAATACAAAAGAAAATATTTAAATTATATTATATTAGATAAACGTAAGTAAATAAAATTTACCTTGCACGTATTTGGAATGTCTGATGTAATGGGTTCATTGCTTAACAACATAGAAGATTTCTGAAATAAAGAAGAAACAAATAATTTACTTCATTATAAGAAATTCATTTATTTTACAAAAAGTAAAAGGAAGTAAATAAGAAATAATGGTATGCTACAGCAGGTACTTTCTCGCATTATTTCAAAAGGTCACTTGAATAATACCACTTTAATTTTGTGTATTTTTAAAATTAAAAGGCTACAGTAAAATAACCTTTATGCCGTGTTATTCCGCGGATTTAGCTTTATTCATTCCAAAAGTTTAAAGAAAAAATTGAACAAAATATTGTAATCATTTTGTGAAAATTTTGAAAATGCCACAGTCTTCACGTGATGTACCTCCCCACCTGCCCTCCTCCGAAATTATTCCTTTCAAATTAAAGGGTCAAATATCTCAGACAGATCGATCGGGGAAAAGCATTTTGGTGAAAATTTTCCTTACGGTTTAGTCGCTAGTGTTGTACAGACGGATACACACAGACAGACTTTAAACCGTCAACAATTTTTTTGGAATCAAAGACACACAAAACGATGATTCTGACTAAACAGCAAGTTAAAAGAAATTTACAACATATAGGAAAACCATTTATCCACTTTTTCTAGGGCCCCATAATACAAGTTTTCCTGTCGAAAAATCGCCAATCTTCGCATCATCTCAATACTTTCTTTTTACCACCTAAGAACATAGTAGATGAAAAAGTAAACGAAGAGAAGGTGAAAAAAGGAAAGAGGAAAAAAAAAAAAAAAAAAAGGGGGGAAAAAATAAAAATGGAGGAAGATGAGAAGAAGGAAAAAAAAAAAAAAAAGGAAGATAAAAGAGAAGAATAAGGCGAAGAGAGAAAAGAGAGAGCAAGAAGTAAGATGGAGGAGAAGAAAGAAACTCGGAATATCTAGGAGGAGGAAGAGAAGAAGAAAACGGAGAAAGAGAAGAAGAAAACGGAGAAAGAAGAAAAAGAAAGCGGAGGAAGATAAGAAGAAAACGGAGGAAGATAAGAAGAAAACGGAGGAAGATAAGAAGAAAACGGAGAAAAGAAGAAAACGGAGAAAGAGAAGAAGAAAACGGAAAAGAGAAGAAGAAAACGGAGAAAGAGAAGAAGAAAACGGAGAAAGAGAAGAAGAAAATGGAAGAAGAGAAGAAGAAAATGGAAGAAGAGAAGAAGAAAATGGAGGAAGAGAAAAGGAAAAGGGAAGAAGAGAGGAAGGAACTGGCCGCAACCATGTCGATAAATGGAAGAAGAGAAGAAAATGGAAGAAGAGAAGAAAATGGAAGAAGAGAAGAAGAAAATGGAAGAAGAGAAGAAAATGGAAGAAGAGAAGAAAATGGAAGAAGAGAAGAAGAAAACGGAGCAAGAGAAGGAGGACAGAGGAGGAGGAGAGGAGGAGGAGGGGGAACTGGCCTCCGCCATGTCGATGATGCGCGGCCCGTGGCTGGCCTCCCGGCGCTGCGGGGCGGCGCTCGAGCGCCACGCCTCCAGCACGCGCGCCGACTCCTCCCGGTTGCGCTCGGCCTGCACAACACACACCGCATGCACGACCCACATTGCCTTTCTTCGGCATCCGCAGAAGGCATTGCCAAACCCCACCCACCCTAACATGTTCTTTACTCGGCGCTTAACATTAAGCCGCGCTTCTACAACCAGTGCTGGAATATACTTTAAAGTTAGTGTTTAAATACTGCGCAAAATACTTTGTATATTATTTAAAACGTACTCAAAATACATTAGGTTTTGAATTGTCAAATACATACGTATTTAGACTTGTTTAAATACAGTAAATTCAATAATTTTGCATTATAACTTTTTATTTCACAATATATTGTAATTATCAATTACAATAATTACTATGACAGTCATAAATTTCTGAAGAATAACTCAAAACTTTCTTATATACGAGAAAAAGTTCGTATAACATTTTTACTTATACTTTCACAAAAACAGTTTCAAATATAAAATTTTAAAAATATGTTTAATTCTAATGAACTGAATATCCATTTAAAACGACTAGTTTTTCTAATTCATCCTCAGGCAATAAACCCCCATCGCGATCGGGTTTTTGTCCAGTTTCCCTGATCCATTGAGCAAATGCTGAGATGGCCCCTTGCTTTGCTTCTGGACGTAAATGTAGCTTCACTATGCGCACGTTTTGTTGAACTTTCCTTTCGCTTGTAGTGGTAGTAGACCTTCGGGTGAGTTTCTATTTTGTTAACAATACAGAAAAATCAAATCTGTTTGTTTCTTTACAGTTAAACCCCTAGTTGGCGAATGTATAAAATTCGCAAAGGAAAACAGTTATTGAACTGGCGCTGAAGAACATGAATAGCGTTAGAAGGAATAAAAGCTTTTTTTATTGGCAGCTAATTGTCCAACTTAAGTGATGATTTATATTATTACTTAAAAATTTATCATTTGAAAATGAAGACAATTCAATTTCAACATATGAAAGGAGTGTTTATATTTGTTTCAATGAGGTTCATTCACCAGCAGAATAAAAATAAAAAAAGGATCCTCGTTATCTACTTCGTCTGTAATTAAAGTATTTCTTTGCTTAAATTTACCTATTTTATGTATTAAATACATCTCTAAAATTCGTGTCCAAAAACTAAAAAATAGTTCAAATACAAATTGTATTTCAAATGCAAGTATTTAAAATACTTCCCAACCTTAGTCATATCATTACATGGAATGGAGTCAAATGGAGTCGACTCAGGATTTTCACAAGCCCCACGTTGTCTTTTTTTGGCATCCGGCAGAAGGCATTATCGGTAGATGGGGATGGGGCAAAACCGAAAAGCTAGCCCAGACCGAATAAATTAGAAAACTAAGAGAAAGTCTGTCCCATTCGGTAGCACCACTAGTTTTCTCTCAAGGAGAGGCGAAAATAGAAAGGGGGAGTGTCTTAGGAATTACAAAATACAAAAATTACCAAAAAGTGACAAAGGAATTACAAAACTCGTTGAACAATTGACAAAATGTATTGAAGTAAATAATAATTATGTTAAAAAATATGTATTATCTATATTATTTCTCAGTAAGTTTCATGTAAATATATGCAAAAGTGTACGAGTGAAAAATCTAATAACCTTCTTTCTAGATATATTTTCGACTTACCCAGTTTATGTCCCGAGTTCTAAAGCGGCCTTTGAAAATTCTGCCAGACCATCTTCCAGCATTCTTAGGGCGGATGTACCACTCCTAAAAACGCAGGATGTTTTGTTAATGTAATTTTCTGCTGGAAAATTACAATTTGAAAACTTGAAAGTAAAATTTGCTGAAAAATTCGAAAAGCTACTGGCAACTTCTAGTATATTTATTTCACATTCTTCCCGGATATTAAATATTAAGCTTTAACAATCACAAATTCATGTTATAGGAAAATAGATCTTGCAACGGATATACGGGACGCTCTTTAAAATTTATTTTATCCAAATTTAGGGAATTTGACAAGAACAAAATAACTACTGAAGTCGAAACACCTTTGCTTTGTAGGTATTTTTCTGTAGTAACTAGAAATATTATCAAGGCAGAAAAAATCAACTTCTCACCTTTTGGTCTTCCGGCAAGGCAAACTTTTGCCGTGGTGTCAAAATCTTGGAGGTCATTTCGATGTTTCTTTCCCCTCCAAAACTGTATAATCTTCTCTGTGTTTTGTTCTTCACATTTTGTGGTATTCCTTGCAAAAGAAACAAATCAACAATCTTGGTTCCTCAACAGATAATACATGGTTTTAATGTCACCTCAATGCTTTAAAACTTGATTGAGATAAGTAATATATTTATTTTTTAGGTTTTCCCTAACCAGATATTTTCCACCGGCTCCTGCCGGCACAAGCTCTTAGCTCCAGAACGATCTCCCGCGTGTGTGTGTGGAGTGTATTGCATCTAAGTGTGAGTTTAAGTAAGAGAATAGGACAAGGAAGAGGAAGGAAAGATCGCGCGGTCCGTGGCCCGTTTGTTAGGGTACTGCTCCGGCACTCGCCTGGTGTTGATCAGAGAGACCATGGAAAAGTAGCGATCAGAGCAGCCGGCAGCTAGAATCCTCTGTCCTCCAGGCAGTGGGTGAATGTGACTCAGCTGTATAGCTAGGGTGAAAATTGAGAATCGAACTCTTGGGACACCTGAACAGTCTCTCTGCAGAGTCAAGGATAATACCAGGATAGTGAAGGTCAGTCTGTTTTGTCAGCATGGAGTGCGTCACTGTTCTTCGATGGCGGAAACGTGCTCACAATTTTCCGAGGATAAGACATCACACCTAATTTGTAGTAACGCAGCCCCCTCCAGAGTTCCAAAGGCAATTTTGAATCATTCTGTATTACAGGGGTAAACTGTGTCTTGTTTATATACAAGACACAGTTACTTTATTAATTTGTCTTAAAATTGTTGTAATTGCCAAAAGAATTAAGGGGGCCGGAATGCTCTTTCCCACTAATGTTCAATTCGGTGATATTTAAGGAGCATTTACTCAGAAACTGCTTAACTTAGAAAGTTCAAAGTTTTACTGCAGTAGGATATGAATATTTCGTAAACCCTACATCAGATACAAGTTTATTTGTATATATTATATATTTTTCCTCATAAACAACAAAGCTTTTTGTTGAATTAAATGTTCAAATATTAACTCAATTTAACATTTTTTATTCAGCTTATGTGTACTATTGTATAAATAAATCCTGCAAAAGTCAGCTTCCAATTAGCAAATGTACTGTATTTATCATCAGTAAATACTATTTTTTTCTGACGAACATATTTGTGGCACTGTAACTCAGTGAAAGAAAAAGTTAAATAATAATACTTATAGTTAACGTATTGACATGATTAAAAAACCATTACAAACACGTCATACGCAGTTTTCAACGGTTTTTTTGACGTAAAATAAATAAATAAATAAATAAATAAATAAATAAACACAAAAATCTAAAGATTGAACAATTTTTGGACTGTTTTGAGCGGAGTTCCGTGGACGAAATCAATTCCAAACCTTGTTTCTCTCTTCCGATGCGGATGTTTTAAAATGCAGTATTATTACCTCGGATGTTTTAAATAGCAAGTTCACAGGACCTTTAGCCAATACATAACTCATATGTTTGCTGTGTTAAGGTCAATATTGGTTTCTGGTTCTCATGATGGTCAGAGGTTTGATATTTCTGTTCGAGAACAGGGACACATTTCAAACGTTGCTCAGCAATGGGTTAACAAGCACTTCAACACTATCGTAATTTCAAGCAAATTTCGTTGATCAAACGTCGAAAAATATGTAAAAATATATAAAACAATATTATACATTTGCTACCAAGGGCCTAACTGGCCAAAGGCATTGTAAATAATCAATAAAAGCACGGAAAACGAAAGATTTTGCACAAGGTTATTATTCAATAAAGAAACAAACCGAATGCTCTTCATTGATTACGCGGGGCGGATATGATCTCAAGCTGTTATTGGCTTTCCATTACAAATGATTTGATAATCGACACAATTGCAAACTTAATGAGGCGTCTCTGACGAATAAAACTGTTTTAAAAGTATTGGCATATGGAATTTAAGGATTTGTAAATAACTAACAGAACCCGGCAGGCGTTGTCCTGCTCTCGCTCTCTCTCCATCTCTCTCCCTCCCTCACGGTCTCTCCCTCCCTCTCTCTCTATCACTCCCCTGTCTCTCCCTCTGTCTATCGCTCTGCCCCTCCCTCTCTCTCTCTTTACCGCTCTCTGCCTCCCCCTCTCTCTCTGCCTCTCCCCTGTCTCTCACTCTCTTTTTATGTCCCTCCCTCTCTCCATCTCTCTCCCTTCCTCACTGTCTCTCCCCTTCTCTTATTTCTCTCCCTCTCTCGCTATCTCATTCCGCGCCACCCGCTCCTCCTGTCCTCCTTGGCCTCGCCCAGCGACAATGAAACCCAATGGATTGGGAATTGCATTTAACTTATGCGCCATCTTCTGTTGCCGCGCTATCTCGTAGAGCTACAAGAAAATGCAGCATAAATACTTTCATGAAAAAACACGTAGATGTGCCAACTTTCATGGTGACCGGTCAAATGGTGTAAGAGTTTATCGTTCTCAAACAAACCAACATCTATTTATACATATACTAAATAATTAAGCGGAAGAAAATCATAGTATAGATTTTATGAAAACGTAAATCAATTATTTAATAAAAGTATATTCATTAAACTACATGATTATATAAAATTGACTTCTTCTTTCTAAACAACTGATAATAAATAATACAGGAAACGCCGCGAATTAAAACAAGCATAATATCAAATGCAATTGTAATGCACACAATCGAACGAAACATTTACTAGAACGATTCTCATTGATTAATGAAGTGTCAATACTTGGTTTGTAAACTTCTTTGTGATTGGTCAAGGACTTTTATCAAATGACTCTGTATTGTAATGAGTATCATTATGCACACGTTCAGCCATCAAAGGACACAATTATACAATAGATGTAGAAAAAATAATTACCTACCTTTCTGACGCTGCAAAGCCTCGACGCTGCTTGGCCTCCAACGCGACCTTCAGCTGCGCGCGCAGGTTGTGGGCTATCGTCCAAAATACCGTTGCCTTCGGCCGCCCTCTTGCAAACTTTCTGCTGCTTGATGGCCCCACACGCTACCATCTCACATTTCTCCTGTCATCTTTCTTTTGTTCCTCTTACAAATGGCGTGTGGCTCGATAGAATTCTATTCCTAAACACATTAAACTTGAAATATTCCATAAATTGACTACATAATAGACTTCAACTGCAGCGCATGTTTTAAAAGTTTCACCGCGAGAGGTGGCTCAGTGAATCAACTGATTTGGCTGCAGTGCCTCTGATCGGGAGGTTGTAGGTACGAGTCCCGACAGCAGCAGGATTTTCGACACTAGCTAGACAGCTAGGTCGAATTCAGTCGCTGTCTGGAGGAGAATTCTAGCGGCCGGCTGCTCTGTTCGGTAGTTTTCTTTGGTTTCTCCGATCAATGCCAGGCGAATGCCGGAGCAGTACCCTAACAAACTGGCCACGGACCGCGCGCGATCTTTCCTTCCTCTTCTTTGTACTCGGGAGGTGGGGTGATCATCTCTAGCTGGATGGCGAGGTCCCGCGTTGACCTATCGACGACTAGAGGTGTTCTACTCTCACCCACACATTTAGACTAACATGCTCTACACTACTACTCATGCTCGGATACCGGTCGGGGAGTTAGAGATTGTCCCGGCTGGGGTGATACCCCGCTCGTGGGAGACACCTGGTTGGGAAAACACCTCTAGTCGTCGATAGGTCAGCGCGGAACATCGCCATCCAGCTAGAGATGAACAACTACACCTCCCGAGTAAAAAGAATATGCACTACACTTACGGAACCGAACCTCAGCAGTTGACGCGCCGGGAATCACAATTAATCAGTTAAAAGTTTCAGCACCGTTGCAGCAATTATTTGTCAGTTGTACGACCGCACGTCTTTAATGGCACGAAATTAAAGGCAAGTTATCATGTAAGTGTGTTTGCATTTGCGAAACAAACTCGTCCAAACAATTAGCTAATAATATTTTAACTTCAAGTTACATCGTTCTTCATAAATCAATATTCCTTCTTGATTGTCAATATATGTTTGCAAATAAAAGTATCCAAAGTTTTTTATGACAATCATGTATTTCAGCAATTGCACAACGTTTCGTAACTAGTTTTGTTGCATCATCAGGTGCTTAGGGAGGGAACTGCTATCCCATTGAATTACCTCTGCAGTAGAACAATCGAAGAAACATTACGAAATTAACTCACACTCACTACAGGCGATATCAGATAACTAACAGTTGACGACCTCTCAACGTTACAGACGAACAGACGACGTCGTCAACTGTTATCTGATATCACTGTCGTGTTATCTGATATCACCTGTAGTGAGTTTGAGTTAATTTCGTAATGTTTCCTCGATTGTTCTACTGCAGAGGTAATTCAATGGAATAACAGTTCCCTCACTAAGCACCTGATGATGTAACAAAAGTAGTTACGAAACGTTGTGCAATTGCTGAAATAAATGATTGTCATAAAAAACTTTGGATACTTTTATTTACTTACACCTTTCTTGTTAATAATATAACTAATATTACATGTAAGACTGCGACAGATTTCCACCCGTGATCAAACGTCCCTAGCTGCCATTAGCTGCTGTCGGCCTAGGAACCTCTTGCACACCCATCACCTCCGACGTCTCACGCCAGACTCACCTTTTCGATTCGTGTTCTCGGATCTCGTTACGTCATCCCCGATGAACCAATGAGGGCTGTTCGGCGAGTATTTATTTCCCCGTTCCTAGCTCAGAAGGCTCCTGCAATCAACCGTACACCATGCTCGCTTCTCTTGCTGTATAATACTTCCGACATAATGACTGGTTTCACCAAATACTTTTTAATTATCACTTAATAAAGTCATACTTAATTTTAAGACGCATTTTAAGCCGTGCTTTATTGTTTGTTATTTCACCATCCTTTTTGAAGCAATGCTTAGTGAAGTATAATTTAAATGCATCCGAGAGTAGGTTGGCAATGCTGGACCCTGGTGAACCAGTTAGTGACCATATCCAACCTTGTTTGTTTTGGTTCTACTTTGTACTCTGGTGCAAAGAGGTTATATTTAGAGATATTTCGTAATGGGAAATAGAGGAGTGTAAAATGTTCGTCAGGGAAAGAACGGCTCATTGAATATAAAATGATACATTACCATTATAGAAAATAAAGCTACAAATGGAGCAACAAACAGACAAAAAATAATTTGAACATGCTTTTAAAGTCACGAGCTACGAGATGAAGTATAACAAACAGTAAGTAAAGCGGAGATGGTTAAGTTTAGGTGAAAAAGGAAATCTAATAAAAAAATTGAATGTAAAACTTCGAAGTTAAGAGCAGCAACGGGTCGATGTAAACATAGCCTTCGAAACAGTAGTAGTTAGGCAAAATTGTTACATGCAAGGCAATTATCTACCAAATAATTGAAGTGCTCATTTCGTTAACAATTAACTACGACGTAAACTTGGAAATTCCAGTCGGTCTTCAATTAGCTCTAAAACATGGAGTGTTGCTATCTTTCATAGGTTAAATCGAGTGCCAAAATCTCTTTCATCGAGCTCTTCGAAATATTCGTGTCGTATCCACCTCGGCCCTTCAGAAGACTTCTCAAAGCTTTCGTCTTCACAATTGTCGCAGCAATCACTGTCAAAAGCAACACACTATAAAACGCGAACTAATTGGGCTGTTTTAGCGACGTAAAACGACTTAAAATGGATAAGTGCAGCTGAGAGATTTACTTAAATTTATGACGAACTTATCGTTCATGTTGGCCTTAAAGGTTATGATGAAACGGAAACACCTTCTAAGTCTACCTTAAAATTCTTAAGACGCACTTAGCATTTTAAGTAATGATGGTGAAACCGGCCGTTAGTTTACTAAGACATTTTTAAGAGATCGGATAATTATTTCTGCACAATTCACCATTCAATTTGAAAGCGATCTTATTTACTCCAAGTTACAATATCTCTCATTTAGTTGTAAGCATTTTTATATTTATTTTCTCTTATTACAAGGACCTGGCACAGAAAAAGTGTATAAATGTATTTGCTCAGTTTAAAAGTATTACAAAAAACGATGATTCCAGCCGATTTAACTATATATTTGTAGCAGACGTAACAGCTTAGTGAATAGCGAAATTTTATTGTCTGATGAGAGGTTCCATGAGACCAATCTAAATTTGATCAAAGAAATTTTAATTACCAATGATTATCCCCTGGATTATATTAATACTACTATTACCAAATGTTTGTCCAAAATTAAAAAGATCAGATTTACATACAGTTGTAACTTACGTTTCAACTCACTCAACGAATGGAGATGACAGGGAAAAACTTATTGTCATCCCCTTTGTCAAAGACCTTTCCTATAAGATCAGAGGTGTTTTATAAAGTTATGGGTTTGATGTTGTTTTCGGCAACCACAACAAACTCCAACATATTATCAAAACTGGCAAAGATAAACTCAATAAAAATAACAGGGCTAATGTAGTGTACAAAACTGATTGCATAACACAAGGCTTAACAAAGTCTTTGTTGGACACACTGAACACCGCCTTAAAACCAGAGAAGAACACCAAAGAAATAATGAGAAAAAGGGTGATGACATTGTCATCTTTAAACACATTCAAATTTCCCACCATACACGACCAAGAAAGTAATTGGCATAAAAGGTTAATATCAGAGATGCTCTTTATTAAAAAATAAAAATTCATCCCAAATGACCATACAGATTCCTATAATCTCAACAATATGTATATAAATTAATTAACACATTATAGGTGATTCTCCCCCTAATCTCTATTGATTTTAACCCTTTTAAATAATTTTTCAACACATTGGTGTTCAATTAATTTCTTTAGTTTATCACAATTTCCCTCCCCCTTCTGACAATTAGATTCACATACTGAGTTAACCCATGGTTTCTATGGCTTTTTACTCACTCCATATTTTCAATTTGCTTCCTGTTTATTTCGAAGATCCCCTTCCACTTTATCTTCTGGCGCATTAAGACCTTTGCTGTTTCACTTTACCGAAGTAGGCACCTTCACAGGGTCTTGACTAGTTCGTAACGAACATGTTCCGAAACCGAAAACTATTAATATTAATTGGAAGAGGACCTTCTACGTCAAATCGACTGCATTCCTCAATGCCTAACATGGTCCTATAGACCACCATTGTTTACCATCATACGTTCCTGGTCTTATATTATACCTTTACATCAAGATGCAACATAACGTCTGAAATTTACAGGTACCACGTACAGGCCTCACTGTGTTTTATAATATTAATACTCATGTAATATTTTATGTAATGATTGTCACTAATTGGTTGATGTTGACCTTTGAAGATGATCTTGCAATTTAGGTCGAAACGTCCACTACAAATATCTAGTTAAATTGACTGGAATCATCGTTTTTTGTAATGTTTGATTTATGATTTGATTATATTATTAAAAAATCTACTCTTTCACGAGGTGTAGCCAAAATTCATGTTTTTTGGATCCTTGAAATCGAATGACGTCAAAACGGTCCGTCCGTCTGTGAACAAGGCTAGCAGCTACACCGTTCAGCCCATTTTCTCCAAAATTGATAATCCCTTATCGATGTGATTGATGTTGCGGCCCCTTGAATTTAAAACCCATATTTTCATTTTGGAGGTACATTACATGAAGCCCCTGGGATAGTTTCCAAAAAATGGCGCCATCAATTTTGATTGATTGATTTTTTCGTGTTTCCGGGCGCATCAACTGCTTCGGTCATTAGCCCCGTTAGTGTAGTGCATGTTTTTTCTCGGGAGATGGCGGTGATCTTCCCCGCTGGATGGCGAGTTACGGCGCCGACCTACCGTCGGCTAGTGGGGTTTCCCCCTAACCAGGACTCTCCCACCAGCGGGGCACCGCCCCAGTCGGGACAAGCTCTAAGCTCCCGACCGGTCTCCCGGAATATGTGGTAGTGTAGTGCATGTTAATGTAAGGGGAGAGGATAGGACAAGGAAGAGGAAGGACAAATCGCGCGCGGACCGTGGCCCGTTTGATACGGTATTGCTCCGGCATTCGCCTGGTGTTGATCGGAGAAACCACGGAAATCTACCGATCAGAGCAGCCGGCCGCTAGGATTCTCCTCCAGACAGCGACTGAATTCGACATAGCTGAAAATCTAGTATCGAAAATCCTGCCGCCGTCAGGACTCGAACCTAGGACCTCCTGGTCAGAGGCGCTGCAGTGACATCCGTTGATGCACTGAGCTACCACTCCCGGTGTCATCAATTTTGATTAAATTTAAGTTTTGGATTTTGTGAAGGACTTTTAAGAGAATGGTGCACGTCTCATGTTCGTTGAAAATCCTGATTTTTCGAAAATTGCAAAAGTTCAAAATTTTTTCCGAGTCTTCCTACAACTAAAATGTTAAAGAGAGATTTTTACCCTGAATGAAATCTGTTCTGGAAGATAGATTTTAAAATACGGTCATGTACAATTTTCCCAGAAATTTGAGTACTTTTCGCGTAATTTTGCTGGAAAATACGGGCGAGAAAGTACGTGCTGTTTTAGTACCACTACTTAACTATGTGGCTAGGCCGAAGGCCTTTAAGCCATTACAATACCTACATCCTACCGCGTCCTAACCTTTCGAATTCTGGCATTTATCCCAAATGGACTCTCCATCGCATCAAAGCCATGGGAAAGATTGGTTTGGTTTGGTTTGGTTTTTTCGTGTTTCCGGGCGCGTCAACTGCTTTGGTCATTAGTTCCGTTAGTGTAGTGCATGTCTTTTTCTCGGGAGATGGCGGTGATCTTCCCCCACTGGGTGGCGAGACCCAGCGCCGACTTACCGTTGGCTAGTGGGGTTTCACCCTAACCAGGACCCACCAGCGGGGCACTGCCCCAGCCGAGACAAGCTCTAAGCTCCCGACCGGTCTCCTGGAATGTGTGGTAGTGTAGTGCATATTAGTGTAAGTGTGTGTGTGTGTGTAAGGGGAGAGGATAGGACAAGGAAGAGGAAGGAAAGATCGCGCGCGGTCCGTGATCCGTTTGGTAGGTACTGCTCCGGCATTCGCCTGGTATTGATCGGAGAAACCACGGAAAATTACCGATCAGAGCAGCCGGACGCTAAAATTCTGCTCCAGGCAGCGACTGAATTCGACCTAGCTGAAAAGCTAGTGTCGAAAATCCTGCCAGAGATCATAAGGTATGGCTGAGGGAAAAATACCTAAAGAGGGAAAAACCTGCCGTCTGAAGACGAGAATACACTAATCTACGATACTTTTTCTAAACTATTTATTTCCAGGCGTGGACGTTACGCATTCTCTTTCCTGACTTTGTCCTCCTCAGCACCTGAAATCGAACAGCGCCAGAGGAGATTGCCCGCACCATCGACTCTGCGCTTACTTCTCAGAGAAAAGACCTAAAGTGCTGGTATAATTCTTTGTTTACTGATTTACTTATCAATTTACTAAATTAATTAATGATTAACTTAATTATCATTTACTTACTGACTTGTTTATTTTTCCCCAGTCTAGGTTTCGCTAAGTTTTCCCACTCTCTGATTAAGTTTCCTTAATAGTTCGAGCCTTTCCTAGAGATGTTCCTAATCTTGCATGAAGTGAGACCTACTATCACTTAATATGTTCTAGGTGAGCGTTGTGTTTCTAAGTTGGAAGTAATAGTTTAGCATTTCGGTTCTTTTTCCTTTCTATGTTTCTGTAGCACGACAATTTAATAGGATGTGGATCCAATCTTCCCTATCACTTCAAAGTGCTCAGATACCAATGACATTCGAATCTTTCAACCTACCTTGCATTCACCCCAACCCTAAACTGAACGTGTTCCCCTCTTGCGTCCTTTTAAGTTGTGTAATATCTAAAAGATAAAAAATTCCTTTCAATCCGAAAAATGCCTGTCTATCCGAAATTAATCGTGTATCTCACCCTTTCCCCCAATCATCTCCCCCTCACGTATTCCCCCTTTCCCCAATCATCTCCCCCGCACGTATTCCCCCTTTCCCCAATCATCTCCCCCTCACGTATTCCCCCTTTCCCCAATCATCTCCCCCTACGTATTCCCCCTTTCCCCAATCATCTCCCCCTCACGTATTCCCCCTTTCCCCAATCATCTCCCCCTCACGTATTCCCCCTTTCCCCAATCATCTCCCCCTACGTATTCCCCCTTTCCCCAATCATCTCCCCTCACGTATTCCCCTTTCCCCAATCATCCCCCCTTACGTATTCCCCCTTTCCCCAATCATCTCCCCCTCACGTATTCCCCCTTTCCCCAATCATCTCCCCCTCACGTATTCCCCCTTTCCCCAATCATCTCCCCCTCACGTATTTCCCCTTTCCCCAATTATCTCCCCCTCACGTATTCCCCCTTTCCCCAACATCTCCCCCTCACGTATTCCCCCTTTCCCCAATTATCTCCGGAGAAACGTCTCCCAGACCTGCGCGTTCTAGTAACAGTTTCACTTTGTACGGCCAGTAGGGATATATCTCTCCGTCCTCAATCATACAAGAGTTCAGAAATTTACGCATGACTACGAGTGTTTACGGCCGATAATAGCAAAAATGTCCACTATATTCTCTGTATACAAATTGAAATATTTCGCTCCACTTTTAATTCTGACCCCAAATATAAATGGAGATATGTCTTACAGAGTTTATAAACTTTAAAATATCTATGATATAGCCCACATAGTACATCGCAATACAAATCACTCAATGATATGTCAGAAGTAGTTGTTGCGATCACAAGAATAACAAATTCGCAAAACATGAGAAGTGGCCAAGGTGGATACATTAAATTTATGACTTACTAGCTCATTACTTTGTGCTGAGTTCAATTACTGTCCGCGGAAATGAAACAATTTGTGTCAATTCTTATTTAATTGACACAACATTTCTACAATGAAATAAAATAGTCGAAATATTGCATCAATTAAATAATAATAATAATAATAATAATAAATAAAAATAATAATAATAATAGTACTAATAATAATAAATATGTAAACACCACATTTTTATATATGTTGATTATTGAAAGTTGTAATTGATCCAAAACGAGGATCAAATATTTACATGTAATCAAAGTATTAAACAAATATAGTATAACTAAATAAATAAAATTTACTAATAAATAAGAAGAAATTTTTAAACAAAAATTAAAATTTAATTGCAATACGTTATTCAACGTTATTCATTATTGTCATGTACTTACATGCAACTTTTTTTTATCAATTTCGGTTTTCTCTAAAGTGTCAAAGTTTAATAGTGTGGCGTCGCGCATCGCTTCCTTGCGAGCCGTGCCGGGAAAACCGTCATCCCCCATGCTTAAACCGGATGCCGGTTGGGGGCGGTTGGCATGCGCTGTGCACGCTGACGCGCGCCGAGCTGAAGACGCGCTGAATAGACCAGGGGGATGGGGCAGGAAACTCTCCAAAAATTACTATAGAGAAAGGTTAGTTCGAGTCGTGGACTATGTCGCAAGACTCCTAGAGGACGCTAGCCGTCGAGCCTTCCTGACGCCCGCCGGCATGGGAGCGCCGAGGGGAGGGGGCGAGCCTCCGGGTATTAAGGCGCATCAACTGCGCCCACGCGGGATATGTAGAGGGTCGAAAGGCCGAGTGATATCTCCAGTGCTATCCTAGCACGCGGTCTTCGAGGCGAAGACCGGTTTGGCATCAGGCCATGTTGTAACGATAGTTAAGGGACTTGTCCGACAGCTTCGCACCACGCGTTGCTAGCCTGCTTTAAAGCAGTGGTACTGGGCTGGGCCTAGGGACGGTCGCGGGGGTTTCGCGGCTAAGGGATTGGAAAGGTTGACGGAGGTTTGTTATTTTTGTAAATCATTGTGTAAATATAGTTATATATTTCTGTTAGAAACAGTCGTCTGTTATTTATTTCCAGTGCGTCACAATAGAACAAAATGTCAGAAAATATATAAATACGATTCCATCTGAATGATAAATGTACAATATTTGATCTACGTGATCATTTTTATCCCTCTTATTCTACGAAAAATTGTGAAGAACTTGAGTATTCTCATGTTCTGTAGTTCTCAGTTTTAAGCCATTTATTTTTCTTATTTATTAGGTTTTTAAAAATGTGTAACAAACGTATCACTAACTGGCTGGAACTCTGTTGATACATACTGCACACTAATATACAGTTGCATAGGCAAGTAGATAAATTACATTGATACTCACTTACATCTATCATCAATTCTTGTGTTCATCAATATAAATTTTGGTGTCTCCCATCTCTTTCATTCTTAATGTTATTGAATATCATACTCAAGGCATGAAAATTCTGCTAAGCATAATAAAAATTATGTTCATATTATTACATCAAGACATTATGAGGTAATACTAAGATACTACGAGGTCTTTTTCTAAAATTCCATTACAATATATTTTTTAATTGGGACTCATATTATTCCTAAATATCATCTGAAGACTGTAATTCAGAAGATAATTTATTCACGGAATTACCGGGTTGAAAAACAAACTTGTCTGGTTCAGGTGGAAAAAAAAATTAATCATAAGAATCTAATATTTATTGACATTTTTAACTTCTTACAATTAGTGCAGCATTACGACGAAGAAATCTGCAAATTAATGCAGAGGACAGACATCGTCATAGGACATCTGAAACAGAAAAAATATAATTATAAATTTAAAATATTCAGTTACAGTACACATGAGATTTTCAAAATATCAGTATTTTTTGCGTAATAATGTGTGAAATGAAGGCAATTTTTGCAACTACATGAAGATTTTTAAAAATAATATGACGTAAGTCCTATTTGCAATAAGAGAATTTTGATAATGTAAAAGGTAAATTTTTTCGGTATCTCCCTACAACTACAATATTAAAAATATGGATTTTTTTAAATAAAATTTGTCGCGGTTTAAAAACATTTTTCTGGTTTCAAGTTGTATTAATATATTACATAACCGTTACGTTATTTATATATTACATATCCCTTTAAATAATATGAGAAAGTGCGTTGTGTTTTATAACCACTAGTTTTCACTCTTTTTATGAAAATTAGCCAGATAAGTCCATGTCGCTTTGGAAACTAAATGTCTTCACTCGTGGATAAAATCTCATTTTAACCTCTTAATCTACAAATTACTCTAATTTTTTATATTAAAAAGAAAATTAATAATATAAATAATAGTAATAATAATAATAATAATAATAATAATAATAATAATAATAATAAGAAGAAGAAGAAGAAGAAGAAGAAGAAGAAGAAGAAGAAGATAGAAGAAAAATTCTACTTACATCTTGGCAATTATCCAGAAGGCAATCGTACATGTACTGGAAGTATGTTTTTATTTCTTCAAAATTATCCTTTTTGAAACACTTGTCCGTGTAGCCCTTTGCATCCTTGCATTTATTGTATGCTTCTAAGACCTAATTGTAGATAATAAATAAGGGTTAAACAATCATATTTAAAACAATAGAATAAAGTTTGTGAAAACATTTATTTATTTTTATTTATTAATAAAGAATAATGTAAAGTAGTAGTTTGTTCCTGCCTAGCAACAGGAGACGTCGTTAGGGAACGTAAAAATAAATTATTATAAATCTTTGAGAGGTTGAAGTAAGCAGACCTGCTTAGCACATCCACGAAGGTATAGCTGTGGATAGTTTCTAAATTACCATAAATACTGGATGTACTGGAGCATAAATAATAAGTGTGCTGTTCAGAAAGAGATTTAATTTCTGCGGAAGAGTTGACTAGTCGTCAGCTGGCCCATGTCTGACCTTGGCATCGCTGACAATTGCGAGGCTCCAATATCATACTTGTTGAGAATTTATATGTCATTCCGCGTAATTTACTAGGTATTGAAACGAAGATGGGATTATGATTTTCTCATTGGAACGTGAAATGATAGGGCTAGCCTAATTCCTTCATAAACATTTAATTCAGCACAAACAAACCTCTTAAATATGTTGATATTGGCGTGGAAGGTGATCCCCACTTTAACAAAGAATTAATTATATCAATGGTTCCTTTTAAATAACAAAATCATTACCCTTCCTTCAGTCATTCTGTGCAAAAAATCCACCACCTCTGCTCCTCTATTAGACAAACAAATATTTCCTATGAAATTTTGTTGAGAAATTATTCGTTACTGCACAGCAGTTTCTTGTCAATGTTTCTTCTATAATGACCATAAGAATAATATTAAAGGGAGTTGAAGAGATGATGATAGTTCTAAGAAGTCTTTAAGAAATAAATTTACTACTTTCGATTAAAAGCGACTAAAAACACACATGTGAATTGACGAAATTGGGTGCATGTTACGACAGCGCGGATCGGATATTTAAGACAGCTCCACAATAGCTAGTGAATGGGAACGGTAACGATGAGGCGAATTAACCCAGATTAAAGTGTGGCAAAAATCATCACCCTTTGTAGACCACGAAATCCATCTGAGCTATCAATTCTAGGAACGAAAATACCATGGGCCTCCTCACCAGTAAAATACCTTGGCATTTTATTTGATAAAAGGTTAACATGGAAACCGCACATCAATGCGGTTGCAAATAAAACAAAAGCAAAAATTTCAAAATTATTTCCAATATTAAACCAGCTCTCTACATTGAAAAGCGATTGCCGACTGCTAATATTCAAATCGATAATCCTTCCTACTAAAACCTATGGATGCCCTATCTGGGGAGGTGCAGCTCCTAGCAATATTAATAAAATCAAAGTAATTCAAAATATATTTCTAAGAAATACTCTAAATGCCCCCTGGTTCATTATAAATGAACAAATTCATCGAGAATTAAAAATTACACTATTAGAAGAAACCAGAGCTAAATTAGCTAACATTTTTTACAACAATCTGCATACCTCACCAAGTACCATCATTTTTAACTTAGGAAAGTCAAGATTTCCCAAAGACAAATTCAAACCCCCGTAAACCACTATACCCTCAGCTCCTTTACATAATCATATTCCTTTCTCTTCCTAATTAACAATAACATTAAATCAATAATTATGTCAGAGTTTAAACCTCACTTACATTATCGATGGCCAATCCAAAACTCTCATATAATGATCTTATGTTTTTTAAAACCCTTCAAAACTGTATTGTCGAACAAAAGAAATAAATTAAAAAAAAAACGATAAGGCGAGAACGGGAACGAGGACGCGAGATAACTGCACTTCACAAAATCGTCAACGAGAAGAGAAAAAGCGCTGAATCCGTAGCGGCCAAAAATAGAACTTGAAGAAACAGTTGCCGAAACCAATACACTTCTAGTTGTGCTGCTCTGTTCCCTATGCTTTGCTATGTGTCTGTTGTGTTTACGTGTGCTGCCATGAATAATAAATACTTGAATAAAGGAATAGTGGAGTAATATCGAGAATCGCTGGACCAGCAATAATCTAATAGAACGTTCAAGAAGATCTCATCCTGTAGATTACGGCCTGCTAAACATTTCTTTGAGGCCTTTGGCCCAAGAGTTTAGTTTTTAATGCTGTATAAAGCTTCTTTTAGAAGTTATTTAACGATATAGATTCAAAAATGCTGCCGAGCGTTGCGGGTTGCATTCGCCATGACATGTCTGCTTTTGTTCTTCAGCACCGTCTAGTGAAGTTACAACAAAATTAACAGCACATAAACCTTCAAATTTTTCGTATAAGACCACGTTTCAGTCTTCTGTAATATTCTAGGTCACATGTGAGTTCTACCATTAGGAGGCCGAAAAATCGAGAAACCGGTGCGGTGCCCCGGTAGTGGGAGATGCCTGGTTGAGGAAAACCTTGCTAGCCGATGGCAGGTCGGCTGGATCTCGCCATCCAGCGAGACAAGATCACCGCCACTTCCCGAGCAAAAACCATGCTTCACACTTACGGGACTGACGACCTAAGCAGTTGACGCGCCCGGAATCACTAGTAATCAATCACTCATCTAACTAGTACGACAAAGTGTGTGCCATTCTTTAGCTCATGAAAGACTCAGTCTTTATAAAGAAAAACTAGTGAGAACCCGTCAAAATTTGACGGTGAGATCTGAGATAAATGTAAAATACTGTGCCCAGACTAACATTCACAGTATGTTGCATTGTTTGAATCTTCAGGGTATAACGAAGATATTCTGCGATGTGGAGTTCCCAAAATTTAGAACACATGTGGCCTATGACCAAATGGCAATGCAATATGACTCACATATTGTAATAATACACCAAATGACACAAAAGAATGATCACTATTATACTGACAGATATTATTCTTAAAGTTTTTTGATGTGTCATCTTCTATAAACAAATTTGTTTACTTTTGGCATACTGCTCGAAGGTAAACTTATTTTCCCATTTAAGCAACACAGAGTAAACGCGTTTGCAGAATTTCTCTCGCATGGGAAGTACAAAGCAGAACAAAACTGACATTTCATGGACAACGACCCAACAGAAAACGAAATGACCTCACTATCACCACACCAACGCTGACTTTCGCTTTCCCTACATCCAGTACGTTTGCGTCTTTTAGGGCGCGTGGGCAAGGATTCGGAATTCGACATAACCTGTGAACAACTTCACTACTTCAATACAACCGAGCAAAACCCACTGTCCGAATGTTCTCTATAAAATACATCACAAAAGCAAATACATGCAAACTGTCAACGCCACAACGCAATTATTACACTTAAACAAAACCTTGACGAATCGTAAACAAATCTCAACAATCAAAACAAAACATCAAGCACCGCCACCATGAAGCAGCGTGAACTTGCATCTCTCATTTCATATAATCGCTTTTGAAACAGCCACCCTTTGGAAGAAAACAATTGACTATTAATAAGCGTACTATTAAAGAATCTATATATTTAAAAAAATAAGGTATTCTGCCATGGCTTCGTTTAGAGCTTCTATAGAACCGATTGTTGTATTTTTTTCTTTTAAATGAAAGAATACGACCCCTAGATGTGTTATCAGATATTGTTTGTGTTGATACACCAACAATTAACACACCAATAATTAAATAATTCTTTAATAGTACGCTTAACAATAGTCAATTGTTTTCTTTCAAAGTGTGGCAGTTTCAAAATCGATATACATGAGTCCATAGATGTGAGTCCATGCCGCTTGATGTTTTTGTTTTGATTGTTGAGATTTGTTTACAATTCGTCAAGGTTTTGTTTCAGTATAATAATTACATTGTGGTGTTCACAGTTTGCATGTATTTGGTTCTGTGGTGTATTTTGTAGAGAACATTCGCATAGTGGGTTTTGCTCGGTTGCACTGAAGTTGTTTATAGGTTATGTCGAATTCCGAATCGTTGTCCACGCGCCGCAAAAGACGCAAACGTACATTAACTGAACGCAGGGAAAAAGAAAGTCAGCGTAGGTGTCGTGATAGTGAGGTCATTTCGTTTTCTATTGGGTCATTGTCTATGAAATGTCAGTTTTGTTCTGCTTTGTAATTTCCATGTGAGGGAAATTCTGCAAACGATTTACTGTGTGTTGCTTAAATGTGAAAATAAGTATACCTTCGAGCAATATGCCAAAAGAAATCAAACAGTTGTTTATAGGAGATGATGACACATCAAAAAAACTTTAGAAATAGTATCCTTCAGTATAATAGTGCTATATCTTTTGTGCCGATATTGAATTGCCACCTGGTCATGGGCCATACATGTTCAAAATTTTGGGAACTCATCACAGAACATCTTCATTATACCTTCCTGATCCAAACAATGCAATATATTGTGAACATTAGTCTGGGTACAGTATTTTACATTTATCGCAGATCTCACCGTGAAATTTCGACGGGTTCTCACTAGTGATTTAATTAATTAATTTACACCGTAAATGTTGGCGAATCAACACAAACAATATCTGATAACACATCTAGGGATCACAGTCTTTCATTTGAAGGAATAAATACTACAATCGGTTCAGTAGAAGCTTTAAACGAAGCCATGGCAGAATATTTTATTTTTTTTAAATATATAGATGTCCTTTACAAATAAAAGTATCCAAAGTTTTTTATGACAATCATTTATTCAGTAATTTCGTAACAAAACGAGTAGTAGTCAGTAGTTTTGTAACAAAACGAGTTACGAAACGTTGTGAAATTACTGAATAAATGATTGTCATAAAAAACTTTGGATACTTTTATTAGTAAACATATTTTGACAATCAAGAAGAAATATTGATTTATAGATGTTCTTACCTGGGCCGCTCGGTCTTTGTCCGGGTTCTTCTCCATGAGTTCCGGGAGATACGTAGGACACACCTCGTCTCCATCGCCACCCGCTTCCATTATAAAACACGCTGCGTACGACTGTACAAAGAGGAACACGAAAAAAAATATTTAGTAATATTATTTGATGTTATTTGAATGAAAATGTCATTACCAACATCACTGCAGAACAAATTGCATAGAAGTCTCTAATTGTACAGAAACAGTTTACTTGCCACTTGAACTTTATGGATTTTAATTGTGTAGCATCATCTGACAGCGTATTGTAAAGTAACGTTCATTTATAATAAGGGGATTTCTTGGTAAATGGCAGATGCTGATTCTAGCACCTAATAATTATGGTTCCAACGGCGTGTATTATAATTATAAATATCTATATTGCTTGAAACTACTCATTATTTCCCACCCAAAAGTAAATCAATTTTGACAAAAATTATAAATTCAAAAAACAAACTACAAATAAAGAAATAAACAAATAAATATGCCGGCAATGATAGGATTCTGAGCTCAATAAAAATACAAAAATTAATCGATCTTCCATTTTTACTGATTATTTAAATTAAATTTTGGCACGTTCACTTTTTCCGTAATTTTTCATTCAGAATTAATAGAAGTTTTTTGTAGTATTAAAATAGATATACACACCTCTTTTCGTTTATTTAGTTATATTATGTTTATTTTCCTTACTTTCGATTCAAAAAAATTATCTCTAACAATTAGACTACGATATTATTTTATTTGGTTTTAGACCTAAGGTTTTTAAATCAGTTAAGGTATCTCAGTACCTAATCAATTGATGTTTGCTAAGCCATCGAAATCTGTTCATATAATAAATAAAAATGTCGGTAATGATCTTGTGGAACCAATAAATAACAATAATAGTGGACGTAATATAGTTATCTTCTTATTAATAATTATATTATTAATTAACAAAAACATTACTCTGAAAACCTGTTTCGGGGGTGAATGATTCGGATAATCTAGTTAATAGATGATCCTAATGTGTTTGCTAAGAATGAAGTGACTCTTTTAAATACTGTCTGTCGTCAATGATTTTAGCAATGACATCTGCATGAAGTTTGGTCTTGAAAAATGTGCAAAAGTCAATTTAAAGAGAGGCAAAGTGAGAATGTCAGAGAACATTAAAGTTTTGCACACTGTGATTCAAGATCATTAACGTAGTAAAAGTTCAAATATATGGGCATTGAAGAATGTGAGAATATCTCGATCGACACAGTGAAAGAGAGAATTCGCTGGGAGTAGAGTATTACAGAAGAGTGAGACTTGTCCTGCAGTCCGCTCTCAACTCCTGGAATAAAATATAGGCAATTGATAATTTGGCGGTGCCTGCAGGCGAGTACAGTTTCGGACTAGTGGACTGGACTGAGCAAGAAATTCGAGTAATGTATCGAAAACTGTTTACAATGCATCACGTCGCTGCCTCTCGAGCTGATGTATATGAACTTTGTGTCACGTGAGTAATGAGGAAGAGACCCCAGACAAATTGAAGCCTCCTGGCGAAAATCAATGAGGATGGAAAAGTGGGTAGGGTAATGAAAGTAATGTAATGAATGTGGTAATGTAAAAGTGGATGTAAAAGTGGATGGAAAAGTGGATAATCAATGAGGATGGAATCAGTGAGGATGGAAAAGTGGGTAGAGAACCATCAAGATGACCCACTAATGAGGGAGGTCAATAAATCTGACCGAAGAATGGAAAATAGAGGCATTGTAAGTACACTTTGAAGCATTGCGAAGAGAACTAAGAAAGATACGCTGAATAACAAAGACACTGAACTTCAAATTACTCACCGCTTCCACATCTGTCATTGGGTGCTTCAATGTCATAATGTTCATCATATCAACTGAAAAAGAAGAAAACAATTTTTAAAATCCCTGAAATACACTTGGCAAGGCTATCATGGATAAACACTGTGGAAAATCTAATTCAAACTATTAAACATCTTTGTATTTTTATGCGATTAAGTTATAGCTTTCAGAAAATGAGTTTTCGCTCATTCATAATTTACAGAGACTATACATTTTCATATGCTTTAAATACACGACCAGTTTCCGCGAGTAACAACACAAAGTCTAAAATACTATCTTTCTTTTTCACTTTGTAAGAAGACAAAGTTATATAATTGTGCGCCAGAGAACGGCGAATTTTTTACATAAAAATTCGTTGCCGAGCCCTGATAAAAAAAGGTGAATAAATCCTGTTGATATATATATATATATATATATATATATATATATATATATATATATATATATATTAGGGTGTGCAACGTTTCTCTTCTCTCTCCCTCTCCCCCTTTCTCTCTCTCTTACTCTCTATTTCTCTATTTTCCTCTTTCTGTGTGTGTCTCTCTCTCTCACACACAGGCATATCTTACAAGCATGCATTTACACTTATTAACATAATGATTATTAAAGACAAATCATCATAAGTCTGACAGCATGTCGAACAGTACCTTTCCGCTGACTCTTTTCAGCAATTTTTCTGTGACTTTTTCATTGAAGTTATTCATTTCTTGCGTTTAATATTTTCAACGCTATTCATTGTTAGTTGCACAAACACCCTTGACAGAAAAACGAACTCTGATTTCGGTTTCTCAAAGCACATTGAAACTTAGCCTAGTACATACGTTTACAAAATACACTTGGGTTTTGAATACTTTAGAATGGTTTTGTAATTGAAACTCACTTAAAAACACAAGAGAATACACATATTATATACTATTAGCATTTTTATGAATGCAACAGTGCACAGCAAAGCGTTCGCGTTTCGAGCGCTAGTGTGAGAGCTCATTTAAGTGGAGAGATATCTCACCCTTTGTTTGTTCAATATCACACTTACTTCTCTTAAAAACTTGTGCTAGTCGCATGTTATATCTTCAGGACACACTAAGGCACTTGCAGTGCTCCATCGGTCCATAAACCACCGTTGTTCTCCCTGCTTCCCCCGCAGCCCCACGGAAGCCCAGGACAACGTTTTCCCGATTGTAGTCTCCCGTGTGTGCTTCGGCAGGCTTTTGCGAAAGAAAGGCGGACGGCCTGGCAATCGCAGCTTTCAGATGGGGAATGTTTTGAAATACCTCCTTTCGTAAATGCTCTGAGAGAACTCCCCTATTGTTAAGAGATGTTCAAGAGAAATTACACCGAATTAATTTGGGTGTGCACATGCGAACATGCGAATACCCACGAGCCGCCACTGCCAAAATGCCAAATATACACATACCTCTATCACAGGCAAAGCATTTTGCACTTTCACTGTCCTCAGCCGCATGCGAGCAACTTGATTGATTGATCTTTTTGTGTTTCCGGGCGCGTCAACTGCTTCGGTCATTAGTCCCGTTAACGTAGTGCATGTTTTTTCTCCGGAGATGGCTGTGATCTTCCCCCATTGGATGACGAGATCCGGCGCCAACCTACCGTCGGATACTGGGGTCTCCCCCTAACCAGGACTCTCCCACCAGCGAGGCACCGCCCCGGCCGGGACTAGCTCTAAGCTCCCGACCGGTCTCTCGGAATATGTAGCAGTGTAGTGCATGTTAGTGTAAGTGTGTGTGTAAGGGGAGAGGATAGGACAAGGAAGAGGAAGGACAGGCGCGGTCCGTGGCCCGTTTCTTAGGGTACTGCTCCGGCATTCGCCTGGTGTTGATCAGAGAAACCACGGAAAACTACCGATCAGAGCAGCCGGCCGCTAGAATTCTCCTCCAGACAGCAACTGAATTCGACCTAGCTGAAAAGCTAGAGTCGAAAATCCTGTCGCCGCGGGGAGTGGGAACCTAGGACCTCCCGGTCAGAGGCGCTGCAGTGACATCAGTTGATGCACTGAGCTACCGCTACCGGTCGAGCAACTTGAGCGCAAACCCGAGCCGCGTGGATGGGTGGGGATAATACTCTTTGTAGGGGTGGCGACCGCCAATGAGAACCTTAGCTTGCAAATTGAAAGAGCAATTGAGAGAATTTTGAGAGAATGTTGCTCTCGGGTCAAGTATCATTACAATTTATTTTCTATACGTTTGTTGTCGATTTATGTATGTACAGTATGTACCTAAAACGAATTAGACATACATATTTGACTTGGATACCTTAAGTATTGTAATCGCAAATTTAGCGTGCTGCTAAATACAAAATTGGAATATTGAAACACCTTTGTTTGATGATGACACTAAGAAATTATTTTTCATTAACTATGTTCAATTGAATAAGATAGTTGGATCGTAGCTGAAAAAATATTCTTATAGAATCAGGAATCCTTTCTGCTCTAATTTGTCTAATTTCCGACAAGAGTACATTATTTATTTATAATTTCAAATCAACTAACACTATTTATTCCTAATCGTTCACGACTTCTGAGTGTTTTTAATGTTCTGAATTTAATTACAAGGTAAGCTTCATATGATTATATTTAGTGATCTTATGTTTCCCCTGTTTACATTCTATAATGTTTGGAATGAGGTCTTGTACAAATAACTGTTTTATTAGTAATTTCATTGTTTAACTAATTGCCCATTGTAATTTCAAATAATTTTCTAACCTGACGATGAGGAAAAGTCCTCAAAACTGTAGCGACATAAACAAATACAAAAATGTATATGGAGTTGAATTATTTAAATAGATTTCCCTCCAATAGTTGAGTAAGGTCTATTTTAAAATTCAAAGAACAAAACTGAACGTAAATGAATGTGAAAACGAACAGACACACAAACGAACAATTAAGTATATAATTAATTTGATCCCCAACATGAAATGAGAGATAGTAAAACATCTAACATGCTCATGCCTCTAAGGGATAATTCTTCGCCATTTAATCTCTTAAGTAACAAAGGGATGTCAATGGGTTAAGAAATCTGATTCACGGACAATGGGTCGGCCCACCTTACACAACACACAGGTAAACAACTTTGCCTACGCGTAACATGAACCCGGACCAGTCGAACCGAGTTCCTTACTGCACACGTGCCTTAGCGACCTCTCTCACCGGAACGGCTCTTGTTGGATAACTACTACCGGTCAGACGTACTCTTCCGTCTGACCACACCACCATATAGGCTTGAGGATGTTTTACGATCAGTAAATCTACAAAATGGGACGGCCGGCTTTACTTCCCCTCCAGGGAGAGAAGACGTACGAAGCATTTTCTCGCCATTAAAAAAAATCCACGGTTACAAGTTTGAACCCGCGAACTTGGATACAACCGCCCGTTGAGCTAACCGTATACTACCAAAGCCGCATTACCGGTATAAGCGGTTACTTATCGGTAAAATTAGTACACTGGCCTTAATAATTCAATCTAAAAATCATCAATTATGGGCACATAAATACAAGTTGAAACCAACCTGCTTTTTCACTTTGTAGCTCTTTAATAATTGCGTATGTACTTACCAAATCCGATTTTATACTTTTCCATGCACGTTTTCACAGCATCCTTCATCTTCATTTTATCTTGCAGTTGTTGCGGCTGCAAAGAGTTTATGCTGAAGTAAAGTTCACTTTTGAAAGTTTTGCTTCTGGACATAAATGTAACTTCATTTTCTGTGCACGTCTTCTAGAATTCAGTGGGAAACACAATTATTCAAATTATCGTTTCCATGTTGTCGCGGCAGGAAGTAATAAGAGCCAAAATGTATTGCTTATTTATCCTTGAAAATAGATTTTATTACATGGGAGTTTTTTGTTGTTTTTTTTCTCCCTTTCAAAATTCAAAATTTATTGCTTATTTATCCTTGAAAATAGATTTTATTACTGTTGTTTTTTCTCCTTTCAAAATTCAAAATTTAAGTAGTATATGACTTAGTGTAGGGATCACAGAATTTTGAAAATGTGCACACAATTCACTTTTTCTCCATAGCACGTCATACGCAGTTTTTAACTGTTTTTTTGACGTAAAATAAATAAAAAAAATAAATAAAAAGTAATTAAAGACATCTTATGATGCAGAACGTATGTTTATGAATTTGGGTATTGTATGAACTATTCTAATTTTGAATGATAATCTAAACTTCTCGTCATTTGAAATGTTTCCTCAGTCTAATACTCTTAAAATAGTTTTATTGTATTTGCTCTACAATAGGTTTTCAAGTATTTAACACTTTCTTTTTAAGATACTACAAGAAACGATAAACAGATAAAACAGAACTCCTTTGACAAACTTCGGGAAGGTTTGCAGTGACTTTTGAATGGAAGAGAGACAACATTTTTTCTGCGAATATATATATACTCGAAAATGTCTTGAGATTCTTTCTTTCTTTCTTTCTTTCTTTCTTTCTTTCTTTCTTTCTTTCTTCTTTCAGCAAATATTATCTTATCAATTCTTGACAAATAATAATAATAATAATAATAATAATAATAATAATAACAACAATAATTATGATTATTATGGTGGTAGTAGTAATACTGAATACTATTTGCTCAGTCAACTGAGCTTCAGACTTTGAATATTAACTCTTATCGTGCACTACGTCGAGAAATCGATGTACTGCTGCAAGATCATAGAGAACGATTGCGTGTATAATCGCTCTCCCCCACTGACCCATTAACCCACCTCCCAATAATCCACTGAGCTAAACAAACCGTGCACAGATTCATAGTGAAGCTCAGTGTATGTCCAGAAGCGAAAATTTAAGAAAGCAAGAAATTAATATATGGGCCTCATTGTGTTTCTTTTCTGCGAACAAAGGCTTTCAATGAGTGAAATCACCCCGAAAAAGCGGAGGCGTAAATTGGCGATACCAATGTTTCTAACAAAAAATGCAATATTTTAGAGCAAATGTACTTACAAAATATATATGTGACAAAGACTTATTAACCAATCCACTTCATTGCATTTTTCTACTAATTATTACTGTTAAATTACTCCCTATGGGTAAATTACTTCCCAATAAAAACTCGTTACCACCACTTGGGATACAACACCTGAAGATTACCATGGTGTCTAAATACATCGGCGCAATGGTGGGGAATTTTAAGTCTGTGTAAATAATCTGCTCTTCAGAAATAATTTTTGCTTAGAAATTTTGCTTGGAGAAAATTACTGATGCTAGTGGTCGTTAGTCTCAAAAAACTTTTTTCTTTTCGAAAAAAGGGTAAAACACGTCGATTTATGCGTCGAGAAGAGATTTATTTAAAATGCGTCGAGAAGTATAACATTTTTTCAAAATTGGTTCGTTTACTTTGCAGGATTGGACAAAATACTTTAAATAGTGTATTTAAATACTTCGCAAAAATACTTTATAAATGTATTTAAAAAAATAATTATAGTAATAATGTAAATTATTTTGTATTGTATATTTCTATTGCAACAATATATTGTAATGTCAATTACAGTAAATTAGTAATTGACAGTCACACAAATTTCTAAACAATAACTAATATATTGTATTGAGTTAGGTCAAAATACCTTTAGGATATTTTGTATAAAATATAAAAATAATGTCGACAAAAAAAAAGGGAAAAAAGTAGGACGCGAACTGTGGAAAAACATGTGCATATGGTTCAAGAAACGTCAAGAAAAGTTGAAAGAACGACTCTTAATGGACGCACTATACTATTCATCGCCAAGAAAGCAGTATTTCATTACTAGGAAAGTGTAGTAATAAGATTTTTAAAAATTGCATTAGTAAATGTTAACGCCAAGGATGTCCTAGTATGTAAGTTAAAAAAGTTAAAAGAGAAAGATTTCTAAAATTAATTATTATAAAGTTTCAATGGCCATCATTAGCTAGGAATAATACATTTAAATAAGAATAAAGTTTTTTATTTGATCAGAAAATAAGAGAAATTAAATTATTAAATAAATAGCAGTCACACTTCATGTCGTGAAATATTAATTCAGTAAGGAAGGTGCTATTATTTCAAAATTAATTAACCAGCAAATTAGTAAATTCCTAACATAAATAGAGATATTCACCATCTGGATTCTCTTATGAGCGGTATATTTTCAGCTCACAAGAGGGAAACAGACGCAACCCCGACCCCGAAGTATAGCAGTGCGCAATTATACAACGAAAACCGGCCTATCTAACAAAATTAAGTAAATATGAGTAAAAATAAATTGAGAGGGAGTGGAAAGCGAAATGTAATTTCCTTTAAAGCGACTAATTTTTCAAACAAATCATAAACAAATCATAAGGCCCCACTTGGTGAATGATACACCTGCCAAGAAAAACTGTCATTCAACTGGCGTAATGAACATTTTTCTGACGTAAAATAAATGAATGAATAAATAAATAAATAAATAAATAAATAAATAAATAAATAAATAAATAAATAAATAAATAAATAAATAAATAAATAAATAAATAAATAAATAATAAATAAATAAATAAAAAAACTAGTGTTATAACAAATAAACACTTTTTTATTGCCGAATAATAGTCCAACATTTTTAATAATTTAGATTTATCATTTAAAAACGAAGAGAATTGATATTCAACAGCTGGAAGGAGTCTTCATTCTTGTTTCAATGAGGTGCATTTATTAGCCGAATCAAACAAAAATACCATTATCGTTCTAAACTATCTTCTTTTTCGCCTGTATTTGCAGTATTTTAAGTGTTTCTTTTTTTAAATTCACCTACTTTATGTATTTAAATACATCTTTAAAAAACATGACTAAAACTCTAAAATACAGTTTTTCATATAAAAAATGTATTTAAAATACGTATTTTAAGTACAAGTATTTAAATACTGCTGTAATAATTTACACGATCCCCGATAGTATGCGTTTGGATAATAAACAATTGAAATTTGAAAACATTTACAGCAAAGGCGCCATAATAAAAAAAAAACGATTAGGGAAGAAAATAAAGTGAACCCGATACTTGTGCAAGTTTTGACCATAGACATTAGATCCGGCTTTAATTTAGGCACATTTTAAAAGTTATCCCAGTAAAATCGCGTCAGGCAATAAGAAGTTATTGAAAATTTCGTATTTCGTATATTTGTGTTAAGGAGAATATTAATGGAGTCCATTGTTGGAGCGATGAAACGCTTATAAAGAAGAGGGTTTTTCGAATAATGCAAGAGAACGCGATAAGATCAAATCAGACTTCGGGGGGGGGGAAAGAAGAAAATTAGCGGCATCATGCAAAATTTATCCCATTTAAATATCTGACGGGAAGTATCAACATTTTAATAAAACAAATAAATTAATTCAAGCAAAAGTTTAGCAAGAAGAAGCGATTAGCGAACAATTGCAGTGCGTTCCGTTTCACATCCAAAAACGGAAAATAGGGAAAATAAAAGGAATTTGACCAAAGGAAAACAAGAAAACATCGAAATTTAGGAAATTGCCGGGAGAATTTTATTAAAACAAAAACGGAAATAAAGTGTTTCGGAAACGTTAAAAATTAAATATTTTGGGAGAACCAAAGTGACGCGATCGTCAGATATCAAGCGATCGGGAAAAGTGTTGAAGCAAAAATAACAATGCTAAGTTGAAAAAAAATTGGGAGAACGTGCCTAGATTTGGTGAAGGCAAGACGTGTATTCGCGTAGGCGATGTTTGGAAATTTTTTTTAAAGTGCGGAAGTAATGGACAGAATTTGCAATAGTAACTGGGAATACTTCATGTAAATTATTTAATATTTCGTGAAAAGGAATTTCCTAAAAAAAAGGGGGTTTTCGGAATTACTGTGAAATTCGGCAACGCCCGTTGGACTCGCGAGCAAACGATAATGAGCGTGGCCGTATGAGAAAGGGGCGCGGAATTCAATTCGGGACTCAGAGATTTTCAAATAACTGGGAATATTTATGAAAAAAGGTGGCAGCGTGAATTCCGACATGTTACGTGAACAGTGATGCGTACGCGAGTGTGTTCCGGAACTGGTGGCGACAACGGGAGGCGCTGTTGTGCGTGGATAATCGCACAAAACACCCGGATTCTTCGCGGAAGCAGCATCATACGTGAGCAAGTATTTTGACATTTGTTTTTTTTACGAAGTGAAGAACGCTCTGTCGAAGATCAAGTTATGTGATTAATAGATTTTAATACGTAAATTTCGACAGAATGCATTCTGGGGTTTTAATCATATGTGTGAATGGCATTTGTTTTTTGTTTGTTGTAAATAATCTGTGTGAATGAGAAAGTATATGTCCATGTTTCGTGTATTGTGGGAAGAGAATTATCTATTTGTTGTTGTTTCTTTTGTTGCTGGGTTATGTCGATGTGTGCCGTCAGAGGCACCAGTGCTATTACAGCACTAGATATTGTGAATTGAAGGAAAATACGAGAAAAGAGGGAATTTGAATAAATTTCATGGCCACCTTTGGGGTCATGATTTGTAAAATCGATATGTGTTCGTAGTCATTCACGTAGCACTAGAACTGATCCACGCACGTGAGCGCAGTACCTTGCTCGCGTCTGTACAGACGCACCGCAGACCACGCCCAGGTGAGTCAAAAGGCCAGGTAAGCTAGCAGACGGGCAATTGTGAGTAGGAGAACAGGAAGATTATTATATGTGGCAACCCAACGCGAGGCTAGTGTTTGTTTGTTTGTTTATAAGAAGGGCTCTCTATTACAGGGCAGGGCAATCTATTACAAGTAGCAGTTTAACGTGCCGGGCTTGTGGAAAGTATTACAAGTGGCCGCACGACGGTGGGCTCGGGCTAGGCCGGTGTACGGACACGCCGCCGCCGGCACCCGTTACACTGCCCAACCCCAGTATTTAGTTACTTTTGAAATTGATTTCATATTTGGTTATCTACCCGTTATAATAACCAACAGAAATTGCACTAAAATGGATTTGTAGTGTCTTGTTCATATATATTTTGTACTTTTTTTTGGTTGAAAATATTTTATTTTTCTTTCTCGTCTTTAACGCTCTTTTTCCATCGCAATTCAATTGCGAGTAGATTAAAATTAAAAAGTTGCCAAAATAGGGACCATCACAAGCAACATATCTCCGCCGTTCTGTATTTTCTAATTTCATTAGAAGTACAAACTTTTCGCGCCGAATTGACATTTAAGTAAAGTATTCTAAAGAAAATAAGAACAGTAAAAAAGACACAGTTTAATTCAATTCCGGTATTTAGAGTTCTGAAAAGTTTGTATGATAAATGGACCACTCACCAAACAGAGTTCCTTTTGTTTAAGTTTTCTGTAGAAAAGTAAAGCTTTTTCGGCTGGGCATTTTCCTTCAGTTGATGCTGTAATAAAACAGAGAAATTAATATCTCGATAAAATATTCCACAATAATTGATCGGGAATAGTCTGGGTTCTAGCAGGGATAACATATTCACTAGCCATTATACACCCTGAAACCCCTCTTCGTGTTGAAAAATGTAACTACTTCAATTTTTAAATAATAATTTACAAGGTGCGGAATAGTTTCTCCAATATATTATATTTAACTGCAATTCTACTAATTTAAAAACAAAATAAATTGTGGTGCTAAAACAGCACGTAATTTTTCGTCTTTAGTAATGGTTATGTAATATTATTTATATCACAATTTCTCTCCAAACATTTTACTCGTAATGTTTGGTAAACTCATTACAAATGGTAGAGTATTTGCTGCGAAAACTATCAACAGAAATTTTACAATTATAACTCCTTCTCATACAGCAGCTATATCATGTCACAACAATAAGACGTAATTCAAGAAATTTGCGAGCGTAACGCGGAATGCCATTGTTGCATTCTAATCTGATATTCCCTGAAAGTAGCCATTTTTATTTCATATATTAATATAATATAATTTCATTATTAATATAAGTTTTTAAACATTTTTAAAAGATTAATTTTTAAACGTATAACAAAACGGAACGTAAGAAACGAACAAAGAAAAAAAATATACACATTCTAATTACGTAGCTACCTCAAAATACATCAAAATTACGTCCACGAAGCGCAGAAATTCGAGGGGGCTAATTTGTTTTTAGCCAAATTACCCAAACAATACTAATATTTTCAAAGAATTCAGCATGACATTATTCAAAGATCTGTTTTTTATGAACACATTCCAGTAAGATAAAATTGTATCTTTACATTTGTCATTGTAGGAAGACGCCGAGAAGTTTTTAATTTCTTAAAATTTTGGTAAAATCAGGAATTTCAGGGAACATGAGACCTAAACTATTAAGCGTCGTTTTCGTTATCTAAGGTATAAATTTAATTCAAAAATTGTATGCCTTTTTTAAGAAAAAAATGGTTTAAAGAAAATAAAAATTGCCAATGTTCGGCCTATAATTTCGCAAACAATTCTCATGTTTTTGAAAAATTCAACATGACATTATTTTTAAATTTTTTAATGAATTAATTTCATTACGAAAAAAATGTTCATCTTCATAGTTGTAGTTTTAGGGCGACACCGAAAAAATATTAAAAATTTTGCAATTGTTGAAAAATCAAGATTTTCAATATACGTCTAACGCTATTCTCTTAAACGCCATTCACACTATCCAATAACACAGATAAAAAAAAAGGATGAAGCCTTTTTTTAAATGTTGATAATGTCCAAAACGTTACATGTAAAGTACCCCCCAAACTTAAAATATCGGTTTCAAATTCAAAGGGACGCGACATAGTCAGTTCGATTGGGGATATCAATTTTGGAGAACGGCTGAATGAGCTCCGCCAGCACAATGTGCACACAATTCACTTTTCCCCATAGCACGTCATACGCAGTTTTTAACTGCTTTTTTGACGCAAAATAAATAAATAGCGTTGTTCACAGACATGGGTTCTGGCCACGTGTTAGAGGATTTTTTTCTAAATTTAATATCTGGATTTATCTACTTTTTCGTTGCTAGGGCCCTGTAATAAGAGTTTTTCTGTCGAAAATTCGTGCAGCATTATATAACCTCTCTACTGCGGTTGCGGTAGTAGATAAATCCAGTTGCTAAATTTGTAACAAAATTCTCTTACACGTGGTGTAGCCACGTGTTAGAGAATTTTGTGAAGTCTAGCAGCTAAACCGTTGTGAATGTCTAGTAGCTAAACGGTTCAGCCGATTATCTCATAAACTGATATTCTCCAATCGATCTGGCTGATGTCGCGGCCCCTTTAATTTGAAACCGTAATTTTCATTTTGGAGAGTACTTTACGTGAAGCCCCAAAAGTTCAAAAAATGGATCCACCGTTTTCTATTAAATTTTGTTGTAGTAGGAAGGACGTTTATAAGAATGGTGCAGGGCTCATTTTCGTTAAAAACCCTGATTTTTCGAAATTGTCAATTTTTTTGGCCTCTTCCTACAACTAAAATATTAAAGATGAATGAAATAATGTTATTTCCGTTCCGGTGATTAATGAAATCTGTTTCATAAAGATAGATTTTGAAATAAGGTCATAACAATTTTTCACAAATTTGAGTATTTTTCGTGTAATTTTGCGTCAAAATAGGGCAAGAAAGTACGCATTTTTCTTCCACTAGTTTGAATGTCCCATGATATCAAAGGATGAATTGTTGCTCACAATTTTCAATGCGCTTTTGATGAAAATGGACATTACGCCAGTATTTTGACCGCGCGTCAATTGCTAGGGACATTAATCCCGTTAGAGTAGTACATGTTTTGACCCGGGAGGTGGCGGTGCTCCTACCCTGCTGGAGGGTAAGATCCGGCGCCGATCTACACGTACGCTTGCCGGGTTTCCCTCACACAGGTATCTCCCACCAGCGGAAAAAAAACACCCCAGCCGAGACACGTTATAAACCCTAGGTGAGCATCGCCACAGCTGAGACAATCTTTACGTTCCTGACTTGTCTCTCGGTATGTGTGATAATGTTAGTGATCCGCCATTCACCTGGTAGTGATTGGAGGGACCATTGGGGAGAAACTACGGGGCGAGTACTGCCCATTTTAATTGTAAACAAATGAGCGGCGCGCTTTATGAACTGGGAAGCAGGGGCGATTCAGGCACGGTGATGGTCGGATGGGAGGAGAAGCTCTAGAACCACGGTGATGGTCGGATGGGAGGAGAAGCTCTAGAACCACGGTGATGGTCGGATGGGAGGAGAAGCTCTAGAACCACGGTGATGGTCGGATGGGAGGAGAAGCTCTAGAACCACGGTGATGGTCGGATGGGAGGAGAAGCTCTAGAACCACGGTGATGGTCGGATGGGAGGAGAAGCTCTAGAACCACGGTGATGGTCGGATGGGAGAGAGCTCTAGAACCACGGTGATGGTCGGATGGGAGGAGAAGCTCTCGAACCACGGTGACGGTCCGATGGGAGGAGAAGCTCTAGAACCACGGTGACGGTCGGATGGGAGGAGAAGCTCTAAAACCACGGTGACGGTCGGATGGGAGGAGAAGCTCTAGAACCACGGTGATGGACGGATGGGAGGAGAAGCTCTAGAACCACGGTCATGGTCGGATGGGAGGAGAAGCTCTAGAACCACGGTGACAGTCCACATAAACCGTGGTATTTTTTCTTTCGCTTACCTTCTTGGGCTGAAGCTTTAATTATTTCTAATGCCTTTTTCTTCTCATCACCTTTCCAAATTACTCCAACATACAGATCAAACCCATCTGCGTTGAAGTCACCATTCTCGTCAACCTGCAAATTCACGGATACATGTAAATACATTTTTGTACAATGATATGTACGTGAATATATCTACACACTTTGGTTTTCTGAAGTCAAACTTTACGAAACTGAGGTCACTTTCGCAATAAGGGTCATTAGCGTGGGAAACTGAGGTCACTTTCGCAATTAGAACACAAGAGTTTTAATAATCTATTGCTCACTGTTAACTAAAATCAGTTTCTCTATAATTACACAGGCACACAAAAACGTTGTCAGACTCAAACACTTGACAAATGTTTATCTCAGTATTTTGACGCGCTGAATTCAATTGAAGTACCTTTAAAAAAACATGTTTTTCCCAGCTTCATTGTTTAAAATCGTGAAAAACCATTGTGAAATTGTATTTTTGTTTTTCGGGTTGTTGTCAAACCCCAAAAAACTTGACACATGCTTTCTCTATGTACGTCAAAGCGTTGAATCTAAATCTGAGGCTAGAATTGCCCCACCACTCTTCACTTTTTTAAATCACACACACACAAACGTAAAATGGATTTTACTAACGTTTTTGGCAAAAAATAAACAGTGAGTAGCAGTGGTGAAACTGTGAATCGGAAACTGTTTCGATGAAATTGTGTACATTAATGTACCAAACTCCGTCAATCATTCATCGAGGCATTTTCACTGTCTACCACGAATTGTCGTGGTACACATTCCTGGTTGTAACGTTTGGTGACCACTCGGCCCTGGTGATTATTTTGCCGTTCTCGAAACATTAAATGATCATATGATTGACTATTAGCGATTTACACTATCTAGTTTCATTCATTCACATTTTTTGTATTTTTACGGAATTCAACGATTACAAATTACAATGTAAACAACACAGCTCAATTTCGAACGTTTTCAATAACAATACACTTCCCATGCGACTAAATAGTATAAAACAAACATTAGATTTTAGATAGTAACACCAATTAATAGCAAAACAAGATTTTTGGCGTATATAGTTTGATCTGATGCACATCAATATATTGTGATACATTATCTAAATTTTGTAACTAAGTATCGTACAAACTGGGTAAAAAATATTATTCTTGGAAGTGGTTAATAATTAACCGAGGAATGTCTATTAATTATTTAACTTTGAATCCTCAGAGTTAAAGATAATCAAATTAGTTGAGAAATTTTACATCATTCATTGCCTTTAAAAATGGATACAACTGAAATGAAGTAACCAAATATTCTTGTAATTAATAATAGTACAATTTTCAGTAACTTCTGAAGAGTTTCAATGAAATAAGTGAATTAGATAACATTACTTTTATCTGTTTCAAAACTTACGATTCCTCCCTGACCGTAGAGGCACGACACAAAGTTCTGAAAAACAAAAAATATTTCACTTTACTTAGAATTTTAAATGCAAAATGCGAATGTGTAATGATACATAATGCGTGCACGTAATGATACATGCAAAATGCGAAAGCGTATGTTGTTCATACATTCCACACGAGGATTAAAAAAGGAATATGATTGCGAAATAGTGTGTGGCTTATATTTAAAAACTAGCAAAAGTGTTCCGTCGAATGTGTGAAAAACTGAGTCCTGGAGCAACAAAAATTGTCTGTTCTGAAACGGCACACGTGAATATGAAGCTTCTTTCTTCCCGTTGAATGACATCGACTGTGTGAACTCAGTGACGCGCTAACTCTAAAAATTAAGTCGGTACGTACAGTAAGAGAACAGGCGAAATAATGGAATCAAATATTCGCATTTTTAGCCAAACCCGAAACTGTCTCATTTATTTTTCCCAAGTATTCTATTAGTTTAGTATTACTATTATAGTATATATATATTATATATATATATATATATATATATATATATAGTATTACTATTAGTATAGTATTTCAATTTTTTTTTATCTAAGAAAATTTTTTCTGAAATATTTCAAAAAATTTTTTCTGAAATATTTCAAAGGAAAGTTCTTTCTGGAATGTACTCAGAGCTTCACAAACATGTCATTTTAAGAACATCTTTTGGTGTGCTGAATCAGACTTTGCTAGTATGTTTCATGAAAGAGATTTATAAAGAGCTTGTAAATGTTGAGCTGTGGCCAACAGGTCTTTTTCATATTCTTTTGTAATATAATTAAAGTATTTAATTTTTTTGTATATTTATGAAGTCTAAAGAGTTTTCTTGTTCAATAAGAATTACTAGGTAGACTTTTGTTTACAAATTTTTTATCATGAAAACAAAGACTGCATTATTTAAGTGACATTGTCTACCAACCATTGTAACCAAAAATTGTAAGTTTTACTATGTAAATGGCCGCACCTACTGTCGGCAACTGTAATAGTAAAGCCTGTTATACAGTTTCAAAATAAATAAAAATAAATAATTTTTCCCAAGTTCCTGGGTCTCTAACGAAACATTTGACACTTCTCACTGGCTGGAAAATACAGTTTATATAGTTTTTTGTCAAATTCCGCACGAATTTTAAATTCGTAATATGGAAAAATATGATTTGTATTTCGTGCATCTGCACGGCATCCCCTTAGACATGGCTGTCGATCGAGTTGGTGATTCAGTATCTGAGAGTAAAGTAATAGTATAGGGGACAAGAAGGGTGAGGTGTGACAAACATTCTAGTGTAAATACCGAGCAAACTATATTGCATGTTTACTTACCCATGCCTGCTCGCGTTCCTTCACTTCAGAAATATCTTCATCGACTAAACTTATATCCATTGACATGAATCTCCTAAAATATTCTGAAAGAGAGAAAAATCAGTTTAAAATATTATTTCAGATTTTTCACAACCGATTATGGCCGGTAGAAGACGTGAATATGATAAATACGGATGTCTTTATATTTAAGTAATATAAAATTCCATGCCTTAAAACTTGTTCATTATTTATTATTTAACGAAAATTAGGGTCTTATTTACAAATAGTTCCCAATAAATTGTTGAAATCGTTATAATGACTTTCTCTTCTTTTTGATTTAAATTAATGTTATATTCCGTCTCTAATGTTATGTATGTAGATGTCATTAATGTTTCATTCGCCGTCAGCAGAGTTGTCCTCACAATCAGATTTCATCAGTATTGCAGTTTTATAATTTTTGTGTTTGTGCGTTTGTGATCCGTAGAATACTTCAGGTTTCAAAGTGTCAAGGGAGTATTGTGATGATTAGGGAATCGAATTTATTGTAATAAAAAATGCAAAATATGCACATACATATGTAATTATTTTTTTCAAAACATGTAAGAAAAAATAGAAAATATGTAAAATAAAACATCATTATTGTGTTCATAATTGTTCTCTTTAAGCATTTTCTGACCATAGAATCTGCCATAGGCCGTATAGGCCGTTCTGACCACAGGCCGTCGATCAGTTCTTAACAAGGATTCGGAGTGGCTGAAAGTAGGTTCTATCTCTGAATAGAAGTAATTGTACACTAGACTTCACCACGCACAAGAATGCCAATCAAGGATTCCGGGTTACGGTGTTAAGGGGAATATACCCATTCTCCCCCCCCTAAAAAACCCTCTAACAACGCAGTAAGACAGTTTTCTGTAAAATGTATTTCTTCGTTTTTAATCAATTAACGAAATTTAAAATCGCACAGGATAAGCTCAGGGCTATCTCCAGCCTATCTCCATCCCCGGGCGATGCCGCACCGCGGGAAGGTGATACGGCGCATGCGCACGCGCGAAACGACACCAAGACTATCTCTCGAGCGGGAGATGGGCTGCACGATTAAATAGTCCAAACCTCACTCTTCGTTTAAAATAGTTTCACGGTCGGGGGTGTAGATAGACTGGGGAAACCGGTACTGGGCATCACGGTGTCTGAAGTCATGGTGGCGAATGAGGACCCCCATCGACCCCCAGTAAATATGACCGGTGACGATATGAAAATATAAATTTTGTACGAGTTGTATGAACTCGTTGAAAAGAACGATTGAGGGATGGAGGGTCGATTATATTGGACGCACGGTTGTTGAAGGAGACTGGGTTGACTTCGCGAGAGTATGATCACTGGTTGAAGACAGGTTAAATAATAATGTGAAACTTCATTTAAAATCGCACAGAATAAGCTTAGGGCTATCTCCAGCCTATCTCCCTCCCCGGGCGATGCCGCACCGCGTGAAGGTCCTACGGCGCATGCGCACGCGCGAAACGACACCAAGACTATCTATCGAGATGGAGATGGACTGCACGATTAAATAGCTCAAACCCCACTCTTCGTTTAAAATAGTTTCCCGGTCGGGGATGTAGATAGACTGGGGCAACCGGTACTGGGCATCACGGCGTCTGAAGTCAATGGTAGCGAATGAGAACCCCCACCGACCCCCAGTAAAGATGGCCGGTGACGATATGAAATATAAATTTTTTACGAGTTGTAGAACTCGTTGTAAAGAACGATTGAAGGATGGAGGGTCGTTATATTGGACGCACGGTTGTTGAGGGAGACTGGTGACTTCGGAGAGTATGATCACCGGTTGAAGACGGTTAAAATTAATGTGAAACTTATTTAAAATCCAATAATAGCGACTTCAGGATATTGGAAGTTTGGTAAAACCTTAGAGAAAGTAATTCAGTAAGTTTATTGGCGATTCTAAAGTAAGTAAGAAGTTATTTGCAGAAGCGGAGAAGGTTACATTTGCCGAGTGATTCCGGTTTCGTTTGGTTTGTTTTTTTCGTGTTTCCGGGCGCGTCAACTGCTTTCGTCATTAGTCCCGTTAGTGTAGTGCATGTTTTTCTGGGGAGATGGCGGTTATCTTCCCCCGTTGGGTAGCGAGATCCGGCGCCGACCTACTGTAGGCTAGTGGGGTTTCCCCCTAACCAGGACTCTCCCACCAGCGGGGCACTGCCACAGCCGGGACAAGCTCTAAGCTCCCGGCCGGTCTCCCGGAATATGTGGTAGTGTAGTGCATGTTAGTGTAAGTGTGTGTGTGTGTGTGTGTGTGCAAAAGATAGTGTCGAAAATCCTGCCCCGCCGTTCCGGAAACCGGAAAACCGGCCGCTAGAATTCTCCCCAGCAGCAACTGAATTCACCACTGAAAAGCTAGTGTCGAAAATCCTGCCGCCGTGGGGAGTGGGAACCTAGGACCTCCCGGTCAGAGGCGCTGCAGTGACATCAGTTGATGCACTGGGCTACCGCTCCCGGTCCGAGTGATTCTGTTTTTTTTTATTTTCATGAACAATACATTTGCTTGTATTTGAACTTATTTAAATTACCTCAAGAGAGGGCCAAAGTACACCGCCGTTTGATGAGTGGCACTAGAGCTGCAGCTGGTTTGGCGGTACAAACGATCGCAGACGTTTCATGGACGCGTACGCTGTTGCGGGACACCGGGTTCAGTTCATTCCTAACAGAGCCCTTTTTGGACATGCTGCCCAGAACTGTAGCTACGCCTTTGTCCACAGCCCTTATTGTCATATGGCCCTCTCGAAAAATGTTTGAACGTACTTGTAATTTGGGAGAACGGAAACGAGGCAATTTTCAATTATTATTTATTATTGAAAGAGGGGTAAAAATGACCAAGTGTATCGAAAAATAGAACATTTAGCATTCAGATACAATAATAATAATAATAATAGTAATAATAATGGTAATAATAGTAATAATAATGGTAATAATAATAGTAATATTATTATTATTATTATTATTATTATTATTAGTTGCTGACATTACGACAAAATAATGCTTGCCTCTTCAGATCAAGCTGAAATGAATACAATGTTTCTTGCTTGTGTCGCTAGTTGAAAATAATATATTAAATTTAAACAAACAAAATGTTCCTTCATTCTATTACATCAAGTAAGTGACAAATTGTTTTGGACACTGAATTAAAGCAAACCGAAATTTTAAGTAAAATAATAATTCAAAAAATATATGTTTCTAACTTTAGCTGTAAAATGTAAGACATAAGAACATTTTAATTTGTTTTACCTCATAGATTTATGTAATTTGTTTTGTTTAGAAATGCTATTAAATAATTTATTTATTAAATGTTTATTATATTTAATTCATACATTTTTATAAAAAAATGTCTCAAACTCTACAGATGAATTTAAAAGTTGCATTATTATTATTATTATTATTATTATTATTATTATTTCATTTTTTTCTCGGGGGTTTCTCACCCAGGGTTCATGGTTTGAGGGGCCTCTAGGCATACCACATTCCTAGCTTTGCATATTGAGGACTGTGCGAACAATCCGACAGGTTTCAAGAATGACTGACTTTTGAGCTTTTGGGATAATTTTATGAGGATGAAGACCTATTTTTTCTAAATAATTCTTTAGATTTTTGTTAATCAGACCTGTAGCTGTTATTACAATTGGTATAATTTCAACAGACACAAGTTTGTATATTTCTTTATATTCTATTGATAGGGGAATGTATTTTGAGATTTTTTCTGTTTCTGCCTTATTGATGTTGTGATCTGCAGGGTGTGTAACATCATCATTATTATTATTATTATTATTATTATTATTATTATTATTATTATTATTATTACTATTATTATTATTACTATTACTATTACTATTATTATTATTATATTATATTATTTTATTCTCAATTTCACGTAAGTTTATTCTAACTACCGGTGTCGAAGCCACTACTTACCGTCTGATACCTCACAGCCTGCCGTGCTTTTGCACTCTGCAAAAAAGCTGCCCATCATCCCAGCCATCATACCGCACTGTGAATGAAAGGGTGTTGATTAATCTCTCTAGTGTAGAATGGATTAGGCTGTTCACTGAAAAAAGTATTTGTTGTGAAAAAATAGAAAATGAAAAATAAACAAACACAAACACAGGAACGAAGTGAATAAGTACACCACTCATATCAGGATTATATACCGCAAAAATTACGTAAAGTTATAAATATTTATTACAAACTGTATAATTTTCTTTAATGTTAATTTTTTTATTCTCATAAAACAAAATGTAAGCTGAAAGCTATAATATTACAGCGGCCGACTTGCAGGCCTTCCATTGAATCAGGGTAAATTATTGTCCACGATGTCTCAGAGGTAAAAAAGAATTCCTGTTCGCCAATGCAAAGTAGTAGAATATTTCTAATAACGAAGGTGAGAGGCTGTAAACTTCTTATACATTGGTGTTTGACAGGTCTCTAACTACGTCTGAACGTAAGGTGCTACACAGGAGTGTACGATGAGTTGGTATCAATCAGGGGCAAATATCATCTGATTCTTTTCACTTTCTCGCTCCGGGGTAGAGAGAAAGTTATACAGGTGGAACAACCAAGTGATAACACTCCTTGTATCTCCTCAATCTTGTAAGATACGAAGATGTCGTTTCGACAATCGATTGCCTAAACGGGAGCTACTTCAGTACAGATTGATTGATTGACTGATTTGTCGTGTTTCCGGGCGCGTCAACCGCTGTGGTCATTAGTCCCGTGAGTGTAGTGCATGTTTTTTCTAGCGAGATGGCGGTGATCTTCCCCCGCTGGATGGCGAGATCCGGCGCCAACCTACCGTCGGCTAATGGGGGTTCCCCCTAACCAGGACTCTCCCAAAAGCGGGGCACTGTCCCAGCCGGGACAAGCTCTAAGCTCTCGACCGGTCTCCCGGAATATGTGGTAGTAGAGTGCACGTTAGTGTAAGTGTGTGTGTAAGGGGAGAGGATAGGACAAGAAAGGTAAGCACAGATCGCGCGCGGTTCGTGGCCCGTTTGGTAGGGTATTGCTCCGGCATTCGCCTGGTGTTAATCGGAGAAACCCCGAAAAACTACCGATCAGAGCAGGCAGCCGCTAGAATTCTCCTCCAGACAGCGACGGAATTCGACCTAGCTGAAGAGCTAGTGTCGCAAATACTGCCGGCGTCAGGACTCGAACCTAGGACCTCCCGGTCAGAAGCGCTGCATTCAGTACAGCATATTTCGTCTTTGTACTAAGAAGATATAAGGTCAACTTTGTTGTTTTTAATGGAATCCTATGCTAAATGTTAGCTTATCTAATGGGCTTAAAAACGATATCAAATAAGAGTATGTAATCGTATTTAAGGTAATCGGTTTTTAGAAACTGATGTTTTCTTTGTAATATATTTTTCTGCTAAAGTGGCCCATTTTACCATTTAATCTTCACTATTCTCGGCTGAGAAACTGAAAGAAAATATCTTCTAAATTGTTTTGTCTGCTTTTCAAAAACGCTCAAAGGCAACGTACAACGAGTAGATAACAGGCGGAATGCTGAATGCAGCATTTGAGTCTTTTATAGACGGTCATCTTTCGGCAAAATTAGTCTGGAAGAAAGTAGTTGTTACTGTGCTCAAGTAAATGACCTCGTTTGTCTGAAGGACGGACTCGCGAAGTTCTCCATTTAGTCAGCAGGAAAGGGCGACTGGAAAAATGCCGCTTTAATGCAAAAATGCGTTACAAAAATACATCAGTTTTTAAAAACCAATTCCCTTAAATACAAAGATATACACATATTTGAAATAGTCTTGTTAAGCCCATTACGATAAGCTAAAATTTAGTATAGGGTTCCGTTTAAAAAACAAAAATTTACCTTGTATCTTCGTAGTAAAAAAAAGTGCAAAGACGAAGAATTCTGTACTTTAGTCCCTGTTTATACAATCGACTGCCCAAACGGCATCTACGTATCTTGCTCGGTTGAGGAGATACGAGGGGTCTTATTACTTAGTTATTCCATCCTGTATAATGCTGCAGGGGAAAGTGCCGAATTTTGGACAGAAAAACTCTTATTACAGGACCCTTTGTAACGAAAAAGGAGATAAATCCAGTTGCTAAATTTAGAGAGAAAAAAATTTCCTAAGTAGTAATGTAGCCAAAATGTTGTTTTTTTTGAGTTCGTGATACTGAAAAAACGATGAACGGGAAAACATTTGTCCATCTGTTCAATCTCGCGATCAAATTTTCGATCTCGCCACCAAGGCGCAGCCCCTAAAAGTTTCTTCCCGCGCGGCCACCCACTATTAAGAGCGTACTTTCACCAACCTCTCACAAGTCGCTCTCTGTGCATGCCAGCACGCTGCGGCAATAAAAGCATTTACATTGTCTTCCGCACAAACCGCCGTTCTCACGGGCCCACGCCCGCCGAGAACACTGACCGCCGCCACAGCTGGGGTTTAAGCCCTCATTAGCCACAGGGCTGGGCCACCCCGGCACGCGGCGACCTTCACTCACCCCATCGCATCGCTGACAAGCGACTCAGCAATGTATACAAATATTTCTGGGAATCGCTTCGGGCCTCCCTCGCAAGTATAAGCCCGTCAATGTACCTCGCCGACAAAGAGTTTCAGGTGCGCTGCCCCGCTCCTTGGCCATCTGCAAGCCAGATGCCTCAATTTCCGTTGCAACAACCTCTCGAAAACAAACGGGCTGCCATCGCGGGCACTTCACGTGCCACCGCCTTCGCTTCCGATCGCCGTCAGTGTCACGTGACACTCCTCTCCCCGGGCCCGAAGGCGCATCACGAATCGGGAGCCGATCGCGGGCACTTCTAACTTTCCCGCCTTACCATAGGCCAAGTCATAGCTACGTGACTCTCCCCTCCACGGTCTCAATCACACCCGCGATACAATAAATACTGTAACTTCGCTCCCACATGACAGAACAGAATTGAGAACAGAATTGAGAATTCAGAACATAACAGACATGACAGAACAGAATTGAGAACAGACCAAACAGTACCGAGAACTACTCAACTACAATGCTCCGAACTGGTCAATCTGACTGACCGACAAAACTCAACAGACTCGGCTGTTCCTGCTTCGCCTATCAAGGCGATTAGTACGGCCACATCAAGCCTGCCTCAAATTCGTGCCACTCGCGGGCCGCAGCCGCCACCTGGCCGAATTCACGGCAAACTCCGCCACCAGCTCCGGTCATCTGAGTCCGCGCCCATGCCAGTTCGCACCACCGAATTGCCTGGAGCCAACCTCAGCCCGGACAGCGACACACTCAGCCGAGTGATTTGGGTTCGTGCCTTCCTTTCCACAAAGTTGTAAGTAGGCTAAACCCGCGCACTTCAAGAAAGAAGAGCAGCAGTAAACTTTGTAAACTTTCTATGGTCCTCCGGCTTACTATAAACAAAACCAACTGTATTTATACTATGCCATTAAATTTATATTCATTCACGTTGCATACTGTTTATCATTCCCATAAAGACAAACAATTCCCTGAAACCCGTTTTGATCCCCGTATGTAGTCGCATTCGCAGCACGGCACCTCAAACGGGCTGCATCTGCTACACCATCTGTCTGTCAATGTGTGAACAACGCTAGCAGCTAAATCGTGCAGACGATTTTCTCCGAAATTGATATTCCCCAATCCATCTGGCTGATGTCACGACTCCTTCAATTTTAAAACGATATTTTAATTTTGGGGGTACTTTACGTGAAGCCCCTGGGACATTTTCATAATTTTCAGAAAAGTGTCTCTCGTTTTTATAACACTTTGTTATTGGATATACATTTAAGAAAATTATGCAGGTCTCATTTTCACTTAAAAGTCTGATTTTTCTAAAATTGAAAAGTTTAAAACTTTTTCAGCGTCTTCCGACAATTACAATCATGAAGAGAGATATTTCATGAAATTTTAAGTTCATAAAAATTGTTCCTTAAAGAATTTTTTGAATATTTGAGTACTTCTGGGAAATTTTGGGTGAAATTAAGGCGAGAAAGTACGTTTCTGTTTTAGCACCAATAATTTGTACGAAATTTCCCACATGTTAATTGGCAAAAATTTATCATCATTGACATGCATTACCGTACGTGCCTCACAAGTTTGTAACATTAATTCAGAGATAAACTCCACGTGCCACATTACAGTTGCTACGTAAAGTGCAGGATCTCACAGCATGAATAACATTGCCATTCAGTTCAAACTTTGCATTTCCGAAAAATTCTCTTTTGCAATCACGCGTTAAAATTTAGTTATATATTATCACGATCTATTAAACAATATTAGTATTAAGCAGAAATCACTGCTTATCCTTGTATTGTAAACGAGCAACCTGCATCCATCCTCTTGTCCGGTCCGTCATCAATCGAAACAAATGAGATTTCATTCGACATCTCTCGGACTCCTACTGGAAAAATGACTTTTCCCCCAAATCCTATAAGAACACGCTCAGAAAATTGTCGAAAATGAGTGGAGATTAGATTAAAAATATTTTAAAAAGATCCCGTCGTGTGTCGAAACTTCGAAATAGAATGAAAATAAATTAATGATCAAACTATAAATAGCAAATAAAGTCTCCAAATATTGAAAAGTATACCTCGATAAATCTATTATAAAATTTACATGTCTGTGCGAATGCTAAATAGTCGAAAATGAAGTTATTTTGCATTGAAATTTAATGTTATATTGTCAAATTTTACTTTAGCTTTGCGCATTACACTTTGCGTGTTGTATAAAGCTTATAGCGGTCATCCAGCTTGGAAAGAAATTAAACGGCGGCTAAATATTCCTCATCGTACATCGGTAGAGGGGATCACATGCACAAAATAAATTTAAGACCGCAGAGAATGGATGTCGCGAAATTCTCTTTCACAAATCGAACGATAAGGGATTGGAATAGATTGCCTGCAAAAACCTTTGAACCCTTTCCTCGAGGTGTTCAACAATTTAGGAAATGCATTTATGGTAACTTTAAGTTCATGAGGTAGTTAACTAAGAATATTAAGTTATACAGTGAAGTGAGGTGTCGTGCAGTGTAAAGCAGAAAAATAATGAAGAAAATGTTCTTAGTGTTATAGTGAAGTGAAGTGAAGTGAAGGATAGTGCAGTGCGGTCTTTATTGTATAAACACTCATACGGCTTTAGATGATAGACTTTACTTTTCTTTTCCATGAAATTTTGTTTTAAGAACCAGCAGTTTTTATATTATTACTACTGTTATTGGTATTATTATCATTTAACATTATTATTACAATTATTATAATATTTGCATGACATCTATTATCTTATTCATGTAATTAGTTGTCATCGGGTTACACCCAATTACAGTTTAAATAAATTGATCTTATCTAATAAAACTGTCCGTTTAAAAAAATGAGGTCGAAAATACAGGGATAATGCAATGACCACATTACAGATTCCTATTTTGAAATTAAGTTCAGAGTTATTGAATTCTTAGGTGATTATTACGGGAAAATGAATTACTATATTATGTTGGAGGCCCAGCTCCATGTCCATACAGGATGTACCTCAGCCAAACAAAAGAGATATGAGCGGGTTTGTCAGGGGCAGATCTTTTACGTTAAACGATATCATCTCGTATGGTCGGACCGCGGAAGCAGTTCAAGGAAATAAGTGAGCTGAAAAAAGTTGAACCCGTTGGCACAAAACTAAAATATTTCAGTGGTATTCAGAGGTACAACTATATCGGAGTTTCTGACGTGGAACAAGCGTAGGACTTGGATTTATATGGAACTGACAAATGTCATTGTACCTGTCCGTTTAATTAATATCAACAACATTTCCTCCTAGTTACGCAGTAGTTCGAAACGTAAACACAGTATTTTTTTCAGACAAAATGGTAATGTAACAACATCGCATTATTTCTAACTTTCGCAATTTTCAAAACTTCAGACATTTCAACAAAAATTAGACCTACGTTATTCTTTTAAGCATCCCTTGTTCTGTGAAAAAAATAAAGAAAAAATCGGGAGCGGTTTATTAGAAAGCGTTTTTTTCATTTCAATATATTAAATCTAAACAGAAATTATCCAACAAATATTTTTTTCAAATAATTGTGGATGATATTTCAGGAATCTGATTTTTATAGAACAGCTTTTCGTTAGGAGAAGAATCTCTATCATCAATATTGTACCTTTTCAATGTTAACTTTTTGCAATTTTTGAAAAGTCATAGAGTACTCCAGAATTAGGACTAGCATCAATTTTTTTTATCTTTGTTACATATGAGTAAAAAAATAATGAAAAACTTTCAAACCGTGTTTGAGGAAATAATTGTTTATTTTTCACTCAAAGTTGCGCGAAAATTACTCACATTTACAAAAAGCATTGTTTATGACGTTACTTCAAGATCTGTACAAGAAAAATATATATTTAGAAAATATCTTCATATTCAATGCTGTAGATGGAGGAAGGCGCCGAATAAAAATTAACTTTGTAATTTTCGAAAATCCAGGGATTTTCACGCAAATGAGACATGCACCATGCTTTTAAGGCATGTACACTATCCGAGAACAAAGCTTAATAAAAAGAGATGGGACCATATTTGAGAAAATTTTCGTCAAACGTCGAGGCTTCATGTCAAGTACCGCCAAAAATCAAAATATCCCAATAAAACTCGAAGGGCCTCTAGTTCGTTCAGTTCGAACGAGGAATATAAATTTTGGAGTAAATTACGTACCTGAACGGTTTAGGCGCTAGAGTTTTCCAGATACGGACGGACGGACGGACGGACGGACGGACGGACGGACGGACGGACGGACAAACTCAGGCAGACATTTTACCATATATAGATTTTTAGCAATTAAGGACTTATGAACCATGGGTTCCGATTCCACAGTTTTCTATATGTTACATTAAGTAGCATACACTTCCCACTTAAAGGCATGGTAACTAGGTATATCCTATGCATTGAAGAATCCCCTGGGTTCCCTAGACTTCCCCACGGGACCAAGAAGTTCATTTTCTGCATTTACTACCGGCAATGCTAAATTGCTCCATCGTAGTTTACAAATTGTGTGTAAAGCTTAATAGAGCTTCTGAAAGCAATTAACGAGATAGAGTGATCCCCAAAATCTTGAAGGCACTAACTGTGGATCTTCGCATAGCCTCATGTGTTCCAACCATCACTGGCATGATTCTGGCGTTGGGTACTCCATGAAGTGGGCATGCCAGGGGAATGAATGGTTGGTATTTTACCACTTTTTCCTTTCCTGCTTTTAGAATGCTAGACCAATCCTCGTGGCGGACAGTCACATCGACCACGTGGACCCCTTCCCGGCTTTTTTTTACTAGGTCAGGTTTGAGTAATCCCTTCGACAACGGAGAAAGTGGCTTCCGTGGACACCACAGTGTCTGATTTCCGGTGCATCTCCCGAATATATAAAGTTCTTTATATCGTCATGACGCTTTATTCTTGCTGGCTTTGTAAAAATGCACTGACCGAGAATGTGATCCATGGTAGCGGTATTGCACTTCCTGTAGCATACATCCTCACCGGGCCTTCCTCTGTTAAGAGTAGTTTCATTGGCAGCGGTATTTGATCTCAATTGGAGTGCAATTATAAAAATACCAGGTTTCAGAAGATTATAATCTTTCAAAAAGGCATTGACCGGTAGCGGTAGCTCAGTGCATCAACTGATGTCACTGCAGCGCCTCTGACCGGGAGTCCTGAGAGCGGCAGGATTTTCGACACTAGCTTTTCAACTCGGTCTGGAGGAGAATTCTACCAGCCGCCTGCTCTGATCGGGAGTTTTCCGTGGATTCTCCGATCAACATCAGGCGAATGCCGGAGCAGTACCCTAACAAACGGGCCACGGACCGCGCGCGATCTGTCCTTCCTGTTCCTTGTTCTATCCTCTCCCGTTACACACACACTTACACTAACATGCACCACACTACCACATATTCCGGGAGACCGGTCGGGAGCCTAGAGCTTGTCCCGACTGGGGCGGTGTCCCGCTGGTGGGAGAGTCCTGGTTAGGGGGAAACCCCACTAGCCGACGGTAGGTCGGTACCGGATCTCGCCATCCAGCGGGGGAAGATCATCGCCCTCTCCCGAGAAAAAAAAACATGCACTACACTAACGGGACTAATGACGCGCCCGGAAACACGAAATAATCAATCAAAAAGGCATTGCCAATCGGATCGTTTATATGCACCTTAACCGCTCACCCTTGGGATCCCAGCTTCTCCCAGGCGGCTATCTCCTCATCGGCACATTTCTTTTTATAAGTCCTTAACTCTTTCTCAGTATAGGGCCAGTTGATTTTAGCGGTCTTTAATGTCCCTTGGTAGAAACTGGGACAGGAGCTCAGCCATCTACAAATAGGATCTACAAATTTTTCTAATCGTAATCCTATGTTCAGCGCTACCCTAGGAGCATTTTGGGTGAGCCGCAGCAATCCCAGTCGTCCATCTCACTAGGCCAGGTAGAATAAGTCATCTGCAGTACTCATATGCAGATGTAGGAACTGTTTGCCACTCTGTTTTGACCATCCATTTCCCAGAGCATCGACATAGATGGCATCGATAAGACCACATGGTAGAGGTAATATGGCTTTATATAGTATATAGTAATGCCAACTTCTGAGTGGGCTTTTACCGGTAGCGGTAGCTCAGTGCATCAACTGACGTCACTGCAGCGCCTCTGACCGGGAGGTCCTAGGTTCGGAATATGTGGTAGTGTAGTGCATGTTAGTGGAAGTGTGTCTGTAAGAGGAGAGGATAGGACGAGGAGGAGGAAGGACAGATCTCGGGCGGTCCGTAGCCCGTTTTATAGGGTACTGCTCCGGCATTCGCCTGGTGTTGATCGGAGAAACCACGGAAAACTCCCGATCAGAGCAGGCAGCCGCTAGAATTCTCCTCCAAACAGCGACTGAATTCGACCTAGCTGAAAAGCTAGTGTCGAAAATCCTGCCGCCGTCAGGACTCGAACGTAGGACCTCCCGGTCAGAAGCGCTGCAGTGACATCTGTTGATGCACTGAGCTACGACAGTGTGTTGTTATTAGGGTATTGTTCGGCCGAGTCCCCCTATTAACTAAGCTAAGCATACCGCCCAAAATATTTGGTAGTTTGCGTAAAAATAAATTGAGTAGAATATTAATTAACTCTTCAAATTCAGTCACCTATTGCTTTGCAAACCGACTGATCGTGAACATTGATAATCACGTGACACCACAAGCGGAAATCACAGGAAGTGAGATCCCATGATCAGGGCTGCCCACCATTTGGGAACAATCAGTTTCACGAATGCAAAATGTTTCGTGCACACACGATACCCATATTTCATGTAGCATTGGACAGAACATTCACTCAGATTCTTTATTGTAGTTCAGTCGGCAAAGAGAAATTGAAAAGAGGGCTTACCTGGAAAATGGTCAAACAAACTCTTTTTTTTTTTTTTTTTTTTTGCAATATTTTTTTTACCGAGTATGTAGTTAAACCCCGAAATTTTCTTCATTCCAACCGCTGTTAACTCCGGGATGCCGGAAAACTCGATATTTTTTCTTTCTCGAGTTTCTGTAAACCTTAATCGTGTAAAAATAATTAAATTTTAAAGGGATACAACTTCCTATAATTTTTTGTTTAAACACTAATTCAAAACCAATTACCAAGCGATTATAACTTCCAAATAAGTTTTTTCATTTCTCCAATAAGTGTTAATATACTATATATAATAACGTTTATGATGTTACAATCAATATATAAAATTTATCCTGCGCAATTGTACACAGGCCGATATGACGCATTGAGGAGATGAAGGTAGGGCTCCACCTATTCGTCGCCGACGGCACAAGGAGGAGGTTGTGTGACGAGCACAACGCTCCGGCTGTCATTATCCCCAGGAAAGATCCAGGAACTGACTTGGAAAGAAGACTGGTTGACCTTAGAGCAATTCTGAATGGAAATCACAGAAAAGAATCCCAATCTATGTCGGAATTCTGATCAGGGTCCTTCAGGTCAGGAAGTCAGAGCCCTACCACTGAGTCACCCCGACTCCATAATCAACTTACACATCGATCCATAATCGATATATACATCGATTAGCAGGGTTTTCCCTATCCAAGAATCTCCCACCAGCGAGAAACCGCCCCACCCGGAATAAGCAATATGCTCCCGACTGGTCCCCTGATACGTGGTAGTGTAATGCACGTAAGGGAGTGTAGATTAATTGATTGTTAGTGATTCAGGGCGCCTTTACTGCTAAGGACTGCAGTCCCATAAATATAGGACATTTTTTCGGCAGGTGTTCTTCCCTTGCTGGATGGTGAGATCCGACGCCGACATACACATCGGCTAGCAGGGGTTTCCTCAACCAGGTACCGGTAACGGTAGCTCAGTGCATCAACTGATGTCACTGCAGCGCTTCTGACCGGAGGTCCTAGGTTCGAGTCCTGACGGCGGCAGGATTTTCGACACTAGCTTTTCAGCTGGTCGAATTCATCCCTGTCTGGAGGAGAATTCTAGCGGCCGGCTGCTCTGATTGGTAGTTTTCCGTGGTTTCTCCGGTCAACACCTGGCGAATGCCGAAGCAGTACCCTACCAAACGGGCCACGGACCGCGCGATCTTTCCTTCCTCTTCCTTGTCCTATCCTCTCCCCTTACACACACACACTTACACTAACCTGCACTACACTACCACATATTCCGGGATTCCGGTCGGGAGCTTAGAGTTTGTGGGAGCACCGGCTGGGGCGGTGCCCCGCTGGTGGGAGAGTCCTGGTTAGGGGAAACCCCACTAGCTGACGGTAGATCGGTGCCCGAGCAGACTGGAACGTGTGATAGTGTAGTATATGTAAATAAGGGCTGACGATAGGGGAAAAAGAGCACGGAGTGATCGCGCGCGGTTCATGACTCATTTGTTACTTATTTGTTGCTCCAGCATGGTATTGATTAGGGAAAAAACGGAAAACAGCAGCTGAATTCGACCTAGATATGTAACTAGTGTCAAAAAAATCCTGCCTCCGTCGGAACTCGAACCCTGGGGCCTCCCCGTCATAGTGCTGTACCATTAATTGGTGTCCTGAGCTACATAAGCCGGTGATTGAATTAGTTACTTATATAGCTAATGTCGAAAATCCATCAAGGTCGGCATTCATCCATGGTGGAAATATATGGATGAGTTCCTTCGGGGCACCGATTTTTGCTCGTTCTGCGCTCGACCAGTTTGCGTCACAAACCACGTGACCAGAGCACGGGCACTTCGTTTGAAAAGTCAGTCCAGGACGCGATGAAGATGTACAAGATTCAATATTTAATAGAAATGCTTCATAAATCTGTTTCAATGCCTTGTATCTAGGTGATAATTTTGATATGTCTGGATTTCAAATTTCCGCTAATATTGTGACGTAAACTGGTGCCTGAAGCTCATTGGCTGAAGTGCGATGCGCAATACTTTTGATTCACCCCCTAGGACTGTCCAACCAGCGACGCTGCAGGAACAACAGCAACGCTGCCACACAACCATCTCCACTAATTTGGACACAAGTCCAAATGCAAGATGGGGTTACACCAAACATTAATGGTCATGTTCAACAGCTTCTTCGTTATTGAAATGATTGAAGGCTTGTCATTGTCAACAATATTATTTATTTCAATTAGAGCAGCTTTCAATGGCTTAGCCATCATCATCAGTTTTCTGCTGTCTGGGCGTCACAAAAACGACTACCTACGAAATAAATAGTATTGTTGACAATGACAACGCCTTCAATCATTTCAATTATGTAAATGTCAACTACAACTCACCACTAAACCAATAAGCTTCTTCGTAACAAATTTTGAAATCACTGAATTCTTAGCATACGGATAACTGGTCAGCGAAGATGAATCAAGGATCATCTGAGATAGCCAGAGGAACACCTGTTATACAAGCACAAGTTTGAAATCTATCTTTTGAGAGGAGTTTATTTTCGCGGGCTTCCCCCACCGCTACTGTAGAAGCAGATTTCTTGGCTTACTGAATGCAAGCAATTTGTCGCCCTACCTCAGCAACGAGGAGCTATAAGCCATCAATATCACTTCAGCCCCTTTCGTCATTGTCGTCCTCAGAGGAACTGTTCGTAAAGAAATAATAATTTTGTCCACTTCTTCGCCCATGATCATGTCTGTTTTCATTTATTTCGCTTCGACTTTCTTCACGTGTTCACAACACTTCTTTCATTGATATGAGCAATATCCAGAAAATAAGGTTCAGCATACATTTTCGTTAACTCTCAGATGGGTCCCGATACTTTGTTTAGCAACACGATTCTTAACGTAACACCAAACTAATTCAATTGAGATCGGGATGGTAAGAAGGGATCTTTATGTTCAGGTCACATTACTTGCGGACAGTCGTCTTGAAAACAAATAAGCACAATATTATGCATTTGAACTTCACTTGGAATTAGGCCTACGCTAAGACACACCACATTGCACAGCACTCAAAGACGAAAGGGATAGGACTGGGGACCGGGCGATGCCTTCTATACAGATTTTTTTTTTACTGAATCTTAATATATTAAGAGTCAGCGTTTGTGCATAGACAGCCGAAATTGTTTTGATTTGCTTAGCTGTTAGTTGTACTGAGCCTTGGGTCAGGCACAACAGCCTGCCTGTGCATTCAGACCCCCCCTCCCCTCCCCTGCCCCACGGGTTGGTGCGCAATAAGACTTTTAGGGGAAGTAGCAGTTGATGGTGGGAGTCTCCCCTCCTTGCGCATGCGCATTTGAAGGGAGATAACTAAATTGTTCTGCTATATTTATTTATTTATTTTACGCCAAAAAACAGTTAAAAACTGCGTATGACGTGCTATGGGGAAAAGTGAATTGTGGGCACATTTTCAAAATTCTGTGATCCCTACACTAAATCATATACTACATAAATTTGAAAAAAGAAAAAAGGAAAAAAAAAGCTTCCATGTAATAAAATCTATTTCCAAGGATAAAACGGCAATAAATTTTGGCTCTTATCCACGTTGTCCTACGGAATAATACTTCCTGCCGCGACAACGTTGAAACAATAATTTGAATAATAGTATTTCCCACTGAATTCTAGAAGACGTGCACAGAAAATGAAGTTACATTTATGTCCTGAAGCAAAACAAGGGGCATCTCAGCGTTTGCCCAAAGGATCAGAGAAACTCGACGAAAAACCTGATCGAGATGGGGGCCTGATGACCCGGAGGCTGTAATACAATACTTGTTACAGGTTGTTTATACACATTTATACAGGTCAAATGGTAAATAATGCATTATATATCATTGTGAAAATTAATGTAACTTTACTTGTGATGCTCAGTATAGTCTCTAATTGTATAGAAACAGTTATGCAGCAGAAACGATTTCACTTGGGATTTAAACTTTTCTATCGAATTTAATCGTTTAATGTCATCTGGCAAAGTGTTGTAAAATAATGTACATGCATTGTATACCCCTGCAGTGTCTCGGACGTGGGGCTTCTGCAGTTTGAGTCCCGACATTGAGGATTTTCGGCACTGACTAAATGGCTTGATTGAATTCAGCCGCTGTTTGAGGGATAATTCTAGCGTCTGGCTACACCGATGGGAATTTTTCGCGGTTTAACCGATAAATACCAGGCAATCGTCAGATCATTACTGGCACAAACGGGTCACGGACAGCGCTCGATTGATTGATTGATTTTTTCGTGTTTCCGGGCGCGTCAACTGTTTGATCATTAGTCCCCTTTGTGAAGTGCATGTTTTTTTCGCGGGAGATGGCGGTGATCTTCCCCCCTGGGTGGCGAGATCCGGTGCCCACCTACCGTCGGCTAGTGGGTTTTCCCCCTAACCAGGACTCTCCAGCGGGGCACCGCCCCAGCCGGGACAAGCTCCCGACCGATCTCCCGGAATATGTGATTGTGTAGTGCATGTTCGTGTAAGTGTGTGTGTGTAAGGGGAGAGGATAGGACACGGAAGAGGAAGGACAGATCTCGCGCGGTCCGTAGCCCGTTTTATAGGGTACTGCTCCGGCATTCGCCTGGTGTTGATCGGAGAAACTACGGAAAACTCCCGATCAGAGCAGGCAGCCGCTAGAATTCTCCTCCAAACAGCGACTGAATTCGACCTAGCTGAAAGGCTAGTGTCGAAAATCCTGTCGCCATCAGGACTCTAACCTAGGACCTCCCGGTCAGAGGCGCTGCAGTGACATCAGTTGATGCACTGAGCTACCACTCCAGGTGACAGCGCTCGAACAGTCCAACTTACACACTACACTACACTACACTAGATTGTTCACACATGTGGAGACCAGTCGAAGCTTAGTTATTGTTGTGGCTGGAGAGATGGCCGGCTGGTTGAGACACCAGTGGATACTTGGACACTAACTTCGAAACCGTCCCTGGACAAAAATTTTGACCGAAGTTGAATTTGAATTAAATAGAAATCCTGGATTACTCTGCCTTCGCCAAAAGATCACCGATCTCAAGATATGATAAAATAAAAATGAAAAATATATATTCTCAGTACAAAAATATTATGAGTGAAAAACTTTTTTTTTTTGCATATTACAGTCTGCCTTATGAATTTTCACAGACGTATAGGTGAACGACCCTACATTGAAACATACTAACAACGAGAACTCAAGAAATAAAAGTCACATATTGCTATGTACTTTCAAAGTATAAATAATGCAAATAACAAACTTTTAAGTAACGTATACTGGCACTGAATGTCAATCCATATTATTTTGAAGTTGTTCGTGTTTCAGCTCGGGTTTGGAGCCTTCCTCAGAATTAAACTACTGAGAAAAGTACCGGACCTTTCAGCATTTATATTTGCTTTGTAATAATTTTTCCAAAATGTTTCATCAGTGTTCATTATGATTTTATAAAATTCTAAGTAATATAAACTAAAATTAATATCATAAAGTTATAACATATTATAAGTTCATAAAAGCTAAGAAATAAGTATTTAATTAGTATTTTTGTCTTTTAAGCGTGAAATTTTTACGAAGAGTATTTATATAGCAGAAAAATATTTTATAAGTTTATTTGGGCCATAACAGAAATTGTACAACATATTTTCACCTTATACGTCCGCATTTTATAGGACTGGTTTCCACATTTTAAAGCCTAAAATTTAATACAATTTCAATTAACCTTAATAAATTATGCGATATGTGTTCGCCTTTTATGTCTGTTAGGCGCCTAAAATAGAAATTTTAGAACTTATAAATATTCTTATCACTTTATTTTGCCTAATTAAGCAATTCATTAACTCTTTCCGCCCTCATTGATATACACTTTAAAACTATAAATTTTAGAACATAAAACTGTTCCTATCTCTTGATTTTGCATAATTATTAAAATATTATTCAGCCTACTTTCGTCTTTTAGAAGCTTAATTTACGGCCTTCAAATACAATTTTTGGAACCTGTGAATGTTTGTATCTTTTCACTTCGATTTTTCACTGTCGTTTGATTTTATAATAACGAAAAACATATGTTCCTTCATTTTTATGGATAGTAATGCCTATTTTCAATCTTCAGCTGCAAGGCTTCAATTTTTGTGACAACCAATAAAACTATTCAATAAATAATTTCTTTATTCTAAGATCACATTTTCCCCATAAATTTACTTTTCGCATAATAGAGCTCAAGATACTGCAAAGTTTGCACTTATCCACTTAGTACGTCCCATGGTTTTAACGGTTTTTGATGAGAAATAAATAAATAAATAAACATATATAAAATATAACACTAAATCGACCTTCACGAGACTCAAAAACGAATTCAATAATTAAATCTTCAAACTCTTGTTTATAAGTTTGAATATTTGGTTAATGGATTGTAGCCGGTGGGATGGCGTGCATTGTCTCACAAACAATTAAGCTTGGAGTCAAACAGAACATTCAGTACACAGGTCATCACACATCTAATATCGTGATCGGAAAGAACTGTATAGTTATTGTAAGTGTAAAACGGACAGTAAAAAACAAACGGTCATATATTTTACCACATAAAATACACATCAGTTTATTTCAACTATTTAAGAAATCACACAGCCTACATTTGCCTTTTAAGAGCCTAAAATGGAGATGTTTCAGCTTTAAAATATTCATATCCCATTATCTTGCTTATTACGAAAAAATGCAGCCAATGTTCGAATTTTACTTTCTCGCATACTACATGTGTAGTATAGAGGACATCGTGTAACGCTGCGGCGAAAAACGGCAATTTTTCGGCCGAAAAAAGCGTGTTATAGGTCCCTGATATCGAAAAGTAAGTTAATTTACCTACATGTAGCACATTTCTTCCTAAAACACGTTCCGTACTTATAATCCACGTTTTGGGATGCATAATACCGAAAAATTGGGTCACGGCAGAACGATCCGGTCCGATGGTCTGTCTGTCCATCTGTGAGCAACGCTAGAGGCTAAACCGAAAGCAGAATTTTCACCACAATTGTTATTCTTCAATCGATCTGGCTGACTTCCCGACCCTTTGAATTTGAAAAGGACGTTTTAATTTTTGAAGATACTTAACATGAAGCCTCAAGGACATTTTAACAGTTTTCTCAAAAATGGTTCCAAATTTTTAGGATAGTCTTTAGTCGCCTAAAGTAGAAATTAATGCCTAAAAATTAACTTACTATAGTTTATCTATGTGCTTCATACAGCTTGTGATCGCCTTTTAAAACCCTATTTCAGGCTCTAGAATAGAGATTTTAGAGGTGGTTCTAGTACGTTCAACGGTTCCCCGTGTGCAAACGAAACCAGTGGTGCTAAAACAGCACGTATTTTCACGCGAAAAGTACTCAAATTATTATTCGAAATTACGCAAAAAGTACTCAAATTATCGAAAAATTGTACATAATCTTATTTCAAAATCTATCTCTAAGGAACAGATTTCATTAAAGGGAAAAGTCTCTATCTTTATAATTGTAGTTGTAAGAAAACGCCGAAATAATATTGAATTTTTGCAATTTTTGAAAAATCAGGATTTTTAACGAACATGACATCTTCACCGTTCTCTTAGTCGTTCTTTACATCACCCAACAATAAAATTTAATAGAAAACGATGCAGCCATTTTTTTAAATTTTTAAATGTCTCAAGGGCTTCATGTAAAGTAACCCCCTAAATTAAAATATTCGTTTCAAATTCAAGGAGCCGCGAAATCAGCCAGATCGATTGGAGAGTATCGATTTTGGAGAAAATTGGCTGAAGAGTTTAGCCGCTAGCGTAGTTCACAGATGACAGAGAGAATCGTTTTTTCGGTGTCAAGGACCCACAAAACATTATTATGGCTAAACCACGTGATAGAGGAATTTTTCTAAATTTAACTTCTGGATTTATCCAGTTTTTCGTTACCAGAGCCCTGTAATAAGAGTTTTTCTGTCGAAAAATTCGCCGTTCGCACAGCATTATGTAAAATTCTCTCTACTGCGTAATTGATCGATTGATTTTTTCGTGCTTCCGGGCGCGTCAACTGCTTCGGTCATTAGTCCCGTTAGTGTAGTGCATGTTTTTCTCTCGGGAGGTGGCAATAATCTTCCCTCGCTGGATGACGAAATTCGGCACCGACCTACCGTCGGCTAGTGGGGTTTCCCCCTAACCAGGACTCTCCCACCAGCGGGGCACCGCCCCAGCCGGGACAAGCTCTAAGCTCCCGACAGGTCTCCCGGAATATGTGGTAGTGTAGTGCAGGTTAGTGTAAGTGTGTGTGTGTAAGGGGTGAGGATAGGACAAGGAAGAGGAAGGACAGATCGCGCGCGGTCCGTGGCCCGTTTAGTAGGGTACTGCTCCGGCATTCGCCTGGTGTTGATCGGAGAAACCACGGAAAACTACCGATCAGAGCAGCCGGCCGCTAGAATTCTCTTCCATACTCTACTGCGTAAGCGGTAGTGAAAAAGTAAAAGAGAACAGACAGACAGAGAATGAACAGCTACTCACGGATGCGCTGGCCTGCTGGACCACGGCCACCAAGCCGACGAGTGCGATGAGGAACGTCATGTCGGCGAGAACGGAATGGCCCAAGGGGGCTCCGCAGACTTTATTTGCCCGCGGGGCACGCGAGGCTTGCTGGCCACGGGGTGGGGGGGGGAGGGAGAACAATGGGGTACAGCAGCGCGGCCTAACGAGAGCCTGGCACACCACGTGGTCGCGAGAGATTTGCCGGAAATGCAGGCATAGAGTGGGAGGAAATGGGAGTGGATATGCATTATGTCGTTTCAGGTTCTGGACGCCAATATTATGCGCGCACGTTTTTTTTAACTCCTCAATCCCTGCTTTCTCTCCTACACCAATACTAATTGGATTGTGAATATAAGATTCTCACGACCGATGTTGACATTTGAAAACAACAAAAATCGGTCAAGTGCATTAGCAATTATTTGAATCGAAACGAGCAACATATTAGATACAGTAGTACCAAGCACTTTAATAAGTACTACTGCAGAAATAAACATTTTGGACCCATTTTAAAACCTAAAAAGTAATAAGTATTTGAGAAAACCAATCTAAACTACTTTTCTGTATGTAAATCGACCCAGATGAGTTATTGTAGACGTCTAAACAAAGTTGACAAGAAAACTGCAATAGACGACCTTTGAAATGATATGTGTGTCAGAGAGAGAAGAACGATGGAAGATACTCCTCGGAAATATCTCGTGTTCTTAGAGTGAACAATTAACCAATTATTCTGTTAATTTCTAGTACATTTATTAGTGCCAATTTCCAGTGCATGCATGTTTTATTTGTATAATCGTTAAATATTTTTTTTTTTTTTTTTTTTCCCTGAAATCTTTCTCAATCCTGTAAATATTTCATATATCAGTATAGAATAAACTTCATAAATTAGATGTACTTTTATCGACGAAACAATCCCCCTCTTCTCCTATTTAGCGAAATGAGGGCTCAAAAGATGAAGCATAACAAATCAATTGTCTTCATGGTAAAATTCGTAAATTGCCTCTAATAGGGAGGTCCTGGGGTTCAACTCCCGACAGCGGCAAGGTTTTCGACACTAGCTAAATAGCTACGTCGAATTCAGACATTGTCTGGACGAGAATTCTAATAGCTGGCTACTCTGATAGTTTTCCGTGGTTTCTTTGATCAATAACACGCAAATGCCGAAGTAGTAACCTACCAAACAGGCCATGAACCACGCGCGATCTTTCCTTCCAATTCCTTGTCCTATCCTCACCGCATACACACAACAGTTATTTGCACTGCACAACCACACATGATGGAGAACTGTTCGGGAGCTTAGAGCTTGTCCTTACCAGGGCGGTACCCCTGATGGGAGATACCTGGATGGGGAAAAACTCGCTAGCCGACGGTAGGTCGGCGCCGGATCTAACCATCATCGGGGCAAGATCACCGCCACATCGAGAACAAGAAACATGCACTAAACTTACGGGACTAATAACCTTAGTAGTTGATGCGCCTGAAATCACCAGTAATCAATCAAAAAAACTACCAAAATGTACCTTTATGCAGTAGAAACCATAAGTGTTTAATAAAACTTTATGGCAAGTTTAAGTGATTGTTCTGTTAATTTAATGTGTGTGTGCAACTAATTGATGGCTAGCAAGAAATATTACAAGCGAAAAGTGACAATTTATCAAACAATCAAATCAAATAAATTTAACGATTCATTTTGTTCATGAAATGGGTTTCTGCCCTTTTAATTAAATGAGGCATTGAGAGTTCCATCATTACATCCTACGGCCAGAGATACTTGTTTAAAGTCGATTCCGAATGGACGAGATCGACCCGCTAATATAATTTTCCCATTCGCGGAAATGTATTTAAAAAAATATTCGGACAATGATAGAGACAACGATAGAAACATATTGGTGTAATACAGTACTTGGATCACAGTTCGCCTTCTTAACATTCCATTTACCGGGAGCGGAAGCTCAGTGCATCAACTGATGTCACTGCAGCGCCTCTGACCGGGAGGTCCTAGGTTCGAGTCCTGGCGGCGGCAGGATTTTAGACACTAGCTTTTCAGCTAGGTCGAATTCAGTCCCTGCCTGGAGGAGAATTCTAGTGACCGGCTCCTCTGATCGGTAGTTTTCCGTGGTTTCTCCGATCAACACCACGCGAATGCCGGAGCAGTACCATATCAAACGGGCCACGGACCGCGCGCGATCCTTTCTTCATCTTCCTTGTCATATCCTCTCCCGTTACACATACACTTACACTAACATGCACTACACTACCACATATTCCGGGAGACTGGTCGTGAGCTTAGAGCTTTTCCCGACTGGGGCGGTGCCCCGCTGGTGGGAGAGTCCTGGTTAGGGGGAAACCCCACTAGCCGACGTTAGGTCGGTGCCGGATCTCGTCATCCAGCGGGGGAAGATCACCGCCATCTCCCGAGAAAAAAACATGCACTACACTAACGAGACTAATGATCGAAGCAGTTGACGCGCTCGGAAACACGAAAAAATCAATCAATCAACATTCCATTTCATTTCATGATAGATCTTTTAGAACAAGCTCTGATGTGAATCATTAATCAAGATATTTCCTCGTCAACATTTTTCTCGTTCGTTTCACAGCATTATGCACGACAATAATAGCAATAATAAGTACAAAGTACCACTACATCTGCATTCATTTTCCTTATTCAGAATTCCAAACATGTTATTGCATAAACGATGAAAAAAAAAAAACCACGTGCAGTCTTCGTGTTGCAGTGTTTAGTAATATGCATTTGAAGGACTTGGGGTAAACACGAATATTTACAGCAACTACAGAAGCTTCCTACTATTCGCAACTGTTAATATCTCCAATTTGGACCGGTCTCTGACCGGGAAATCCTAAGTTCGAGTCCTGACGGTTGGCAGGATTTTCGACGCTAGCTACATACTTCGAATTCAGCTGCTGTCTGCAGGATAATTCTAGTGGCGAATTACTCTGATCTGTAGTTTTCCGTTGTTTCTCCGATCAACACCAGGCGAATGCCGGAGCAGTACCCTACCAAACGGGCCACGGACCGCGCGCGATCTGTCCTTCCTCTTCCTTATTCCGTCCTCTCCCCTTACACACACACACACACACACACACACACACACACACTAACATGCACTACACTACCACATATTCCGGGAGACTGGTCGGGAACTTAGAGATAGTCCTGGCTGGGGCACGCCGGTGCTTCGCTGGTGGGACATACCTGGCTAGGGAAAATTCCCGCATTCTCGCAAGTAAGGCATCAATTCAATTCAATTCAAGTGTATGTAAGTTGGCACCGGATCTCGCCAGGCAGCGGGGGAAGATCACCGCCACCTTCCGAACTCCACTCACATATACTTCACTTACAGAACTAAATGACCTTAGCAGTTAACGTGCCCGGGATCACTAATCAATCAATAGAGTTTGGTGGACACTTAAATGCACTACACTACAACTCATGCCGTGAGATCGGTCGGGAGCTTAGAGCTTGTCCCGGTTGGAGCGCTGCCCCGTTGATGGGAGATATCTGGTTGCAGAAAAACCCGCTAGCCGAAAGGTAGGTCAGCGCTGGATCGAATCGCCATCTAGTGGGGGAACAATCTCTGACACCTCATGCGATAAAAAAATGCACTACGGCGGTAGTGAATTTAGCCGCTTGACTCACCAAAAATCACTCAATTATCGAAATGACTTTAGAAATTTATGTTCATTAAATTGAGATGGTGATTTTTCCCCACTAGAAATGACTAATTCGAATTCGTTGAAAAAGCGAATCCTTTGCAAGTTCACAGAACGTGAGTACAATATTTACTTACGTAAATATTTGTTTGCGTGTAGTTTTGTACATTATGTATGTTGAACGCCTACTCTAGTACCGTACTTAAAATAAGACTCAACATGCAATACTGAACATCTGTATTTGAGGGAGGGGCGGGATTAAAAACGGTAAAAACTTCTACCACTGTGGTTCTACTCAACTGCTCCATATCTGTTAAAGTGAAGAGAGAATTATGAACAATTTTAGCAAGTTATTTTTACTTTCAAGATGTTTAGCGATCCTTTTATTGGTTTATTTAAAAAATCATAATTTAAGAATTTGGAAGGGGTCCGGTCCCAATTAATCTGGATTGCCTACGTTCTACAGTAACTTTCTAAAGTCTAAAATATGTCACCAGAGTTTTATTTTAACTAATGAATATACAGATATGTATTTACCACATTCAAATCCTAGTCCTATTAATACCTATTTCGTAATACTGTTTTGTCATAATAATAATAATAATAATAATAATAATAATAATAATAATAATAAAATTGTCTTTATTTGTGGCGAGGCTCAGGCCTTAAGACCTGCTCTTCCGCCTAACCACTTTAATTAATTTACAATTTTAAAAATTACAGTTGAGGCGTTCAGATGTAATTAATATTAACTGACATGTCGCAAGAGAAGAAAAAAAATCAATTTGTGACTACCATCTACATCGATTTATCTGTATGATCCAAACGAATTCATTGTCATTTTTTGTTCATTCGTGGAATTTTGCAAAATGGAAAGACATGATGTAAGGAACATTCTTAAAAAATGAGATAAAAAGGAGCTCCCACTTATTCCACTTAGAATCAATAATTCAAAATTCGCCCGAAAATGTCAGTTGTCATTACCCGACAGCCTCAACTGTGAACAATAAACAAAAAAGGGGAGTTATTTTACATTTACGTCTGGGATGCAATACTAGGGACCATCCCGGCATACGCCTTATGCGATTGAGTAAACCCAGAAAAAAACTCAATCAGGATGGCGAGGATGGCATTACCAACTTAACGAAACGCAATTTTTATCGAGCGATGTCTATTTAAAATTTAACCGACCCTGTCCGTCAAGAACAATCGAAAAAAGTGAGTTAGTTAAAGATAGCATATAGATGACATAAATATTCTTTGAATAGGTGTTCAAAGAAATATCCAAAGAAATATTTCATGACTATATGAATTTTTCTTTTCGGAAGATGGTATTACGAAAAATATCGATCGACACACGACCTACATTACATGTCCTACATTACCATAAACGACCTACATTACAATAAATGTCCCTTAGCTACCGAAAGTCTTCGCAGCTACATTCACACGAAATAAAATGCAGAAATTAAGCAAAGAGCTGATAAATGAAAATTCAGTTGTGCGTATGGAGCCGTTGCTGATTGGCACAATTTGCGTGCAAAAGTGCTAGCTACTCTTCCCAGACACATGTGAGTTATTGCGCTAGAGATTTCCTAAAAGCGCAAATGCAGAGAAAAGTAATGTCCAGTGAAGGCCAACAAAAGTGCCATGAATATGCTTACAGTTAATGAATAAATTACTGGTTACCAAAGGGAGAGGCAGGCGAAGTGAGGAGATGGATATGGAGTACAAATGGGTACTTTTATTAATATTTTATACTTGCCTATTTTTATTTTATTTTGGTTTATTTGTACAATTTTAATATTTGTACGTTTTGTTTCTTTAAATTGTTATATTTGTTCTTTTTTATTATCTGCCACAGAGCGTACGCTTATTTACAATAAGAATTTTTTTTTTTTTTGCTCGCGAATAGAGGCCATCTTGGACCATGCAGGACATGCACTTGTACGGGCTCAGTATCATTTTATCACGTTGCAAGTCTTGCATGTAACTAATTAGGGGGATCGGCATTAGGCTGAATCCGATTTTTATACCCCCAGGGTTGTTAGTCCTGGGGGATGAAAGATGAAATGATGATTATAATGAAGGTTATTATTGTTATTATTATTATTGTTATTATTATTGTTATTATTAATGTTGTTGTTGTGTGCTATAAACTCGGTGCTAAAATGCTAAACTCGATGCTCGACTGCAAAAAAAATACTCGATAAAAAAGATATATTGCAGGAGAGGTCTAATTGTCGGTTTTTGCTTTTTAGGAAATCGGAATTAGTTTACGTTTATTGAAAATTCAATTAAGTCAAAAAGTTGACGGGGGGAGGGCGACTGTCTCTCTAAATTTTTATATGCTTATTAAAAAATTAATAAAAACTTATTATTAAAAGATAAGCGTATGCTATTTTCGTTTGTTTGTTGTTTGTTTTTGTTTTTTCGCGTCCGACCACTTTACAGCACCCGCGTGAGCGTCTCAGACACGTGGCAAAAGTTGCACCAGTGGTGGCGGAAATATTTTTCTCTGTCGTTGCAGCATTTGATGATAGTCATCTGGCTCGCCCACCGGATGGCCGGGCGGGGCGGAGAGGGGCCTATCGCCCGCCCATCGCCCGGAAGGGCGCACCCAGCCGCCCCTCGCCCCCTCGCCCCATCGCCCGCGAGGTCAGCTCTGTTGACGCACAAGTACGGGCCCCGAGAGACCGAGGCTTTGCCCAAGAGTGAAATGGATATTAGGTCGAGAAACAGCAAATAGCAGACGCGGTTCACGTTTGTAAACCAAGGGTTATAACCAGTCAAGTCAGTTAATAATAATAATAATAATAATAATAATAATAATAATAATAATAATAATAACAATAATAACCTTCATTATAATCATCATTTCATCGTCCATTCTCCAAGACTAACAATCCTGGGGGTATAAAAATCGGATTCAGCCTAATGCCGATCCCCCTAATTAGTTACATGCAAGACTTGCAACGTGATAAAATGATACTGAGCCCGTGCAAGTGCATGTCCTGCGTGGTCCAAGACGGTCTATTCGCGAGTAAAAAAAAAAAAAAGAAAAATATGAAGAAGAATAACCCCATCTATACATAACACAGTAAGGAAATATGGCGGATTAATCCCTGATAAACCATAACGCAAAACCGTAACAGTATTACGGATGGATAGTGAGTTGCACTGATTGAGGGGTCATTTTGAACGAAAAACATAGAAGTAGTAGTAGTGGCAGTGGGAGTGGAGTGATAGTGTCAGCACCACAAGCAGTAGCAGTAGAAACAGCGGTAGTAGTATAGTAGTCGTTGTCGCCATCGTCATAGTAGTAGAGGTAGTTGATAGTAGTTAGTAGGAACCCGAAGTTTTTTTTGCTATCTCGGAATATAACATCCAAAGAAATATAATCTGCCTTAACCGAATGCTACAGATTCATAATTTAAGGATATCTAGTAAAAGCAGAAGCTACGGCATTCCAAGATAAATATTTGAGAAGAATAAAACTATTGATCTACTATCTACAATCAAATTATTGAACAACTACCTAACTTCACTTCCCTTGACTACAAAATATCAAATGACATCAACTCCGAAATGCAATTGAATATAGGTAAATACAATAAGTTGAATGACTTTATGAAGAGGCATTTTAAAAATATGTTGAATATCGCACTAATGCGATTTCACAATGTGATAACTCAACCCACTCTGCTTCACAAGTGAAGCGTGGACTCTGAGAAAAAATGACTGAAAGAAGATTTGAGAAATGAATTTCTTAAGAGCTCTACTGGGTCTAACCTTTAGGGACCGAGTTTCAAGCGAAGAAATAAATATTGTTTATTGCGAAGAAATAAATATTGTAAGAAAATTAAATATTGATAGTGTGGTAAAAAACATAAAAAATACTGACAAATGGTTCCAACATGAAAACAGGATAGAGCCAAATAGGCTACCCAAGTTAGCTCTCTAATAAACCTAGGGGCAACAGAGATGTGGGTAGACGTAGAATGAAGTGGTCAGAGCAGTTTTGAGTTTCGGAACGAGTCATTGGCGCCCAACCATTGTAAAGGAAGAAGAAGAGGAGGAAGAAGAAGATGAAGGTGAAGGAGCAGGACTAGAAGTACAAGGAGCTGCAACAGTAGGAGTAACAGTAGCACTGGTGGTAGTCGTAGTGGTAGTGAGTGTAGGTAGTGGTAGTGGTAGTGGTAGTGGTAGTGGTAGTGGTAGTGGTAGTGGTAGTGGTAGTGAGTGGTAGTGGTAGTGGTAGTGGTAGTGGTAGTGGTAGTGGTAGTAGTAGTAGTAGTGGTAGTAGTAGTAGTAGTGGTAGTAGTAGTAGTAGTGGTATTGGGGGTGGGAGTGGGAGTGGGAGTGGGAGTGGGAGTGGGAGTGGAGGGTAGTGTGGTGGGTAGTATTGGTAGTACAGTAGTAGTAGCAACAGAAGGAGTAGCAAAACGGCTAGCAGTGGGAGTAGCAGTAAGAGCTGCAGCGGCAGAAGAAGTAGCAGTAGTAGTAACAGTAGCAAAAGTAGGACGCACACTGCTTAAGGACAAATAATACTCTCGTACATAACTAAAATAAATTTAATGTTTTTGTCTCATCAGATCACCTTTGCAAGTTGTTTACTTAAGCTTACGTAGTTAGTGAAATGGCTCGTTTTATTTGATGTAATAAACATTGCCTAACAACAGTTTGGCAAACAAAACGGTGTAAACAATGTATTGCTTCATTTATAAATGACATAAATATCAGAATTCAATTACATTATTCTCCTCTTTGCTCTTCTACTTTTTCTTCTATTCTTTCTCTCTTCTTCTTCTTCTTCTTCTTCTTCTTCTTCTTCTTCTTCTTCATTCTCCTCTTTTTTTCTCTTCTTACTTTTCCTCATTTATTTTCTCATCTCATTTCTTCATTTTCTCCTTTTTCTTCTCTTTTTTTCTTTTTCTTTTATTTTTGTCCTCTTCTTTTTCTCTCTCTTTTTTTTTTTTCTTGTTCCTCCTAGTCCTTAGCACTTTCAATTCTAATACTTTCGGAAATTTTTCATTACCTCCATCGCGCTTCGTCGGATTCCTGTTTTGAATCATAATGATTTGATTCATTTGAATCATAATGATTTTGATTCATAATCTTTTGATACATAATCCATTATTTACCATTTGGACTGTATAAATGTGTATAAACAACCTGTAACAAGTATTATACTGCAGCTTCCGGGTCAATGACCCCCATCTCGATCAGGTTTTTCGTCCAGTTTCCCTGATCCATTGAGTAAATGCTGAGATGGCCCCTTGTTTTGCTTCTGGACATAAATGTAACTTCATGATCTGTGCACGCCTTCTAGAATTCAGTGAGAAATATAGTTATTCAAATTATCGTTTCCATGTTGTTGCGGCAGGAAGTATTATTCCTTGACGAAGGACATCATGGATAAGAGCCCAAAATTTATTGCTTATTTATCCTTGAAAAGATATTTTATTTTATGAGAGTGTTTTTTTTTTAATTTTCAAAATTCATGTAGTGTATGACTTAGTGTAGGGATCACAGAATTTTGAAAATGTGCACAGAATTCACTTCTCCCCATAGCACGTCATACCCAGTTTCAACTGTTTTTTTGACGTAAAATAAATAAATAAATAAATCACCGCTTAGCGTAAATGTATGATACTACGCGATTGCTGTCGCCGAACCCAATATTCATATAAGAATCACTGCTGTGGTCAATGCCATTCATTACACATACTGATAAAAAATCGACAAAATCTTGAAAAGGCAATCGGATACGATCACGAGTGGTGCTACAGACTGGCACAGACTTACTTGTAGTAAAGTTTATAAATTTCCTTGGTGTAAACTGCCTTTACGGTCTTACACCATCCTATTGCCAGCTGCCAACAATCGTTGCTCAAAGTATATTTTTTAAACATTTTCTCAACTTTTCGGTTTCCAAATAGTAGAACACAAATATTAATTCCAAAATATTAAAGATGAGTAAAACCTCGTCCAAAATAAAAATTTTTATTGGAAAATTTGAAGACTTTTTAAGAAAATGGCGATTAAGCATTAATATAATTGCAACATTGGAAGCTCTTTTCACAGGAATCCACTCACAAATGCAATAATGTATACAAATCGATGGAAATGTGCATATTAAGGGCGTGAGAGGTATTTAAAAAAATGCGTTTTGCTAATTCTTGAAAAAACGAATACAGCAAATGAACTTGCGTTATATTAAATAGTGCAATCGGCACACTGAAACAGTTTGAAGAAAAATTGGGAGCATTTTAAAAAAATGACGTTTGACCGTTTCTGAAAGTGGGAAATTTACTTGAGAGTCAAAAAAATTTAATTTTTGTAATTTTTGAAAAACAAACAACAAAATAATAGAGCAACATGGTGTTTATGGCATCTTACATATTACATTTAGCACTCTTACCAAAAGTTTAGAGAACAAATTTTTGAAAAAAAAAACATGTCGATATCAGGGGATCCCAAAACGTATAATTCCGCTGAAACCTGAAAATCGATTTTCCACAGCATTACATAAGTTTCTCTACACTACGTATAGTACTCCGTATATACGTATGTATACGAGAAAGTAAAAATATATATTACTCGTGAGTAATTGGCCGTTACTTGCTCGTTAGTTCTTTATTCACACGCAATAAAGCGCTCATGATGAAACAACTAACTCGCACGTAAATGTCTATTTTACCCACTTAACTTTTACCCACAGTAAAATAAATAACTATAATTAAATCAGTCTTCACGAATGCTCCATTAACATAATATAGTATACACATATAGTACAATGCTCTTTTACATACCAAGAGTATCAAAAAACATTGCTTTTTCATAACGAAACATTTGAATAACAAAAATGACGGGCAGGGCGCATGACGTCACAGCTACTCTCGCGTGACGGTAACTGTGTCATAAGCAGAGACGCACAGGGCATGATGCTAATTGGGCGGTACGCGCAGAAGGATAACAAACAGAACAACACAATCAAATATTTGCATTTATCACTCCAAATCAAAACACAATAATTATTTTTGAAATTTTCTTGCGTTCGTGGGTAACTAACAAAACCATTGACATCTTTGATCGGAGGCTGCATAGCTTTCTTTCAATTTCTATGCTCATTGAATATTAGTAATATAGACCATGTTGCTTCACAGAAATGTAAACTTCGCACACTTCAATCCCATTTTATTATTATATGTTTCTATTCTATAAAGTCTTCTAAAACGTCATTTATTTAGATGGCTTGAAAAATTCACATTTGGATTAGCTCCAAATGAATAAAGTTGTAAAAGGAAAACAGGAACAAAAGGAAAATTGTATAATATTTATTTATTTATTTATTTTACGTCAAAAAAAATAAAAAATAAGCAATATGGAAAAAATTTATGAAAAAACACCCATGTAATAAAATATCTACGTAAAATTTTAAAAACAAGCAATAAATTTTGAATTTTGAAAGGGAGAAAAAAACAACAAAAAACTCCCATGTAATAAAATCTATTTTCAAGGATAAATAAGCAATAAATTTTTAATTTTGAAAGGAGAAAAAACAAAAAACTCCCATGTAATAAAATCTATTTTCAAAGATATATAAGCAATACATTTTGGCTCTTATTACTTCCTGCCGCGACAACATGGAAACGATAATTTGAATAATTGTATTTCCCACTGAATTCGAAAAGACGTGCACAGATAATGAAGTTACATTTATGTCCAGAAGCAAAACAAGGGGCCATCTCAGCATTTGCTCAATGGATCAGGGAAACTGGACGAAAAACCTGATCGAGATGGGGTCATTGACCCGGAGGCTGCAATACAATACTTGTTACAGGTAGTTTATACACATTTATACAGTTCAAATATTAAATAATGCATTCTGTATAATTGTTAAAGTTAATGTTACTTTTCTTGTATGTGTCAGTATAGTCTCTAATTGTATAGAAACAGTTATGCAGCAGAAACGATTTCACTTGGGATTTAAACTTTTCTATTGAATTTAATCTTTTAATGTCATCTGGCAAAGTGTTGTAAAATAATGTACATGTATTGTATGTGAATTTTTTGTAATGGGCTGTTGATACTGTCACCTGATGAATATGATTTCTACGTCGAGTGTTATAGTAGTAGACTTCGGCATTTTCTGAAAAAATATTCCCGCCCTTGAGCAATTCATTTTTTACAAAAACCACTAATTCGTAAATAAAAAGACACGGTAATGGTAGAATTCCTAGATTAATGAAGAGAGGCTTACATGAATCACGTGGGTGGGATTTGGTTATTATTCGTACAATTCGTTTTTGTAATCTAAAAGTCTGGGAGCTATAAGATGTATTCCCCCAGAATATTATGCCATATCTCAGGCGGGAATGAACATTCGCGAAGTATACACAACGAGCAGTATGAATGCTGACTGAATTGGCAAGAATTCTGAACGCGTAGCATAATGAACTTAATTGTGTGTTCAATTCATTTAAATGGACGTTCCATTTAAGGTTTGACTGAATTGAGAGACCTAAAAATTTTGTTGCCTTAACATCAGTCAATGGTACACTGTTCATTTTCAATGGAGCACAGAATTGTTTATTTGAAATGGAAAACTGCATTAAAACCGTTTTCTTTTCGTTTACTATTAATTTGTTATTTCGGAACCAATTTGAAACATCTGATATTGTACTATTTACGGTTTCTTTATTGCAAAGGATGTTTGTATCATCCGCAAAGAGAACCGTTCTTCCGTTTCGAATCGTCGAGGGCATATCGTTTACGTAAAGTAGGGACAGAATAGGGCCTAAAATCGATCCTTGAGGAACTCCACATACAACGGGCAAAGAATCGGAAAGGTGCGTACGTAATGTTCCATCATTCTAGTAAGGTATTTCAATTCTCTGAGATCGTTGTTTAAGGTACGAACATAACCAATCTAGAGCAATACCACGATTTCCATATGAAGGTAATTTGGAAAGTAAAATGTCATGATCAATGACGTCAAAAGCTTTTGAGAGATCTAAAAATAATCCAATAGGTGCCTCGTTTTGATCCAATGATGAGGCGACATCTTTAAGAAAAGAAAATATAGCTGTTTCCGTTGATTTTCTAAATCCATGTTGGCAATCTGAAAGGGCGTCGTGTTTAGTGAGAAAGGTTTCCATTCGTACGTAAAAAAACTCTCTAATATTTTTGAAAAAACTGATAGAAGAGAAATGGGCCGATAATTTTGAATTTCATTTTTGTTGTCTTTTTTGAAAAGCGGCTTAATTTTAGCTGTTTTGAAAATATTTGGAAACGTTCCAGTGCATAAAGATGCATTAAATATGTGAGTTAACGGGTGTATAATGGCATACGCACAAGTCTTTAACAAAGAATCCGGGAATTCATCTATTGTTTTACTTTCTCGCCTTACGAAGTTCTTCGTAAGAAGATAACGTTATGCAATCGTGTGCCGGAAAGCGGCAAATTTTTGGCAGAGAAACTCTTTTTGTTTGACATTTTTATGGCATCTTACATATTACATTTAGCACTACTCTTACCAAAAGTTTAGAGAACAAATTTTTGAAAAAAAAAAACATTTCGATATCAGGGGATCCCAAAACGTATAATTCCGCTGAAACCTGAAAATCCAAAAGTCTGGTAACGTAAAAGTGGATAAATCCAGTTGCTAATTTTTTGTTGTTGTTGTTTTAAATCCAAAATCTATTATTTAATATGTGAGCATATTTTCATTGTTCCAACTCATCATAAAGTAAGTTGCTTTTTTCTACTCCGTTTCTCGTGGGATCGGTAACAATCCGGTAGTTACGTTCTGTCTTTGTGTTAAAACGGTTCTGAGTTAAAAGAGACAAAAAAAGAAACTTGACCGTGTACTCTATTGTGTACCCGCTTTCCAATTCACAGAGTCGGTGCTGTAACAGGTTTTTTCCTTTCCAATGAATGCTACCAAAAAAGTCGTTACTGTGCAGAAAATGTGGAAGTAACATTTTCAACGGAAATGGCTGTTTTGAGCTTGTGAATATGAATGGACGATTCTCAAACTGATGTTAAAGTATATGTAGAAAACAAGGAGTTAAGTTTCACATCAAAAGTCGTCGATAATTCAATTCTGGACTTTCTTCCCTAGGCGATGTTCAGTAAAGTGATGAAATAAATATTTTTGGAGAATTTTTTAAATTTAAATAATGTTTGAATGACTTTCAGTTTGGAATATACCAGCAAACCATGGTTATCAATATTTAAAAAATAAAAATGTCCGAAATAAATTATACATCTTATTGAATAGTGTTGCTGACAAAATAATAACACACACCTTGGCACTAATTCTACCACAACTAGCAAAAGGAGAGCTAAACAACAACAAAAAAAAGCGCGTTTATGCCTGGAAGCAAAACAAATGGCCATCTTAGCATTTGCTCAATGATTAAGGGTAACTGAACGAACATCTGATTGACTTGGGGATCATTGACCCAATGATTTTGGGGTTTTGGAATTTCCATGTAGAGCATTTGTAGTTCTTACTGTTGCAACTTTTCTACAGCTTCGCCTTTCGTGCGGTTTATTCGCAAGGGTTACTACTTAAAACATGATAATCATTTAATCAGGTTTTGTTTACAGTGATATTCTGCATAGAATGTTTTCTAATTGTTAAAAATACATCATTATTTCCTTGTAGTATATGATTTTAAAATAATGATTATAACTCGTTCTGAATGGAGTTTTACATTTATTTTATTATAATTATAATTATTTATTTATTTATTTATTTATATATACACACATACACACACACACACACACACTTTCCCGTTTTCACAAAGAACTTTACAAATTAACTAATTTCCTTGCCAAATCAAGTAGTATTAGAAGTAGTGTCATAGGGATCACCACAATCTCAAATCTTATTTAACATTATTCTTGCAACTTATCCAAAACTAATAGACATTAATAAAGTGTTCTTTGCTTGCCGCAGCCTTTCTTACTACACATATTAACATTAATAATACAAAACCTACAGAACGATCTTGTTACATTTATGTTCTACGGGCAAAATATTGCAGAATAAAAATGAATACTGGTAAGAAACAAGCAAAATGTTTCACTCTTGGCCGCCGCACTTCACAATGCATTGACATATTAGAATAACATTTGTTACGAAACGGAACGTCATTTAGTAATTCTCGTCGATACAAAAACTTAGTCAGAATGCACGTAGTCATTCGATTGCTAAGATCAGGCGAGCTAAATTTCTCAGCTATTAAGTATAAGTAGGGAACGGAATTTATTGTAATAAAAAATGCAAAATATGCACATACATATGTAATTTTTTTCCAAAACATGTAAGAAAAAATAGAAAATATGTAAAATAAAAATTCATTATTGTGTTTATAATTGTTCTCTTTAAGCATTTTCTGATAGAAGGCCGTCAGTCAGTTCTTAACAAGGATTCGGAGTGGCTGAAAGTAAGTTCTATCTCTGAATAGAAGTAATCGTACACTAACTAGACTTCACCACACACAAGAATTCCAATCAAGGATTCCGGGTTACGGTGTTAAGGGGAATATACCCATTTTCCTCCCCAAAAAAAACCTCTAACAACGCAGTAAGACAGTTTTCTGTAAACCGTATTTCTTCCTTTTTAATAAATTAACGAATGTCTTTTTGAAACATGAGCAAGTATGCTATAGAAATTATTTTTGTTCACAAAAATCTGCTCGTGTTTGACTCGGAGTTTGCAGTAAGCGGGGAAGAGGGAAGGAGTAAGTTTGTAAAAATATTTACCTTCGTAATTGTAGTTAAAGGAAGACCAAAAAAATTTGAATTTTTGCAATTTTGAAAAATCAGTTTTCAACGTACATGAGACCTGCGCCTCAGAATTGCAAAAAATTATACTAATTCTTTAAAGACTCTTCTATCACGTATTTTGGCTGTTGTAAAAAATCAATTATTGATGTACTAGTCGTTCCCTGGGACCCTCATAATTATTTTACAATTGAAATTCATTATTCTTTCACAAAAGCATTAACATGTTACCTATCTTCAATCCATGTACAGGAAACTCGCTTTAACAGGAATTCCAAGGAACCGTAATAATTAATGTTCGTTTTATAAATAATCGTGTTATCTATTTATACAATATGATTCCTTGCCGGGAACAAAATTTTGTTCATGTTACAGCGAAATTTGTGAGTGCGTGCTAACGAGGGTTTACTTGAATTATAGCTCTTTTTCTTTCAATATCTAATAATATTTTGAATACACTAACTTTTTCCTTGTTTTTCTTTCATTCATATAATCTTACATATATTTAAGAGATAAAATAGTATTTCATCTTTTTAAAATTGAAAAACTTGAAAAACTTGAAAATGCGAGAGCGAAGTGTGAAAGCAGAACATTCTACAGAGAAACAAGTTCAAGAATCATACGGCATTATGCAATTTAAAAATAAAGGAAATTTCTACAATAATAATTCAGCTTTATAATAATGTCCATGAGATGGTTCTAATCTTCAAAGTCTCTTTGATTGTTATTCAATAAAAGAAGCGGATGTGAATGAAATCATGTTTATCAAAGAGATCACAATTACAACGCGAGATAGGATCTGGTTTGAAAACAAAACAAAAAATCATGCAAAACACGTCACTCGATTGCTTTTTTTTCAGAATGTGATTATTCAACGCTCATCCATACGACTTCACAGTTGCTTGGAGCGAGCATTTTCAGACGAAAATGTTGCGAAGGGAGTGACTATGACGAAATCACTTAAAAAATTAGAATAAATCAATGTGAATATTAAAGTGGGAGAATGCATATTATTAGGTGTTGATGAGAGGAATATTCATGTCATTATCTAATATCTGACAGATTTCGGATATGATGAGGTGAAAGAGGAGTCGGTTGTGATTAATTTATTGATTTTTCGTGTTTCCGGGCACGTCAACTGCTTCGGTCATTAGTCCCGTTAGTGTAGTGCATGTTCTTCTCGGGAGATGGCGATGATCTTCCTCCGCTGGATGGTGAGATCCGGCACCGACCTACCGTCGGCTAGTGGGGCCCTAACCAGGACTCTCCCACCAGCGGGGCACCGCCCCAGCCGGGACAAGCTCAAAGCTCCCGACCGGTCTCCCGGAATATGTGGTAGTGAAGTGCATGTTAGTGTAAGTGTGTGTGTTAAAGGAGAGGATAGGACAAGGAAGAGGAAGGACAGATCGCGCGCAGTCCGTGGCCCGTTTGGTAGGGTACTGCTCCGGCATTCGCCTGACGTTGATCGGAGAAATCACGGAAAACTACCGATCAGAGCAGCCGGCCGCTAGAATTCTCCTCCAGACAGCGACTGAATTCGACCTAGCTGAAAAGCTAGTGTCCGAAATCCTGCCGCCGTCAGGACTCGAACCTAGGACCTCCCGGTCAGAGGCGCTGCAGTGACATCAGTTGATGCACTGAGATACCGCTCCTGGTGGGAGTCGGTTGTCTAGACGAGGTTCTACGGGATGCTCTTTACCTACATTCAAATGACATGCACCGAAAACTGAATACATTTTGGAATCATCAAATATGAGAAAGTTTGATGTATGTAAGGAATTGGTTCTACGGCTGGGTCTTATCAACTATTAAATAAAATAAATTTAAATTATATTTTCAAATAATGTGCATTTAATGTCAAAGATTTTATATCATTTCATATTATATTAATTATCTATATCCTTTTATTTTCAATTCGATCCTGCGAGAAGCCAACGACTTTCGAAAGTTGATCGATGAAAAAGTGTAAAAAATGAAATTTTTAATAAATTTCTTAATATCATTCCAATTAATTAATTTATTTTCAATATTCTTAACGAAAGAAAATATAAATTATATCACATTACCATTATTAAGGCGAGAAAATGATGTTTAAACACCACTAGTTGATTGATTGATTGTTTATTAACTCTCATAGCGTTCATACCTATTTACTTTCTCGCTACGGAGAAGAGAGAATGTTATGTAATGCTGCACGAAAAAACGGCCAAATTTCGGCAGAAAAATTCTAAAGTGGATAAATCCAATTGCTAAATTCAGAAAAAATCCTCTAACGCGTTGTGTAGCTAGAATCCATGTTTTGTGAGTACTTGATACCGAAAAATCGAATGACGGCAAAACGCCTGTAAGTCTGTCAGCTAATCCGTCTGTCCGTCAATCACCCAAAAAATGTCACAAATATAAATGGCTCCATCGTTTTTGCTTAAAATTTGTTGTTGGACAGTGTGAAGAAAGTTCAAGAGAATGGTGCAGGTCTCATTTTCATTAAAACTTTTTCCGAAATTTCAAAAATTCGAAATTTGTTCGGCGTCTTCCTAAAATTACAATTATGAATTAGAGGTTTTTACCTTAATGAAATCTATTCCTTAAAGATAGAATTTGAAATAAGGTCATGTACAATTTTTCAAAAAATTTGAGTACTTTTAGCATAATTTTGCGTGATAGTACGGATGAGAAAGTACTTGCTGCTTTAGCACCACAATCAAGAAACTCAGGTCAAATTTCCTTAATAGAATCAACAGTTTATCTGTACTTTTGAGCAAAGTCAGTCCATCCTCGAGAGCAAAGGTTTTTACACTATTCTCAAATACAAATGGCAGTTGTGAAATAATTTTAAGTTTTTCTTTTCTGCAATTGCTTCATCATTCAATCTGACTGCAGCTATCTTTTAAACTGCACTCTTGCATTGACACATTACTATTTTTTCAATATCTTTCAAGCTTAATTTCATTATCAAGGGCATTCAGAATTGCAAATGCTAAATACTATTATCTATCTAAATGTTATCAATTTGTATCCATTTTTTCTGCAACTTTCAATTTTAGAGTGTAAAAACTTTTACATCATTTTCATTCACATGTTTTAAATATGTAGACAGGTCATTAAAAATTTTAAAAATTTTTTTCAACAAAATAATGTTTTGTTGAGATACTTTTTAGACCAATGAACATAGACAATTATCCCTTTTAAATCAAGATATATAAGTAGAAATATGTAAAGTGATAAAAAGGAAGTATTATAACTACCACATAAGCTAAGATAAAGACTCATTTATTTTTTAAATGTCGTTTGAGAAAAATGCATATGACATTTTAGATAGACTATTATACCTTAAAACATTCCTGAACCTGGGTCATCATTCCTCTTGTAAAACGTTTTCCATTTTCTTTTGTCTTAACAGGAGGTTTGCCTGCTTATAAATCTCCTGCTATCTGCTCAGCTGATAAAAATGGCATCAAAATCCTTCATTGTCAATACCGATAAACAATTCATTCCACTCTTCATTCCTAGTGTTTTCACTTTTTCAATTTTATATTACACTATATTTCCCAAATCAAATATTTCATCAAAAATACCCAAATGGAAGTTACTCATACCAACAGAAACATTTTTTGGTAGGCGTTAACTGTAAGTAAAGATTAATTACTGTTTTGTGTCCCTCCAAGCATACATTTTTTAAGAAAATCTGGATGAACCAAGTCCTTGAAGATAGTTTTCTTTTCATTCATGCACGGTTCTAGTTCATAGAAGTAATTAATGGTTTATATTATTTTCCTGTTTCCCTGGCCTTTAAGAATGTGCACCACAATAATGAACATAAACCTTGTTGAGGACTTTCATTGCTCGGCATAAGTGAAAATTGCCATATTGATTTCTTCATTTCCTGCAGATATTCTACTTCCTTATAATTATAAACCCATAAATTTTTTGATAACTAATATCTTCAATGTCTCTCTTCTTGACATCTGAATTACATTCTACACATTTTCATTAGTTTATTTTATGCTTTCTTTGCAAATGTCTTCCATTTCTTAACCAATTACATTGACTTATTCATTAACTTTGCAAGTTCGTAGTTCACAAACGATATTGACAACAATCTGACATTTTCCTATAAATCTAAGTCCATAAACTTATCTCGCATTGACACCATACAATGTTATTTTTACCATCATGGTAAAATGTCAATTCTGAATTCGTGGGAGAAAGTTTCACAATATTTGCAAGTTATTACTAATTTTCTTGCAAGTCAAATAGATGTATTTAATGAACGAGATACCCGGCTATGGCATTTTTTAACACTAAATATTCACCTATCACGCTTTTCAGCGTAGAAATATTCAATTTGTATTAACCGAATCGCCTTCTTTTTCAAGTTTTCATCGGGACTGCAGTTTTTCTTGGAAAACTCAAAAATAAATAATATTGAAGGTTAGGAACTTATGGTGTATTGATTAAATTATTCTTGAATACAACTATAGGTTTTCCCAATTTATTTTTCTAAAATAACACATTTCGACTTCTTCATTATGTTATTGAAAAGTGAAATCCACTAATAACAACGTGAGAAACGCCATTCAATAAAAATGCTCGTGTACTCACCATTTTCCTCCAGGTACTCACTCAAAACACAGAGAACCAAGTAAAACAGCATGGAATGTAAACAAAAATGTCTACCAACATACACAACAAAGCAATTCATGGGTCACCAATTCCTGCCAACAAACAGACCGCGCGCAATTTGAAATATTATCAAAGGTAATAGCTATGAAACGTTCTGAGTTTACCGACAAATTCTTGAGCCGCGTAGCATCTCTCTGGGAAACTCAGAACCTCGAGTGGTATTTATGAAGATTACTTCAGGAATTAAAGTACGTATAAAATAATTATAATTAAGTGTATAATAGTAAATCTTAATATTAACAGAAACTTAATATTACTAAAAACACAAATGTGTAATGGAAGATGCATCGGATTCGGCCGTGACGCGAAGGCCCTCTACAGAAATTAGCATTTACATATCAAAACATTTATTTATTAAATTAATAACGCTTTAGAATGAACAGTAACTCACAAACAAAACAAACTTAGGTCTATGAATATAACACCCCTATTAGTTTTATACTTCATAAAATGAGCAACTTTGAAATGTGTAGTTATTAAAATTATACATTCCTGGTGAAGTTTTATTTGATTTAGAGCAGAACTTGTTATTCCTGAATTGTTTATTTTGTTCTGAATCCAAGAATGATGTTCCTCATTTAATTGCAGATACGATTTTAGAGAGGAGGCATTTGTATGACCCATTTTTTAATAGCTTCTAGTACTCGTATTTCGATGTAGGTCATAAGTAAAATTATTGTCGAGCGACTTAAATGGTTAGTGATTTTTTAGTGGTATCCAAATCAGCCTTTTGATCACAAATATTGGTCTACTGAGACATTGTATTTGAACCAACAGGATAATTCTTATACCACAAGTTAGATTTCAGGTAAGATTTAGGAATGAGAAAGACGATCTGTTTTCACTTACTTAACCCCCTTACCTTACTTCTCCATCAACAATTTGTAAAGACGTACAGGGCACCTATACAGGTTATGTTCATTTGGAGTTTTCTCGGCGATGTTGTACTGGAAACAAGTGCACAAAACGAAAACGATAAAATTACACGGGTAAATGCCTCTGATTGAACGACGCAGATCTCATTCTTACATTTCATTGGTGGAGTTCTCATGAGTGAAACATTCGTAAACAGATGAATCTTCTCCCCCATAGGTCAAAAACACAATTTTTACTGTCTTTTTGGCCAAATAAATCAAATGAAAACTAATAGTTTGAGGGCTGCATGATGACAAACCGCGCGCACGTAACACACACACACACACACACACACACACACATACATACATATATATATATATATATATATATATATATATATATATATATATATATATATCAGTATAAAGTTAAATGTGATGTTAGAGTTAAAAGTTAGATGTTAGTATAAAAGCGGTTAACTCCGACACCGTGTGACCGATCTCCATAAATGAAGGCACATACTACTCGCGCAACTTTTCTTGAACGATGGATTGAAGAAATGCGGGCGGAGTGGGGGTATTAGTCGGCCACCAGAGTATATACAGTAATTCCAACCACTGGAAAATAAAAAAGTCAAACCCGCTATGGCGAGGTCATTGCTCTGGGTGGGCAACGACAGAGACAGTAGATAGGAGTTTTAGGTGCCTCCCTTGAAGGACCTGGACCTACCTCAGCCATTTCTTTAGGTAATGGTATTAAAGCTGAACAGAAGTTTTCGACTATGAAAGCAATTATCTTTATCTAGCTTATATTTTGCGCCAACGAAGTTTTAATGCTTGGAACGTTGTCATCAGTGCTCGCTGAGAGCTTTTGCCTTCAACTGTTTCTTGCTCAAGGGAGGGGAAAGCAAGGTCATCGTTCAAGAAAAGTTGCGCGAGTAGTATATATGTTTTTCATCCAGAAGGTGAAATGTATGTGCTGTTAATTTAGTTGAAACTCCACTAGATGGCGCTGTAGAAAAATCTAAATATCTATGTCAAATGCAACCGGCAACACTTGGCAGCATTTTAAAAAAATCCATATCGTTAAATAACTCCTAAACGAAGCGTTCTAGGACATTAAAAACTAAAAGTTTGAAGATTAAGGCCTCAAAGAAATGTTTCTCACACCGAAATCTACAGGATGAGATCTTCTTGGGCATTCTATTACATTTTTGCTGGTCCGGCGCTTCTCGATTTTACTCCATGTGCTCAGAGACGTGTATAATCTGCAACTAAATGTGAATGAGGACAGAGAGAGAGAGAGGAAGAGGGGAGAGAGAGAGAGAGAAACTGAGTCAGGGACAAAGAGAGACGCAGAGAGGGAGGGGTGAGAGAGACAGTGAGGGCGACGGAGATAGAAAGGGAGAGGGAAGTAGAGAGAGGGAGACGAAGGGCAGAACGTCTAGTTGCCGGATTCCGCTAGTATAAAATAAATATATTTGTCGTTATGATCTGGAGCTGTCCGGGTGACGCCGCGTCGAAGGCTGAGGTGCCAACGTCATGTCGCGGTCCAGGGCTGTACTGCTGTACATCATATTTCATACACACACACACACACACACACACACACACACCCACCACGCACCACACACACACACTATTCAATAAATAGTATTATTATTATTATTATTATTATTATTAGAAACCAAATCCACCTGGAGATGACGCATCAACTTTTCAACGCGATTTGGGAGGCCATAACGTTCGGTTATGGCGAAGGTTATGAGCATAATATCAAGACGTGTCGTCGCCTGTCGGTACGTGTCAATGTTTTGAGACTTCATGAATCTCTCCTGTAGGTGGCTCCTGTATGTGCGTAGCAGTGCGTGGCAACAGCGCATCGAACAGTCAGAGTCGCTTATACGCTGCCAGTGCTGTGGTGTCTCTTTTTGCTTCGGGGTTTCAACTGCCAATGTGTGGCGAACCGGAAGAGGCGTTTGATCGGGACCATTCATGAACTTAGCGTTATGTAATTTTGTATTCTGCTATGCACGTTGGGAAGAAAGGTACGTTACATAGGTACAGAGCCGGGTTAATGATCATCAGAGCTCGTAGCGCAGGGTTACCAGACACTTTTTTTCCAGCGGAGGACATTTTACCAAAAAGAAGAAGGACATTTCAATGAAAAGAAGGATATTTTACATTTTTATACTACACGAAGTATAGACAATGTACTCAACAATTTTAAACCATTAATAGTCTTTAAAAATCATATTACACTTTCCGTCATTAAAAATGAAAGCTTTCGATTGGATAACTTTGCTCCCACCCTCACCTTTGTATTATCCACCAAACAATAAGCATAAATAAGTTTTCTATCACAATAAGCCTAATGATCTATTGTGCAGGCCATTTATTTGATAAAATGTATATACTCAAGATGTGAAGTCCCGTTAATAAATTAAGCTACTTAAAACGTATGCCAGTATTATTTTAAATTCAACAGGATAAAAAAGGAGGACAATCTGTGTACATTTAAAAAATGAGGTAGGACAGGAGGACAATATTAAAAAGGAGGATATGTTCTCCAAAAGGAGGACATATGGCAACCCTGTCGTAACGCTTCCAAATTTTAGAGTAATGTTTATAACCAGGCAGCGGATTTTTAGATTTTAAAATATGCGTTTTAGGTGGCTAAAATAGATTCTTTCAGCATCTCAGCACATGTTTTGATGTCCCCTGACGCCGATCTTTTTAAAACAACGGGTCCCAATTTTTTCTTCAAACTTTTTGTATGGATATACGTAAATCCACTGCTTAAGATGCCATACAATCCATTTTGTGTACTCTGTTTATTTGTTGTTTTTGTTTAAAAAAATACGCAAAAGTATTTTCTCTGAAATATCTTTGTCGCCGTTAATATGCACTTTTCCATCGATTTGCATCATTGTTGCATTTGTGAGTGGACGTGCTTAAATGACTTCCAATCAAGTTTTTCGAAAAACCAAAACTTTTCTGTTGAAAAGAGCTCCAAATTTCGCATTTACAGTAACACTTAAACGATATTTTCTTAAAAACGGCTCCAATTCTTTCAACGAAAATTTCCATATAGCACGATGTTTTACTCTTCTATAATTTTCTTAAAGTAATATTTCGGTTCTTCGACAAAGAAACCTAAAAACGGAGAAATTGTTTTAAAAATTTACTTTGGGTGGCGGTAGATGGGAGCTGGCAAGAGGAAAATCGATGAGCTAGCCCAGGTGAAAGAAGTTAGATTGATTGATTGATTCATTTTTTCGTGTTTCCGGGCGCGTCAACTGCTTCGATCATTAGTCCCGTTAGCGTAGTGCATGTTTGTTCTCGGGAGATGGCGGTGATCTTCCCCCGCTGGATGGCGAGATCCGGCGCCGACCTACCGTCGCGACGGTAGGTAGACGACGCGTCGTCTAGTGGGGTTTCCCCCTAACCAGGACTCTCTCACCAGCGAGGCACCGCCCCAGTCGGGACAAGCTCTAAGCCCTCGACCGGTCTCCAGGAATATGTGGTAGTGTAGTGCATGTTAGTGTAAGTGCGTGTGTAAGAGAAGAGGATAGGACAAGGAAGAGGAAGGACAGATCGCGCGCGGTCCGTGGCCCGTTTGGTAGTGTACTGCTCCGGCATTCGCCTGGCGTTGATCGGAGAAACCACAGAAAACTACCGATCAGAGCAGCCGGCCGCTAGAATTCTCCTCCAGACAGCGCCGAAATCGACCTAGCTGAAAAGCTAGAGTCGACAACCTGCCGCCGTCAGGACTCGAACCTAGGACCTCCCGGACAGAAGCGCTGCAGTGACATCAGTTGATGTACTGAGCTACCGTTACCGGTGAAAGAAGTAAGAAAACGAACTAGTTCGAGAAAGTCTGTGCCATTCTGTAACACCATTAGTAAGATTTACTAGTTGGAACCATGCGAAAATTCCCCACTATGTAGATAATTGTTTTAAAAATAAAAAATGCTTCAAACTGGATCCGAAGTTCAAGCTAAAACCTCAACAGTACACTGAAACATTGTAGGTTCACCATGACGGGCTTTTTAACGCGTCATTTTAATTTTACAAAGATTTCTTCTTTCTGCTCGTTTCTAGCCTCCCTGCTACGGAAGCTGGATTGGCAATGAAACGATAATGTTTAGCTGGAGTATCCAGAAGATCAAAAACTGTAATAGAAGGTCCCACAGATTTATCACAGAAAGTGTAAAATCCAAAGGCCATTTATTGTGGCCAGCGTAAGGTTAGGGGAAGCGGGGGTAATTGGGATTGAGTAATGGAGTCAGGATAAATTATCTATAAATATTGTAAACAAATCATATTGAAAGGCAGCAACACTGAAAATACTGATAATCTATTAAATTTTAAAGAAATCTCTCATTTTGTTACTGACATATAGCTTGTCAAGGCAGCAATGGAAGGGAATTATTCAGTTTGTTAAAACAGTTGATACAAGTAAAACTTAAACATGTAACTTAAAGTAAAAAGTTCTTAAAGTAAAACTGAAAACATATAACTATTATTATTATTATTATTATTATTATTATTATTAATATTAATAATAATAATATTATATTTATTGTTATTATTACTATTATTATAAATAAAGGAGTTTGACTTCAGACAACACAGTAATCTGTAAAATTATTGTGATTATCAGAAGAAACATTTCAGTTTGTCATTTGTGTAGTACTATTATCTTTGTAGCCTGGAAGGTAACATGTTGAACCCATGTTTGATCCAGCTTAAAATGTTTTCTTTTATATTTTCATGTAAATATAATATAAAAAAAATAAATAAATAAATGTATGTATGTAAAATAATAAGTATGTAAATAAACAAAAATGATGTTATGTAAATAAAAATATATATAAACAAAACATATTACAAACCGCATTATTACTGAACCTTTGTTCTTTTTAAATATTTCTGCATACTTCAAGACAATTATTCCAAACCTTCTTGATTAAAATGTAAAAATTAATATTCCCTGGTAAGGGTTATTTATGTTCAATCTATCCATTTTATTTATAATAACCTATATTTCTATTTTAAATGTTAATTGACGTCTTACAGCTTCACTCTCTTATGCAGGAAAGTAAGTAATTAATAAAAACACTTGTGCACTTGTGAAAAAGAACGCGATTGGTATTGCAGAAATTTTCGTGACTCGACGTGCCTCATCGAAGAGCGCAACGTCAGCCATCTAGCGGAGATAATAAAAACTAACCGTCCCCTTCATTCCCAACACGAATTCTGAAGCTTGGACACGTTTTCTGTTATCCGATCTTCATGCGATACAAGAGGTATTCTCGCCATTGTCTGGCTTCGCGTGAGCGCTCTCTTTTGCCAACTGAGCGAACAGGTAAAGTGATCTGAACGCCGATAGAGTGAACCACATGTTACCAATCCTGTGGCGGGAAACGAGTAGTGCTCTGCGATACCTCCTTACATCGCATGAAGATCGGATAACAGAAAACGTCTCCAAGCTGCATCAATGGGAATGAAGGAAACGGAAGAGGTCCACCGTCCGCCAAATTGCGGGCCCGCCGAGAAACGCGCACGAAGAATGTACGCGCCCTTTCGAAATGTGTCATTGATATTTTCATTTAAGATATTTTGGAGATTTCCCTACGTTTTTATTGCTATTTTACGTGACGATAAAGTTGAAATGTATCCGAAATTACGAAATTAGCTGGTTTATTTGTGATTATTAGGAAAAATCTTTAAAAAACGGAATCGTACTACATTTTATGCGTCAAATTTCAAGCCTACGATTATTTTTCTTTTTCACTTGACAGTTTTTAGATCTTTCTTTGTATCACCTGTTTCTATATTATTGATTCAAATGTTCGTAATTAGAGATTTCTTCTTGTATTTTAACTTTTCATTTCTGCGGACATTAGTTTAATGAATCTCTCGGCAAATCATTGTGCCGTGAAAGTTCAACTTACAAATTTACCCCGACTCCTGAAAATGTTACAAAAACTGTCTGGTTTACTATCAAATAAGAAAACCTTGTAGTAATATTAAAACTCTTTAAGTATTCTGGAATTCATGAAACTTAAGATAATCTGGCTCTGACAGAGTTGTTTGTTTATATGAAGAGAGAATGTGAATGTATGGGTTAGAAGGTAAATCAACCAAACTCATTTAATGCCTGTATTATAGTGAATTTTTGTTTACATTTCTTATGTGCTATTATTTAAGGTACTGATTGCATTGACAACAAACGCTCTAACTTAAACAACAAAAGTGTGAATGTTTGAAAAAAGGATTTGCAGTAATTTTTGAAATTTCAATTAAGTTCTTTCAAACTAATTCATATTAAATAAATAGCATAAATGGATGCAAGTTCAAAATCTTTATTTTTTATTTATTTTATGGTGTATCTTTATTGTTTAAAAATATGCTCCTTTCGAGTGAATCACTTTGACTTTAGAATGAATCAATTAGCTTCTTGCACTTAATAAGCCTGAGATACTTGTACTGTTGAGATTGAAAAATATGCAAGTTTACTGACTTTTAGTTGATTTCAAGAAAGCAATTGATTGAATCAATTTAAATTTACTTTTCAAAATCTATATTCAATAGAGATGAGGGCAAAATTAATCAGAATTATTAATAACCTTTTTGACACTGCAATGAAACAAATTATGTCTGATCATGATATTAATAAAATTAATATACTTTCAGTTCTCATCAGAGAAAATGGGTTAAAACGGCTAAATATTGATAAATATATAATTGTGTTAACAATTCTATTCTCTAATGGCATAATAATTGTGGGAGATTCTCCAATCGATTTGGAGAGTAAACTCATATCACTTGCATTCTATTGCAAAAAATAGGAATAATATCAATGTCAAAAACTAGAGTAGGTACTAAAACTAGTATGATTATTTAGGAGTTCTTTTGTCAAGTTGAACTTCAGGTATGGCAGCAGTAAGAAACACACTGAGTAAAACGAGAACAGTATCTGCCAATCTTTTGTGTACATGAGCAAAATTGCATCAAACTCATGGAAATGCAATTAAAAATTTTATGAAAGTGTGGGTTCTTCAGCATTATACATAATGCTTCCATTTGGGAGCTCAAATAGTCAAAATTTTAGAAAAAGCCCTAACTAGTTTCTTCAAATATTTATTTTCATTTTCTCACTCAATTGGTGGATATCTCCTGTGATTGATGTATGATATCCCTCAAATAGCTTTGAAACTTTTAAATATTTCTATGATGATTTATCATTAGTAGAGCCTGGAAGTTCAGGCATTTATTTTACCTAAGATAGGTGGGCAAAAAGGCTAAAGTAGGGTGAAAAATTTTTCATTTAAATAATGAAAAATTTCCAATTAAAAGGAGATTTTTTTCTAATTTAAAAAAATTCATAATTCACATGATTAACATATTTATTCTAACTCTAAAATTTACATTAGTACTTATGTAGAAGAGCACAATCTTTGTAATCTTGATTGCACCTGACTATCCTGACTGAATTTGTTTTACTCACGGCTCTATCTCTACAAAATGCCATTGTAAACTCCCATATGAATCTTGAAATAGCATCAGTGAAAAAGGAATGATAGTTTTCAAGAAGGGTACTTCATAGACATAGAGCTCAGTCCTCAAAAGAGCGTGGAGGCTGTAGTCAAATATCTCATGAGTGAACAAAGCCACATTACATCAACACAAATATTCAAAAATCTTGACTGGTATCATCTTCCTTTCTCATTTAGATTTTTATCACCCTTTGGAGGCCCCGGGGCTTCCACTTCCACAGAAAAACAAATCATTACCATGAATTTGTGTTGTTCAGGCTTGAAGGTATGTTTCCAGCTTGATCGAGATCGATGTTGAAATAAAACAAGGAAAATAATGGCAAAAATTTGAAGCCCCTTTTGAGAAAATTTTGAAAATATCTCAGGAGCTTCATGTAAATTACCCTCAAATATTAAATACTCTCTTTTCAAAATCCCAAAGCTTCAACTCAAGCCAGATGGACAGGGTTTTTTTCAATCAGAAGAAAAATGTATTGTGAATAACAGAGGTAAGAGTGATGATCTCTTACACAAATTACTTTTTTTTCCAGCATGTCCTTCTGTCATGGAGGAATTTTCTGAAGACCTCGAAACAGTATTGATATTAACACATACTATTTATTAAATAGACTCAGTTGTATTTTATTCCATGGATCCAATAATTGTTAGTTAAAATAGGTTTCACTGTTGATTTGATCACAAACCTAAAAATCATGAATAGAGGAAGAAATAAGGAGAGGAAGGGGAGAGTTTGACAATTAATGGAGGTAGTCATAGAAGAGCAGTACCGTTACATTGCTTTTTAAAAAAAATTATTCCAGTCCTGAAAAATTGTTTCGGTGTATAAAAATATTAAAAAGTATTAAATATGTAAGTACACCAAAATATGTAAAATAAAAATGGTTCTAATTCATTCAGAATGTCTTGTGAGCTCTAGAAAATATTATTGATGGACATATAATCAGACCTCCACATATCAAACATCTCTATATATCGAAATTCTCTATAAATAAAATATTTTCCCTCTTCCTTGAAAATTCCATTTAAAAACATTTCTATGCATCAAAAATTATTTCTATACATCAAACTCATTTTCTGACTTGACTATTTTATCTGTGAAACTGTATAATACAATACATATATTAATTTACATACAATTAATAGGATGTACAATACATACTATAAATTGTGTTCTTATAAAATTAGTGTTGTTTAATTTGGAAGGAGAGTATTACTACTACGGAAAATATAACTTCCTTCTGGATGTTTGTAAAATTGAATAAATGTTTATGCACTTTCTATGTCCATTTCCCAGCTTACTCGAGAAGGTAATTCTACTGCCCCACCCCCGGGGGAACTTGTCAGTTGTGGGAATTCACCAAAGCCATTGTTCAGATCTGAAGGTCAATTGCATGTCCCTTTGTCTAATGACCCTGCCTTATGATGTTAGTTCAGAAGTTCAGTCAGTGCCAGAGCTAAACAATTTTGGGTCTGGGGAAATTCTGAAACTAACCTTCCCCTGAAAAAATTAAAAATGTGAAAGTTGTATCAAAAAACCATGAGTATTTTATTTCAACAAATAAAAAAATTATTTAAATAAAAATTTTAAAAATAATATGAATTTTAGTAGAACTTATGTTAATGTTAGTGTCATTTCATTCATTTCATAAAGTTCTACCTTATAAGCAGGGAACGATTTATACGGACTAAAAATATATGAAATATGTAAATATATATGTAGTTATTTTTATCAAAATATGGAGTTAAATATGGAATTAATATGATAAAAAATTACTATGGTAAATAAACTTCATCTTTAAATTCTGAAATGTAACTTGTATTTTCACACTGGCTGAACGTGCTACTTTTGACATTTCACACTCGGTTAATAGAGAGATTATTAGAACTGGACCAACACAGTATTCTGACAGATTGTAACTGACAAAGAGGACCCCTCAGCCTGGGCCTCAGAGTCAGAGAGTGAATCTATTCTTCACAGAAATTAAAACATTACCAGTTTCTTAACTTACTTTCCCATTATCAAATCTCCATAATTTTCAAACAAACTCTTATGTTTAAGGAATTACTGAAAATTTTTAAGCTCTTTTTGTGAAATGCATTTCTAATAATACTAATGAAATTTCACTATTAAGCTTAATATGCTGTATGGACTGATTGTATAAGAAATATGGAAAAACACGAACTTTTACTCAAATATTCACCAAAACCCCAAATTGGAAAAATATGGAAAATAAAATAGATTTTCACTTAATATTGCAATTAAATTAAAATGTATTTACATAGAAATTTTAAAAAATTTATGACTATAATTAAATATTTAAGGTTGAAAATTTTATGAAATATCAAACAACTGTACCATGACTTATAATCATTTAATGTTTGAATTTTCCTTTTCAAATATCTTTTTTCAAAATTGTTTCAATAACATATGCTAAAATTTCATGATTATTTCTGTATATCAAAGTTTCTTTATATTGAATATAATTGAAGGAATCTTTAGATTGGATTATGAGGTCCGTCTGTAACTTGTTCTTGTAAAAATATATATTTACATTAAAATCTGTTTCATAATAACAAAAATATTAGAAATAAAAATGGGCTCCCTTAAGGAGAAGAGAGAAAGTAAATATGTAACTACAATTCATGAAAAATTTAAAATAGAACTTGTACAATAAACTTTAGGGAAACAAAGTCAATGAAGAGACTAAATGAAAATTGAAAAGAAACTAAATGCATTAATAACAAATGACTATTCCTTTTCATAAAAATAAATTTTTGGTGGAACTAATAGTATAAAATTGGCCAGAAATTGGGCAAGGAATCTGTGGTTTGCACGGGAAAGGAAGAAAACATTGAACTAGAAAACACATAACTGTTATTAATTAAATATTTATAAACAAACTGGCCTTTACAAATGAAATATCTTCTGGTGAAAAACAGCACATGATAGTACAAATTAAAAGGTAACATCATTCAAATCACCTCTACACCACATGGTATATATCAAAGTGTCTCCATCTTTGGCTATTGCAGAAAATACATTGCAACCACACATGGACACAAAGTTTAGCCACTAACATATTATTCTTTTTTTTTTTTTAGTTTTAACAACCACACCATACAGAATACATACTGAATAACTGCAACATCATCATCATCATCATGCACTCTCACAGTCCCCAAGTTACGTAGGTGTTATGTTCCCCAAATATCATGCAATCAGAATAACAACTATATAATTGAAATGAAATACACCATAAATAATATGTTTTTTATATGTTACAATGCACTTATTATTATACCTACTTGTTTGACTTTACATTAAATGTACTAAAAACAGTACAGTCGTTGACAGCAGAATATGAAATATCTAATTCGATAAGCAATGCCATTAAGCATACATATCTGAACATATCTGTATCTTTCAGAATTGTATGTTGTTGTGACAATTCTGATCTCTTGACTTCCATAGAGTCATATTACAAAAATTAACACAGAGCAAGCACCATATAACTCAGGGACCAGTTATAAACTGAAAAAGAAATTACTATTTACAAAATTTAAATGACTTACTAGTTAACTGTTAATGAGATACTTAAATGTCAAGACAATTAATTTGGTTTTAAAATTTTTTTTTATATTAAGGCATTTTATTTACATCTTTGGTATGGCATTTCAATGACTGTACTACTACAATTCTTTTCATAGGCTACATTACTGAATATCACAGTTGACATGATGGTAATATGCATGTTTAATGCATTTGTTAGGACTTGCAAAAGAAAGGTACATTATTTTTCTAAAAAAATTTCATAGCAAAAATAAAGATAATATGGAGACAGAGCCATCTTACGCAAGAAGTAGGCTACATTCAAATCATAGATCTGCAAATTGGAAATATTAGTGAATTTTTGGGAAAAATTAAAATGTAGTATTGATATTTTCAATTACCTTTTTAAACATCTTAAAGTTTTGCAGGAATTAAAATTATAAATATATTGCTCCATAATGGTTGAATGAGGGGTAACTGCTCACCTAAAGGAAGCCAAATATATAATACAATTCTCCCTTAACAACCAATAACAATTGTTTTGGTTTGTTTTATTTAAAAAAGAAAAATTGGATTTTGTATTTTCAGTTTCTGTAAACACTGACTAAAAAAATTTCAAAGAAAAAAAATATTGCTTAGTTTCACTGAAGCATCATCAAACATTTTTCAGAAAAAATACATAAAAGTTAAAAACTGCCTACCTTGGAAGTGCTCATACAAAATGAAATTGAGTTAAGGGTTTTGAATTTTAATGGTTAATATTAATAGAAAGACTGTAACATGTCAACTGGAAAATACATTATGAACATTCTTAAAATCAGGAAATAACTAAGTGGTATTAAAATAAGATACAAATGATGATGATAAAAAAACATTAAAGAATCTCCAAAGTTATTAATAAAACCTTGTATTGTAGATACTTTTTAAAAGTATCTCAATCTTTTTTTCTGAACTCTTCATTTCCTTCTAAATCAGTAATGGTAGTGTGTTTTGACATTTATAAAAACTCAATGTACGATCTAATGAATACAATGACATACTAGGCGTAAAAAAATTTTAAAATTTTAGTATGATTTCTACACTATTTTTCTTGTACACATAAATATTTCTACTCATGAGGTTTCATTACGAAAAAAATTATCAGTTCATAGACATACTGTCCCAATCTTGCATCAAAATGCAGTCTTTCTATTGATCTCAGTAAATTTGCCTAAAAACAAATATTGCGTGTCAGAGCATTTAGACACATTATGCTTTTATAAGAACTGAATGAAAAGAATTGAAAATTCAAGTTTTAGCTGTAATCACAAGGGGTAAAAAATGTATTTTTGATACGTTTAGCATAGGGTTTATATATATTTCTTAAAAAAAATACAGGTCATCTAATTTTTCTCCTAGAGAGTGATATGAAAAACCAAAACCTAAAACTCCTTTATTTTGATTATATGCAATGTCATTTTTAGGGTTGGTAAACAATAAATCCGTGTTGACCATTCTTGAATATTACACAAATTTTCAAGTCATAAAATACAATTTATTAAAATGTTTAATGTAATATAGACATTTCACGCAATCTCTGCCTCTCAAAAAGCATTAGTCATAATCAAACTAAAAAATTGTGGGTACAGACAGTCAATCCAAAAAAAATGAGAATAAGATATTTTCTTTTGCTTAAAGTTTTTGTTATAACACTGGTTGATGAGGGTCATATCCTTGGAATGAAACCAATATTTTTCTGTTGATGATGTAAATAAATGAAAATTTACTGATGTAAAACTGAGGTGCTCAAATGCAAAGTTTAAAAATGTAACAAGTGTTTTTTGAAAACTTATGATTCTCATAAGCAAATAACATGAAAACTATTGGGAATAGAAACAAATACAAACAATATCAGGCGAATTTGTCAGCTTTAATTTTGAATACGGAAACTTTTTTCAATTGCACCAATGTCAACATGTAAGCAGAAAAAAATGAACAATTTTTACTAGAGTTTTTTGAGCATTTAGGATGTAAACGTGTTAAAAAGTTCCTGAGTCTACAAGAAGTGCAGTGTTCAGTAAAGTATATTTAAGGTTTTCAAATGAAAATAAGTTCCTAGTCATTGAACCCAGGAGGGGGGAAAAAAATTAAATGAAGAAAAATATAGGACTTTATGGTATCCTGATAGTTGTTTGGGACAATGGGGCAGATTTCAGAAAAATGGGACAATCCTGTATTTTTAAGAATGTATATGAACCCTAATGTAGTAGAAATGAAAATGAAAATACTGTTAAAAGTAATAATGTAATAAGCTGAGACAATAGAGAACATTAAACTAATAGATGTGTCAGAAGTTTTCATTGAGTTAACAAGAAAATAATAATAATAATTAAAAAAACTCACCTTAGTTTATTTTTATAACAACTTACTAAAGTTCTCAATTTAAAACCAAAATTCTTTAGTACAAGTTCAGAGAGAGAAAAAACACTTGAAAATAAAAATTTATGAGTTCATAAGATGTCTTTTTAAGCAAATAAATATTATACTCTCATTTTTAAAATTTCAATTGGCATTGTCAGAGAAAAGAGAATTGAAGGCAAAGATTGAGATATTAAATTCTGTAAATTATTCTTCAAGTTGTTTTCAAGGGAATTAACTCTCTACACATTATTAATGAATAATTGAATCTACCAGGAAAACTGTTACATCACCTTTCATAAATATATAAAACTAAGATGTTTGAGTGAATGAACACCTTGTGTCACTACTTCACACGATTGCATTCATCGTCATTTATTTGGTATGAAGGAAAACTAATTTTACAGTTCAAATTCTTCTTATAATTAAAATCTTTGAGCAGCTAATATTGTAAATAGTGACATTTTGTCAAATATCTCTATTAGGCCAAATCATGCAAATAAATCAAACTCCATCAGAAGTTTTGCATTGCAGAAATAAAGTGCCCATTTTAAGAAATAAATTCATTTTAACAAGGTAGCAACAATAACAATCATTTTACGAAAACTCATTTTTTTTTTTTTTAAGTGACTTGGTTCACGATTTTCACCTTTTAGATTTGTGCAAAAGCAATCTCTAAAGAGTTGGGTAATAAGTAAAATAATTTATGTTGCCTTTGAATATATGGTAATGAACTAGGTAATTGGAAATATGCGTCATGACCAGAACAAAGCAGGTTTGGTACACCATGTATGAAAAGATCATTGTTTCCATCTGAACATTCAATGTTTCTCAATACAAAAATTTGTGATATAAAAACATTCAGCCATTCATATTTAAGATTTTAGAGATTGATATTAGGAAAAGGATATACAGAATCACATTTGTTAACCATAATTCATTAAATGAATTAATGAGATTCACATTTTCATTTTTTGGTATACTCTGACTTGCTGTAATTTCTTCATTACCAACTTATGAAAGATAAAAACCGTGAAAAAAATGAGTTTCCATTTGGTTTCAAACATTTGGTAGCAACAAAGTTAATTTAAAGTAAACTAGGTGTTTATAACTACACAACACACATGTACAACACAATAATTACGAGGTAACTTCTCTCATGTTTCTTTATGACTCACTTTCCTTTTTATACTTATCTTCCCAAATATTGAACATACTGTTCATCAGTACATACAGACTCCTTTGGAGTGACTTATTAATGAGGGTCCACCTACGATACTTGAATTTGGCACCATTGAGTATCTTTATACTGGAATGTTCATTAACGCTGTTCCAGCACCCCATTGGGAAAGATATGCAACATACTCATCACACAGTAAAAACACTAATCTCATATCAGGCACAACAGGTAATGGCACAAATAATCATATAAGAGGTGTGCAAATAGAATATTAGATTCCCATTTTTTCAGTTTTACCATGTTTCTGTTTGAGTATTGTGGATAATGGCTATGACTCCTGCGGGGGTAAGTTATAGGCCCCAACAAGAAGTTGGTAATGAAGAAAATTTGAAATTACTGTCCCTTCCTTAATATCTATTCAATGTTATCTTTACAAAAGATGAAGATTAGGCTTGAAAACAAAAAAGCAAAAATATCAAAACAATACAGAAAGTTACATAAGAGGAAACAAGATTTCAGAGATGTTGCAATCACGAACTTGTTTTTGTTTGTTTTTTCCCAGACACTGAGTAAATAAACTCTTAATGCATTACATTCTTTCCATGAAAATAGGTTTCAAGCCTTCTGTCTTTTGACCTAATTGGAGAAATTGAAGTTCATTGGTAAGAGCAATGTACTAGAAGCAATGACATGACTGTTATAGCAAACATTGGGAATCTAAACGTTATATTTGCACACCTTTATTACAGGCGTCTGTTGTTAAATCTTTCACCAACATACAAAACAATTCTTTCACAACTTACAACAATCAACTGAATCCTTTGCCCAGCACCAACAAAGATCTCAAAATCACACATTCATTCAAATAGTATTTAACACTGGTCTTCACACATCTACATTTCTTTATCTACATTCTAATGTTTGAGCTACATTCTTTGCCTGACTGCACAGGCTATAGGCCAAAAAGATAGTTAATGAAGTAGAACATGCAATTGAATTATGAGCTAGATTCGAGTACATTTTTAAATATGAACTGTGGGAAAAACTATCCCAGACCACTGTGTCCCATAAAATTAGGGACAATTTAGCACCTTGAAAAGAGTAATATTTCCTGTTGGGTACAGGATATATGCACCTGGACAATGGCAGGCAGCAGATCAAAGCCAACTAGGACTACTCACTCCAAACATCACACAGTTTGTCAGGTTCTGCAAACTACTGCATTGTTTTTGTTGACATCATTTTCTATTATTTCGTTCCACTCATGGATGAAAGCCCTTTCCTCATTCTCTGTATACATATCAAACTAATCCTTCTTCTTTCCTAATTTATGAAGCTTCATGGATGAGGGCTTACTAAGAAATACATTTTTAAAGATTGATCTATGCTGGGACAAAATTATTCCTAATCCCCAATGAATAAGAACGTAATTAAATACAATTTTAATAATTAGGAAAAGAGACTCTCCAAAAACGTCTTCTTAAGTAGCAATGAACAAAACGAATGGCATTAGTTATTTTTAAGATCATTGACTTAAAGCGACGAAGAGATATAGAACCGCCTGTTTTCTATTGTCTGTACTAAATATTTACTTCGAGTATTCATGCGAGAAACCCTATATTTTGGGTTTCTCGCCAAAGTATATTTTAGTAAAATATAAACCCAAATATTCGGAGCTATTAAAATATTCCAGAAGCACAATGTTGATTGAAAATGCTACAGAGAAGTACTGTTGGAGATGTTCGTGAGACCACAGTGCGTAGCCAATGTTGATCTGCGCCATTTGCCTGATTTTTCTATCTTCCCATACGACTTTTCTCTGAAAACAAATCCTTCTTGACACAGATCCAGCGTTGTCGCGTTCTAAAACAAGCTTTTGAAATCTGCTTTCAAAACGCAATCGTAAGAAATTACCAAATCGTGTCGTTGCCCTCTTTCTTCAGAAATCTTGCAGTGCGCAGCTATTGGGCGAGAAGTCATCTCTCTAGCGGCCATCTTGAATTCGATGAAGTGGCGTAGACGGAGAAGGCGCGCTCTTGAAGTAGAGCACCCTCGAAATAAATATTTAAAAGAAAAAATATTGCAGCGGCGACAGTAAGCCAATTAAGGGTTACGATTAAGACAACCCGAGGCCTAATTCTCAGCCGCATGTATTTTTAGTTCCTCCTCCTCTCTCCCGCCGCGCCACTGTTACAATATCAGCCATCTGGTCAAACTCGTTCTCGAGTTACGCCTACGACCACGACACAAAAATCGTCGTGAACAAAACGGCGAAGAGAGTCGCTATCGGACAGTACCAGCTAGAGAAAATAAGGAGAAAAAAAAACAGTGTAAAATCTTGCGAAGGTACGTGTGTACCCGCTGAGGCTGTGATGAAGAGGCATAATGCTGAGGTTCGTATATTTTAATCGCTCCTCCATCTTTCAGCTTCACCTTCTGGACGTCAGCCATCTTGATCCACTCGTTACATAGCACGGCGTCGATCATTAGGAGATATGCACTGCCGCATATGTGCATAGTTCATCCATCGCCCTCCAGCCGCGCCACCATTTCAACGTCCGCCATCTTGTTGCCGCTCCGTTCCGTCGCACTGCGCTACGCCAGCGCCCTCGCCGCGAGCGCCGTCGTGCACAAGATGGCGGCGAGCGTGAGCAAGAGCGCGTGCGTGGGACGGAGCAGGGCGGCGGCGGCGGTGACCGGAGCGTGCGCCACGCTCGCCGTGGTGAGCACGCTCAGGCTGAGCTCGCTGAGAACGCGCGGACTGGTGCGCTGCACCAGGCTGGCCAACTTCTCGGCCTCGCGGGCGCACGCCTCGCGTTGCAGTGGAGAGGCCGGGCGGCCGCCGCGGCCCGCGGGCACCACCAGCGCGATCAGGTCCAGCTCCACCGTCATGTAGCCGCGCACCGAACACTCCGCCACCTGAGCACGCGTCGCGCCCGAGCCGTCACTTGCGCTCTGCCAGGTTCACGGCCTTGAAGGCAAAGGGGACAGAGGAGCAGGGAGGTAGCGAGAGCCATGAGGAGTAAAGGGAGAGGCCATAGCCATGAGGAGTAAAGGGTATTCAGTGGCGTAGCTTCAGTTGGTGCTACCCGGGGCAAAAATAATGGAATCACCCCCTCATTAATTAAATATAGAAATAACTATTACTGAATAGTTTATACATTATTTGATAAAAATAGATGTATATTTGCACATGACATTTCTGTAATATATATAATTTTTAAATAAATCATTGAAGTTATATAATTCCAACTGGAAAATGTTCTAATTGGTGTCATCCCATAAATGGTGCCACCCGAGGCGAGCTGCCCTCTTCCCCCTCCTAACTACACCAGTAGAAGTATTGGATACCATGAGCAATAAAGTGAGGTGACGTGAGGAAGTAACGTAAGGTAGGTGACTGAGGTGTGATGTTAGATGAGGTGTCATAAAATGACCTGGCGTTATGTGACATGAGATGAGGTGACGTAACTGGAGATTAATTGATGATTCCGGGCGCATAAACGGCTAAGGTCATTAGTCTCGTAAGTGTAGTGTACGTTTTATTGCGCGATGTGGCTGTGATCATCCCGCTGAATGGCGAGATCAGGCGCCGACCTACGTACAGATTACCTAGCAGGGTTTTCCCTAACCTGGTATCTTCAACCACCGGGTCATCGCGCCGGGACAAGCTTTAAGCTCCCGACATGCGAGGTAGTGTAATGCCTGTAAGTGTGTTTAAGGATGAGGATAGGACAAGGAAGAGGAAGGAAAGATCGCACGCCGTCCGTGTCCCTTTAGGGTACTGCTCCTGCATTCGTCCAGTATTCTCTTCCAGACAGCGGCTGAATCCGACTTAGCTCTCTAGCTAGTGTCGAAAATCCTGCCACCGTCGGGATTCGAACCCTAGGACCTCCCGGACAGAGGCATTGCAGTAACATTAATTGTTGCCGTGAGCCACGTGTACGGGTAACGAAGTAAAGTGAGGCAAGGGTGACGGGAGGTAAGGTGGCGTGGGATGACGCAAGGTAAGGTAAGGTAATGTAAGATAGGGTAAGGTAAGGAAGGGATTGCGGATAACTCACCTGCACCTGCCGCTCCAACGCAGCCAGCACCGCGTGTACCGTGAGCGCGCTCATTCCTCCGCCCTTCAGCGAGTACAGGATGCGGTCCACCTGCGCACAAGCACGCACAAACGTTCTTATGGTGTACCCCAAGGTCGCATTACGCGCACATACAATTTAATCGATTACCTTGGTAAGGTCACAAGCAAATTTTATGAGAGAAACGAAAAAGTTATTTAATTTAGGATGTTTTCAATTCGGTTTTGCACGTTATAAAATACTTTACCGATTACACACTCAATACTTGTGTAATACGTGTGTAATACTTTGCCGATTACACACTCAAGTTTCAGATCTATTAAAATCTAAAGGCTCGTATTTATTTTATTTATTATTATTTTTTTAAATTATTATTTATTATTTTAATGCTGGTCCTGTGTCTTTTCAATCTAAACATGGGAACAACGAGAGTTCAGAGATTGAACATATTAAAACAAAGCAATAATGAACAATGATTGAACAAATTAGTGATAAACGAAATATGTCTCTTACATTCACTTTTGGAACGAACAAATGTTTCGCAAGAATATCTCGAATAGCAGTAATGCATGGAATCATTCTCTTCATTGCTCACCTATTTGTAGCTATAGAGCAGACGGAAGATCCAACCTGAAAAGATCCATTCCACAAGCACGTACTGCCTTCTCGTCACCCACCCCTCCGCATCGTACCGTGCTGCTAAATGTAATATATAGCGTATATTTATTCTTTTACTGACGATAATAGTCCATAAGGGGGGACCGACTTTCGGGCTCCCCTGCTTGTAGCTTTAGAGCAGTCGGAAGACGCCCATCTGACCAGTTTCGCTTCACAACCTTGGTTCCGCCCTTCCTATGCCTCGCGCACCCCTTCCCAACCTGACATGTTTGAATTCGCTTCACTTGATCGCACCCCAATATATACATAGATACATACACATTTTTACTGATGGTAACAGTATACAAGAGGAGTCGGTCGTTGGTGCTCACCTGCTTGTAGCTGTAGAGCAGCCAGAAGACCAACTTCAAAAGTTTCGTTCCACACACACGCACTGCCTATGCGCTTCCCCCCCCCCCCCATCCATTCCATCTAACCCTGCTGATATATATTACGACTCGATATTATCGCTCCACTACCCTGGTCCCGCCATTCCTATGCCTCGCTCACTCCTTCCCATCCTGACATGTTTGTATTCGCTACACTTGCTCGCACCCCAATATATATAATATATACATACACACGTAGCGATTTTACTGATGGTAACAGTACGGACACAAGAGGAGTCCGCCGTTGGTGCTCACCTGCTTGTAGCCATCCTGACATGTTTGTATTCGCTATACTTGCTCGCACCCCAATATATATATATATATATACATACACACGTAGCGTTTTACTGATGGTAACAGTACGGACACAAGAGGAGTCCGCCGCCGGTGCTCACCTGCTTGTAGCTGTAGAGCAGTCGGATGGCGCCGGCGCAGACAGGGCAGCAGGCGCCAGAGCCCCGCCGCCGCGCCGCCCGCCCACGCCGCGCACTCGGACGCGTACGAGTTGCCGTCCGCGCCGCACACCACGCCCGCGCGCTCGCACCCCTCCTGCGCACCACACGGCCATAGGCACAGCACACATGCACACACAGCACACATAGAAACTCACAGCACACATATGCACACAGAGCACACATAGGCACTCACAGCACACACTGGCACACAGAGCACACATACGCGCACATAGGACATGTACGCGCACAGCACACATACGCGCACGCCGAGCACTCGGACGCGTACGAGTGGCCGTCCGCGCCGCACACCACGCCCGCGCGCTCGCACTCGTCCGCACCACAGGGCATACGTAGGCACAACAGCACACTGGCACACAAAGCACACCACACGCGAAAGGTAAACCCATAGTACACATACGCACACTGCCCTACAGAGCACACATACGCGCACATAGTACACATACGCGTAGGACGCACACTCGGACGCGTACGAGTTGCCGTTCGTGCCGTACACCATGACGCGCGCTCGCACCCCTCCCCGCCCCAACGCACAGCAGCCCATACAACACATACGGCCATGCGCACTCGGACCGTACGAGGTGCGTCGCCCCCACCATGCCGACATACACAAGTTGCCGTTCGCTCCGCACACCACGCCCACGCGCTCGCACTCCTCCTGCACAGTACTGGCATGCACACACAAGCATTCACAGCACACACATGTATTCATAGGCACACAGCATACATGCGCACAAACAGCACACATCAGCAACAAACTTACACACACACATACACATAGGCGCACACAGCACTCATACGCACTCGCAAAACATACATGTAAACATACAACTCACATTCCAGAGCACACATACGCGCACATAACAGAATTCAAACATACGCACACACTCCAGGCACGCAAATTCATGAACACAAAGGCAAACGTCACAGCTCACGTTCACGCAGAAATTATATCAACACACATAACTCCCACGCACACATAGCGCATATTCGCACTCTCAACAATCACGCTTCGCCCACGCACCTGCAACTCTTCTGTGCAGCATTCACAGTAGATCACATATACACACACAGCGCGCCTGTCTCCTTACCAAGCAGGGCCCTCTGTAGGCCAGTGACTTCCCCTTCCGGAGCAGGTAGCACAGTTTGGGTGTTCCTCGCCGTCCGAGTCGCACACGGGGTCGTGCGCCTGCGAGCTACACGGGCTGGACACGTCCACTGCGAGCAAAAGACGGCACGCGTCACAAGGACTGCGCCGGCAACTAAGGGTCGTATTTATGAAGCTCTGCCAGCAGCGCTCTTAGGGGCCTGTCATCCGGGGGCTTGCTAGGAGCTCAAGGGGCGACTGGCATTGGCTGGGGGCCGTGCATAAATCGCAAAACTGAAAACTGGCAGCCTGCTAGGCCTGGCAGAGGTTTATAAATACGGGCCTACAGCTTTAGGTGAAGCAACTGGAGCTAATGTAGCTGATGTAGCCACTGTAGAGAAAGGAAACCGGCGTGGCATTATCAGAATTTTGTATCTACTTAGCGGAGGTGACTAGAAGGGGGGTAGTTGGGGCAACTTGCACTAGACCCAGACTTAATTGGAGCCCCAATTTTTATGTATTAAAAGAACTATTTATCTCTAATCAAAATTTAACGCTTAAGTTATTTCTGATGCATGGAGAAATAAATTCTATTTGTGAATTGGAGGAAAGAATTGTTTGTTTTAAATATGGGGCTCACGTTGATCAATTGCCCCAGGCCCCTGGTTTTCACTGGGCGCCCCTGGTATTTGTAATTTTTAGGAGGTGGATTTTGGTAACCTAATCCATTGGGAAAAATGACCAATAAAATGCTCTTAAAATGCTTCAAAAATATCCGAAAACCAAAGAAAAATTATGTAAAAAAATATCAAAACCAGTTCGGAAGAACAACTTAAGCTGTTGGATACGTTACTGATGTAATCGAGGCTTCTTCCATTAGTTCGAGAAAACGCAGTGGGCAAACTTGGTTTGGATTGTTCTTTACCAGGAAATCTCTGTCTTAAGTTATCCCAAATCAGCCAAACCTGATGACCATGACACTGATATACGTCACAAAAATTACATACAACGGCTGCCAAAACAATTTCTGAGCGAACAAATAGAAAAGGTTACTGAGTAATTCTGTGAAGAACATTTTCATCTCGAAATATTATTTGAAGCAAGTCCCATTAAAAATGACATTAAAACATTAAATCAGCAAAAAATGCATTAAAAAGAAGGAAAAAGGTAAAATGCATATTATCAAAATAGACAAAAAATGCAAAATAATTACAATAAAATGGGATATTTCCTTTTACGATAACATAAAATTAATTTCTACACTAAACGGCATTGTTCTAAAGTGAAAAGAAAAAATGATGACATTTTCATTAAAATCCGCCCCAGGTACCTATACATTTGTTCAAAGAGGAAGTTGGAGAAAAAGGAAAGATAATGAAAGAGAGAGAGAGAGAGAGAGAGAGAAGAAGACAGAAGAGAGAGAGAGAGCGAGCGATGGAGAAGTGAGAGACAGGTAGAAAGGAGAGAGAAAAAGAAAGGAAAGTAGAGAATAGAGATAGAAGTTAAGGAGAATGAGGGAATTTTATAGATGGAGAAGGAAGATAAAAGGTGAACTGGAAAGTAGACTTCCAGAGGGGAAAGAAAGGAGGGGGGGAAAAGGGTATAAAACGAGGGGCAAGGTGACGGACGGAAAGTGTCAAAGAGAGAGAAAGAGAGAGAAAAACGGTTAGAGTTGAGAGGAAGTTAAGGGAGAGACAGAGGCTAGAGGAGAGGAAGAAAGAGATGTGATAGATTAAGAGATAGAGAAATAGAGAGATGAATAGAAAGATAGAGATATGTATAGAGAGATAGAGTTGGATTTATTTATTTTACGTCAAAAAACAGTTAAAACTGCGTATGACGTGCTATGGGGAAAAGTGAATTGTGTGCACATTTTCAAAATTCTGTGATCCCTACACTAAGTCATATACTACTTAAATTTTGAAGAAAAAAAAGCTCCCATGTAATAAAATCTATTTCCAAGGATAAAAAGGCAATAAATTTTGGCTCTTATCCATGTTGTCATTCGGAATAATATTTCCTGCCGCGACAACATGGAAACGATAATTTGAATAATTGTATTTCCCACTAAATTCTAGAAGCCGTGCACAGAAAATGAAGTTACATTTATGTCCAGAAGAAAACAAGGGGCCATCTCAGCATTTGCTCAATGGATCAGGGAAACTGGACGAAAAACCTGATCGAGATGGGGGTCATTGACCCGGAGGCTGCAATACAACACTTGTTACAGGTTGTTTATACACATTTATACAGTTCAAATGGTAAATAATGCATTTGTATCATTGTTAAAATAAATGTTACTTTTCTTGTGATGCTTAGTATAGTCTCTAATTGTATAGAAACAGTTAAACGATCACTTGGGATTTAAACTTTTTATCGAATTTAATCGTTTAATGTCATCTGGCAAAGTGTTGTAAAAAAAATTAATTTTTTACTGTCACCTGCTGAATATGATTTCTACGTCGAGTGTTATAGTAATAGACATCGGCATTTTCTGAAAATATATTCCCGCCCTTAAGCAAGTCATTTTTGACAAAAGCCACTGATTCGTAAATAAACAGACCAGGTAAAGGTAAAATTCCTAGATTAATGAAGAGAGGCTTACATGACTCACGTGGGTGGGATTTGGTTATTATTCGTACAATTCGTTTTTGTAATCTAAAAGTCTGGGATAGATATATATAGAGAGGTAGTGATATATATATATATATATATATATATATATATATAGAGAGAGAGAGAGAGAGAGAGAGAGGGAGGGAGGGAGAGGGAGAGCGTCAACGTACCGCACTGGTGCTGCGGGCAGGAGCGGTACTGCAGCGAGAGGCACGTCTTGCGCGCGGGCACGCAGCGCTGGCCCTGCGGGCACTGCACCTGGGCGCAGGGGTCGCGGCTGGAGCACGGCCCGAACTCGAAGTCCACGTCCGTCAGCCCCGCGCACCTACGCGCACACACACACACAATTATATATAGCGTGCACCGACCTCCCCTCACTGCAGTGCCGCTGGCCGGGAGAGTTCGAGTCCAGGCGGTGGCAGGATTTGCGACACTATCTAGCTACGTCGAATTCAGCCGCCTGGAGGAGAATTCCATCGGCCGGCTGCTCTGATCGGCAGTTTCCGTGTTTTTTTGTTATCCTTACCAGGCAAATGCCGGAGCAGTACCCTAACAATCGGGCCACGGACCGCGCGCATCTGTCCTTCCTCTTCCTTGTCCTATCCTCTCCCCTTACACACACACTTACACTAACATGCACTACACTACCATATATTCCGGGAGATCGGTCGGGAGCTTAGAGCTTGTCCCGGCTGGGGCGGTGCCCCGCTGGTGGGAGAGTCCTGGTTAGGGAAACCCGCTAGCCGACGGTAGGTCGGTGCCGGATCTCGCCATCCAGCGGGGGAAGATCACTGCCATTTTCCGAGGAAAAAACATGCACTGCTCTATGGGGACTAATGACCTAAGTTGGTGACGCGCACAAATCACGAACCAACCAAACACATCATACATGCCGGGAGAGGTGACTCAGGGCTTGACTGACATCACTGCAGTGCCTCTCACAGGGAGGTGCTACGGCAGGACCATCAGATGAAGGAGCGCGCCAATGGCCTCCGCAAGTGTTTGGGGCTTGAGGGGATATCGGCTTACCGAAGTCATTCGTGTCACAGGTGGGAAGGAAGGGTGAGAAAACCCCGCTGGATGGCGAGATTCGGCACCGGTCTACCGTCGGCAAGCGTGTTTCCCCTAACCAGGACTCTCCCACCAGCGGGGCACCGCCCCAGCCGGGACAAGCTCTAAGCTCCCGACCGGTCTCCCGGAATATGTGGTAGTGCATGTTAGTGTAAGTGTGTGTGTAAGGGGAGAGGATAGGACAAGGAATGGGAAGGAAAGATCGCCCGCGGTCCGTGGCCCGTTTGGTAGGGTACTGCTCCGGCATTCGCCTGGTGTTGATCGGAGAAACCACGGAAAACTACCGATCAGCGCAGCCGGCCGCTAAAATTCTCCTCCAGACAGCGACTGAATTCGACCTAGCTGAAAAACTGGTGTCGCAAATCCTGCCGCCGTGGGGAGTGGGAACCTAGGACCTCCCGGTCAGAGGCGCTGCAGTGACGTGAGTCGATGCCCCGAGCCACCTCTCCCTGTACGTGTGATGTGGTGGTGGTGGAGGGGGCGTGGCGCACCTGGCGAGGCAGGAGCTGGGGTAGGTGTTGCCGTTGCGGCCGCACACGGGCACGTGGTGGGGCGGGCAGCGGCAGGGCAGCGACGCGAACGCCACCTCCTGCCCCTCCAGCGCCGCCTCCGCGCCCTCCTCGCACTGCCGCTTGCTGCACGTCACCTCGCCCGAGTAGCACGTGCAGATGTTGCAGCCCAGGTAGAACCACGCGTTGTGCGCTGAAACACACCAACGTACAGTCGAATGCGGTTATACCCGGTTATTGACTTTAGTCACTGGTTACGCTTAGTATTGGAATCATTATAACTTCACAACAGGATACGTGCATTCTTACTATTCCCAATAAAATGATACGAGAACTTGTCTCGTACATTAAAACACCCAGAGAGGACTCCAAAATATTTTTATCTTTCCAAATTATCCCAAATAGAATGAGTTGATTATTATAATAAATGCCAGTAATGTTGTAAGGGTGAAAAGGTAAACACTATTTCTTATTAAAATCATTATTTATTTTTCTGTCTATAGATTTTAATTTTTGGCCTTTTTCAAAGAAAAAATTTTTTTATAATTACATGTAACAAACGTTTCGGAAAATAATTATTTATATCTTCAGGCTTAAATGTCAACACAATAATTTTTTTTTGTTTTGACATTTAGGCCTGAGTTGGAAATAATTATTTTTATGAATATTAAGCATGAAGATGTAAATTTTTTCTCGCGTCTTTTAGCCAAGAAATAGGCGTTGCACTTTTCATGAAGCTTCCGAGACTGTGTTGTCTTCTTTAGTAAGAAAATGTGTTTCATTTGAAAAAACTTGCTTTTCACGTAATACTTTATTGGCAAAAATCACTATAATTGTATCGAGCCCGATTTATTTAAACTTCTCCATTGGTCCACCTCTGGAATGAGCTCCATTGGAGTTAACATTTCAGCACCATATGGGCGCCTGAAGCTACCAACTATTTCGATTGAGAGAGAGAGAGAGTGACAGAGAGAGACAGAGAGAGTGACATAGAGAGAGAGGGAGACAGAGAGAGAGGGAGACAGAGAGAGAGGGGGACAGAGAGAGAGGGAGACAGAGAGAGAGGAGACAGAGAGAGGAGACAGAAGAGAGGGAGACAGAGAGAGAGGGAGACAGAGAGAGAGAGGAGACAGAGGAGACAGAGAGGAGACAGAGAGAGGGAGACAGAGAGAAGGAGACAGAGAGAGGGAGACAGAGAGAGACAGACAGAGAGACACACAGAGAGAGACAGACAGAGAGACAGAAGAGAGGGACGACAGAGAGACAGCAGAGAGAGAGAAAGCAACAAGAAGCAATGCAGTCAGAGAGAGGGGACAATAGTTCATCTTCTGGTGGTCAGAGCAAGGCAGAGTTTATAGACCCAGAACAGTGGAGGAAAGAGTACGGAGAGAGGGAGGAGGCAGCAGGCGCACGTACGTGCCCTGCGGCACCACGTACTGCGACACCTCGCCCTCGAGGACGCCGCCGGCGCCGCACTGGCACACCTTGGGGCAGTCCTTGGCCCCCGAGCCCTGCAGCAGGCGCACGTACGTGCCCTGCGGCACCACGTACTGCGACACCTCGCCCAGCCGGCACCCTGCACACCGCCAACACCTCCTCTCAACTCGGCACACATCATCACAAGAGCACACATGATCACAAGAGCACACATCATCGCAAGGGCAACATGACCACAAGAGCACACATCATCGCAAGGGCACACATGATCACAAGAGCACACATCATCGCAAGGGCACACATGACCACAAGAGCACACATCATCGCAAGGGCACACATGATCACAAGAGCACACATCAAACGGGCACAAGAGCACACATCACAAGGGCACACGAACAGCACACATCACAAGGCACACGAAGTACGCCCTCAGCACACTCGGCTCTCAACGAACAATAAAACCCAGCACAGAAGAAAACACACTACATCTAATGCACACCTCACGTGCATAGACCTCAAGAGCACCATCACATAAGAGCGCAAATAATGACAAGAGCCTTGCCATCCCAAGAAAATACGCCATCACATCAGCAGACATGATCTCGCAACACACAAGAATATCCAGCACACAAGAGCACCCAGCACACCACACACGACATTCAATACACATGACCAAATCACACCTCAGGTGCGTATAGCACAAGGGCACACAGCACACAAGAGAACGCACAACAACAACTCAGCACACAAGAGTTTCGCACACTAGAGTATTCGTCACAAACAAGCACACAAGACCCAAGAAAACATCACAAAAGCACACCTCAATGTATCGGGCTCAACCCCAAGATCACACTACATCCAAAAGTATCTCCAAGCGCACTTAGCGCACACGGCTTAAGCCACACGGCTTAAGCCACACGGCTTAAGCCCACACGGCTTAAGCACACGGCTTAAGCCCACACGGCTTAAGAGCACCCAGCGCACTCACCCGGCACGCAGGCGTAGGGCAGCAGGGTCGCCCGGCGCGCAGTTGCGGTTGACGAGGCAGGCCTGCGACCCGTTGCAGGGCTCGCCGGCGCGTCCTGCGGCGGCCAGTAGCGGCGGTCGCTGGGCGCCAGGTAGGGCTGCAGGGCGACGCAGGGCGTGGACGGGTTGTGGGCGACAGCGGGCGCCAGCCCGCCGCTGCCCGGCATGGCCCGCGCCCGCCCCCAGTCCACGCACTGGCTCAGCAGCTCGTAGCAGTCGTCCCTGCAACACGCGCCACGCTCGCTCGTTACGCCCGAGCAGTCGTCCCTACAATACGCGCCACGCTCGCTCGTTAACTGCCTCGCAGCAGTCGTCTCTACAATTCGCGCCACGCTCGCTCGTTAACTGTCCAGCAGAATGTAGCAGTGGCAGCACGTGCAGGTTGCACGGTTGCCCAACCCGCAGATAATCGAAAAAGATTTCATAATATCTTAAGAATGTACATTTCCCTTCTAATTACATTCAATATTCAAGATATTTCAACAATATCGATGTATATGAAATCATTCTGAAACCAAAGAGCGTCCAACTGGTGCTCTCTCCGGTGTCTGGTGCCTTGCCAGGAATTGCACCACGCTCTTGGCAGTATTATGGATTTAGTGTATTTAATTTTTGGCACATCAACTTAACGCGGGAACATGCGGTCTCTTGATTAGGCAACCTGATTGCGATCTGTTATCTCACCTACAAATGCGGTTGGTGTGCTCGCAAACAGTCTCATCTGTTAGCTCACCTGCAGACGCGATTGGTGTGTTCGCAGAAAGAGTTTCAACTGGGTTTATTTGCTGGCTCACATGCAGATGCGGGCGGTAGGTTTGCGAAAAGAATCTCATCTGTTGGCTCACCTGCAGATGCGGTTTGTGTGCTTACACAAAAAGTATATCTCATCTGCTCCCTCACCTGCGATGCGGTTGGGTGCCCGCACAAAAGTGTATCTCATCTGTCCCTCACCTGCGTGCGGTTGGTGTGCCCGCACAAAAAGTGTATCTCATCTGTTCCCTCACCTGCGGATGCGGTTGGGGTGCCCAAACATAAATTGTATCTCATCTGTTCCCTCACCTGCAGATGCGGTTGGTGTGCCGCACAAAAAGTGTATCTCATCTGCTCCCTCACCTGCAGCTGCGTTTGGAGTGCCCGCACAAGAAGTGTATCTCATCTGCTCCCTCACCTGCAGATGCGGTTGGTGTGCCCCACAAAAGTGTATTTCATCTGCTCCCTCACCTGCTGATGCGGTTGGAGTGACCGCACAAGAAGTGTATCTCATCTGCTCCCTCTCCTGCAGATGCGCTTAGTGTGCCCGCACAAAAGTGTATCTCATCTGTTCCCTCACCTGCAGATGCGGTTGGTGTGCGTGTGCGCGTGGCAGGGGCGCAGCCGTGGCCCGTCGAGGCGCGCCCGTCGTCCGCCGCGCGCCCGCACGACCGGAACAGCTCCGTGGGGCGGTTGTTGAAGTTGGTGCAGTAGTTGAGGCCGTCGCACCCCAGCTCGCACGGCTCCTCCACTGCACAATTGTACAGAACAGATGATACCACATCGCTCTCGCATTTTATTTAAATTTGACGCCTAACCTGTAATAAACCGTTATAAATCTCTTGACATAAAGTCGGTTAATCTCGGATCCCACGGCTCCTCCATGCACAATTGTACAGAACTTATTTAAATTTGGCGCCTAACCTGTAATAAACAATTATAAGCTCTACTAGACATAAATTCGGACTAATCTCGGACTCCCACGGCTCCTCAATTGCATAATTGTACAGAACATATAATACCACATTGCTTTGCCATTTTATCTTAAGAAAATCTTAGGGAAATCTTAGAATTATCTTAGGGAAATTTATCTTAGCTCGTGAGGGCCTCACCTTCCTCGAGGCAGTGCGCGAGGGGAAATTTATCTTAGCTCTGAGGGCCTCACCTTCCTCGAGGCAGTGCGCGAGGGGAAATTTATCTTAGCTCGTGAGGGCCTCACCTTCCTCGAGGCAGTGCGCGAGCGCGTCCTCGGAGAGGTGTGCGAGGCAGGTGCGGTGGAATTCGTCCCAGGCGCGCGTCCACTCGTTGGAGAAGGTGCGCACGCAGAGGCGGCGGCAGGCGTCGCGCGACGCCTTGGCGCAGCAGTGCAGCTTGGCGGCGTCCATGCCCACGCGGTCGATGCGCGACGGGCCCTGCCCCGCGCCCGCCGGCGTCTGCAGGAAGCACTGCCACAGCGCCGTCTGCGAAAGCACACAGCGCACACCGTCACTCCCTTGTCATGTGCTCTGGAAGCACTGCCACAGCACCGTCTGAGAAAGCACACAGCACACATCGTCACTCCCTGGTCATGGGCTCTGGAAGCACTGCCACAGCGCCGTCTGCGAAAGCACACAGCGCACACCGTCACTCCCTGGTAATGGGCACTGGAAGAACTGCCAAATAATCGTCTGCGAAAGCACACAGCACACATCGTCACTCCCTCGCCATGGGCTCTGGAAGCACTGCCAAAGAATCGTCTGCGAAAGCACACAGCACACATCGTCACTCCTCCCCATTGGCTCTGGAAGCACTGCCAAAGAATCGTCTGCGAAAGCACACAACGCACACCGTCACTCCATCGCCATGGGCTCTGGAAGCACTGCCAAAGAATCGTCTGCCCACCCAGCACAAGAGCGCACATCAACGCCTAGCACACTCGTCAAGTCTAGCACACAGACATCGCCATTTCCTTGTCGTGGTCCCTGTCGCGGGTCATGGTCACAACGCGGTCGGTCAACGTATCCTACCAAGCATAAAAGCAAACAATTGAACCTTTTGGTTCAACAGTATGTTTCGTATAGACATGTTTCAATCCTAGGAAGAATGGTTAAATATACATCATGTCCCATTGATATTTATTAAGGAATGCAGCACATTTTTACATACAAAAAATAAAGTCCTAAACAATAGAGAACACTCAATCACACCTGTAGCCAAAAGGTCTGTAATGAATAAAAAACGCGATGCGTATATTGTAACTACTTATAGTAAATATAAGGAAAACTGCTAGAAGTAGCAATTCTTGACGGCAGTTTCATATCACCTAATACTACACAGGAAACTGCAAAACCGGGGTAATGAAGATTGATATAAAGGAAATTATACATTTTAAAACAAAACTTATCATGTACAATTTCTATAATGTAATAAATTACCATCTTTTGATTCGAACAATTCTTTTTGTAATAACTACTCGGTGTAGCTTCAAACATTTCAAGAGTCATGGAAAAAATATATCCACGACTAAATTTCGCAGTGTACTAAAAAGAAAGAATGAAACGTTAATGGATAGAAATGAGAACAGGATAAAATTGTGCTAAAGTCCAAATGAAGATTGGGCGAAAACGTAAAGGACAAACGTTCAGTAAACGCCTACCACACAGCCACACATGTCCCGAGAGCTGAGAAGCGCACTCGTCAACATAAGGTGTTTGCGGGTATTAAGATTTGACAATTTTTCGATACGCCATTTTCTTGAAAAATCTATTGTGATAAAATAATAGCTTAGATTAATATCGATGTACGAGACGAAATGCAAGTTTTTATTTATGTGAAAATTTTGAAATTTTTCTTTCGAAAATCTTGCCCGTATGCTATATTATCAGCATTTCGTCATGGCATGGCCAACCTCACATTTTTGTTCTCAAAATGAAAATTACTTTTATTGGCGAAAATAAATTGAGATAAAATGAAAAAGGCAGCATTTATGAAAAACACACTCTAATTCTTATCATAAATTGTAAAATTAATCAACAAGAATTACAAATAAAGAAAATATCTAAAATGACAAACATTTCAAACGAAAAATTACGAATGGAAAAAATCAAAAGAAATGATATAGAAAAATAACCAAGAGGATCAGTTTGCAGATGATTTTCTTATAAGCTAGTTGCTGAGTTGAACTGACCATGTGGGCCATTCAACCCACATAGATGAAAAATGTACGTAAGATACAGTTTGAAACGGATATAAAATAACGATGTTTATTCTTTATTCTACATTAAAGACTGAAGCATTAACCAAGAAAGAATAAAAATTATTCGTCTGCTTGAACCATAGTATATTTCTAGGGAATCTTACAAGGTTGCTAACAAAAAAAGATAACATTTTTTAAAATGGCTGATTTTACGGTTAATGTAGAATCAGGGCTCTCTGCTTTTATTTATGTGAAACCTACAGAATGAGAAACATTTGATTGTTCTAACTCCATTTTCAGCGAAAGGCGGGCCTTACTAGCAAGGCCATAATAGCCACCTTAATAAAAACTAATTGCTTCTGATTAATAAAAATTAAGGCAATAGTTTCAAGGAATATGTAAATATATATTGAATAATATTGCTTCTAAATACCTGTATTTTTAAATGTAACATTATTACAATAGAAATCGACGTACGTATTAACCGAGGGAAAATCTAACGACATATTTATTGCTTAATAAATAGTAACGAGACTATTTCTTACACCTATTAGTTATGTAACATAGCACGGATATTATTAGGATAAACAAGTCACGATTTCCCATGAACAGGAAAACAGATTTTTCACTCTGTATATTTCCCTCTCTCGGGGGTCCGGTATGATCATTACAACTAGGGCAATAATCAGATGATTAAGCGACCAACAAATTCAGCTCTCGTCCGGAATTACGCGCGCACCCATCAGGCTTATCTACCGCGCGCAATTATCTGCTCCGTCGTGTAATTGTTTCCCATTTTGCCGGGGCCTTCGGTTCGTGCTAAGCAAGATATACGAATCGCCCGCGCCCGCGCGCGCGCGCCGTGTAATTGGTAGGCCTGGGCCGGCGCGCGGGCGCCCGCGCGCGCGCTCGTAAATTAGGATTAATTAGGGGCGGCGCGGCGCGGGGCGGGGGGGCGGCGCCGGATACGCAAATACGCGCGAGGGGGAGAAGAGGAGTGAGGGGTGGGGGGGAGGGGATGGGAGGAAAGGAGGAGAGAGAAAAGGAAGAGAAAGGATAGAAAGGGGGGTAGGGAGGGAGAGAGAGAAAAGGGGGGGGGAAGAGGGAGAGGAGAGAAGGTCGGAGAGAAAGGTAGATAAGGGCGAATGGAGGGAGAGTGTGAGGAAAGATGGGAGGAAAGGAAGAGAGTACGGAAGGAAATGAGGAGGGAGGAAAGGTGCAATAAAGAGAATGGGAAATGAGGAAGTAAGAAAGGAAGTGTGGAATAGAGGCAGGGTAGGAGGGAGGGAAAAGAGAGAAAAGGGGAGGGAAAAATGTGAAGGGGGAAAAGGAAGAAGGAAGGAAGGAAGGAAGGAAACTTTGATTTAAGGAAATCTCCAATGAGTTACTGCTAGGCTCGCGTTGCCTTTCTGAGAACGATACTTTTTTCTCATATTTGTGTGCTCGTTTTCGTTCCTAGTTTTTTCAGAGTCTTCTTTTTCAATTTTCAATTATTTCTCTTTCCTATTTTTCTTCAACAACTCCTCTTTCGTTCACTTCCTTTAGTGAATCTTTTGGGTTAATTTTTCTCTTCTTTTCCACTGACTCTTTGACACTTCTTTTAAATATTACCTCTTAGTTTAGTTCATTTTCTAACACATCCTGCTCTCCTGTTCTTTCGTTTTATTTATTTTAGCTCCATTCTATCTCATCCTACGGCTCTGGCCCTTTTCTTCCTTTCTTTGCATTTTCCCCTTCTGAAATGACCTGTTTTTCGAAACATTTTCTTTTCTCCCTTTGTCTCTCTTCGTTTTCTCTCTGGTATTATTCTTCCTCTTCCCTCACTCTCATCCGACTCTTTTCCACTCTTTCTGACTTCGTCCTTTATTTTTCCTATTTCTGTTTTCCTACTCTTTTACATTATACTTTTCTATTCTCTTAATTTACGTATGTTCACGGTACTCAAACCTAGGACCTCCCAGTTCACAAATCTTCAGTTGTGTATGCGCAATTTATACAACCAGCAAATCACTTTCTAATGCTGTCACTATGGGTGGCGTTTCACCAAAAAAGGTACTATCGATTCGTAGGCGAAACATGAACCGTATTGATTAACGAGTTAACGAACCCAATGTATCATATTTTCTCTGTTGCTCCATCATCATTCATATCACATCTTCATTAAACACCTATCCATCAAATAGTACAGTACAGGAACACTGGCATCGTAATAAAGAACATTCCGATATACCGAAGGAACGAACCATTCCGATTGGCGGATTTTCACTTGTAATTAGCGTAGGTGCTTGCTAGTTCGGTCGGTTAGCGGAGAGCTCAGCGAGGTGTGCCACAAGGTCAGCATTTGCGGCAGCTCCTCGGGGAGATTTCCTTGTTACAGAGTGAAGTCGAGCGCGACTTCGCCGCTCCCCCCGGAAGAAGAGGGAGCAAGGGTGGGAACTGTTCCCATGACGTTGCATTTCACCCTCCAGGAGAATCCGAAGGCTTATCTTGGGGTAGCAATGACTCCGGGTTTTAACACATGATTTAGAGAGAACAAGGTTCCCACAACAAACAAATCTAAAATAGAAAAGGATGAAATGGAATATTTTCAAGTAATTTTTGGTTATATTCATTGTATTAATAACATTAATAAAAAACATTTTATTAAACAATGGCAACAACGCATCGGCAAAGAATCGCAGATGCACATAATTTCTATAACAATTTGTGATGCAATCAAATTTAATGCAAGGTTTTGGCATCGCGACCGCCCCTCACCTTCCATATGTCTTTCTCGACATCTCAAAAATCCGTGCATCATTTGCGAGTTATAGCTCTATTGGTTCAAAGGTTATCGTGGAACACACAGACTTACATTCATGTTTTATAAGATTACTAACCATTATTAAGTCATTCATAACTCTCTATATGAGTTCTATTAACAGGGGGTGAATAAAGAAATGTTTGTACAATAAAAAATGACACACTACAATAAAGCATATAGTAGCCACACGCCAAAAGGTTGTGAGGAGAAATTAACCCACAAGTTATAGCACCCCTAATTGTTGGTGTGGTGGGGACCCGGACCCAACAATACAAGTGTTACTATCAAAAAATTGTCATTTTCCGCCGCAGTATTACAAAACTTTCACTTTTCTACGTCAACATAGTAAGGCGAGAAAGTAAAACGCAGGCTCTCCGGAGTGATGGTTGGCACCACTACTCCAAGGTGAAGAAGCGAAGTGATGCGGCTTCGCAAGTTATACGCAAGTTTGCTGTTTCCAACCTGATCAGAGCCGTGGATTTTTAAGGGCGAAAAAATTCTTCGTATGCCTTCCTTTAGAGGGGATGTAAAGCAGGATGTCCCATTTTGTAGATTTGCTGCATGTAAAAGATTCTCGAGTCTAAAAGAAGCCTCTGAGCAGAATTCACATTGCCTGTTTCGTCGCCCAAGTAATCCCTTCTTTCTCCTCTAGTTGGTGAAAGATGCGTTGTGAAATTCGTGGGGTCAGACGAAAGAACAACCGGTAGCGGTAGCTCAGTGCATCAACTGATGTCACTGCAGCGCCTCTAACCGGGAGGTCCTAGGTTCGAGCCCTGATGGCGGCAGGATTTTCGACACTAGCTTTTCAGCTAGGTCGAATTCAGTCGCTGTCTGGAGGAGAATTCCAGGAGCCGGCTGCTCTCATCGGTAGTTTTCCGTGGTTTCTCCGATCAACACCAGGCGAATGTCGTAGCAGTACCCTACCAAACGGGCCACGGATCGCGCGCGATCTGTCCTTCCCATTCCTTGTCCTATCCTCTCCCCTTACACACACACACACACACACACACACACACTTACACTAACATGCACTACACTACCACATATTCCGGGAGACCGGTCGGGAGCTTAGAGCTTGTCCCGGCTGAGGCGGTGCCCGCTGGTGGGAGAGTCCTGGTTAGGGGGAAACCCCACTAGCCGACGGTAGGTCGGCGCCGGATCTCGCCAAGCGGGGGAAGATCACAGCTATTTCCCGAGGGAAAAAAATGCACTACACTAAAGGGACTAATTACCAAAGCAGTTGACGCGCCCGGAAACACGAAAAAAACAAACCAAACCAAACGAAAGAGCAGGCCTAATGGCCTGAGTCTCGCTACGTAAAATAAGGCATCATGTAAAAGATCCTCAAGCCTAAAATAAGCCTCAAGCCTAAAATAAGCCTCCGAACAAAATTTAAAACGCCTGTTTTGTCGCCCAAGATAATACCTCCTTTCTCCGCTAGATGGTGAAAGGAGCGTAGCGAAATTTGCGCGGTCAGACGGAAGAGCAGGCCTCATGGCCTGAGTCTCGCCACGTAAAATCATTGAATTTGAATTGAATTTGAAGCGGGCGAGATGCGAGGTACTGGGCATGCGTGTACTCACGTGTGGCAGCGGGGGCCCGCAGCCGGCGTGCTCCAGCGTGTCCACGATCTCCTGGCTCACGGTGGCGGTCCGCAGCACGCGGCGGCACGCCTCGCGACACCCCGGCACGTCCGACTTGTCGCAGCAGTGCAGCTCTGCAAGCACACCGCGACACCTCACCCACTGCCCACCATTCAAACAATGCAAGGGCACACCACGATCCACGTTCACTTTTTAGGATTCAAGCTAGTGTTTCGGGTTTCAAGATCACTTTTCAGGTTCCAAGTTAATGTTTCGGGTTTCTAATTAACGTTTCGGGTTTCAAATTAACGTTTCGGGTTTCAAATTAACGTTTCGGGTTTCAAATTAACGTTTCGGGTTTCAAATTAACGTTTCGGGTTTCAAATTAACGTTTCGGGTTTCAAATTAACGTTTCGGTTTCAAATTAACGTTTCGGTTTCAAATTAACGTTTCGGTTTCAAATTAACGTTTCGGTTCAAATTAACATTTCGGGTTTCAAATTAACGTTTCGGTTTCAAATTAACGTTTCGGGTTTCAAATTAACGTTTCGGTTTCAAATTAACGTTTCGGTTCAAATTAACGTTTCGGGTTTCAAATTAACGTTTCGGTTTCAAATTAACGTTTCGGTTTCAAATTAACGTTTCGGTTTCAAATTAACGTTTCGGTTTCAAATTAACATTTCGGTCTCAAATTAACGTTTCGGTTTCAAATTAACATTTCGGTCAAATTAACGTTTCGGCTTCAAATTAACGTTTCGGCTTTCAAATTAACGTTTCGGGTTTCAAATTAATTCGGGTTTCAAATTAACGTTTCGGGTTTCAAATTAACGTTTCGAGTTTCAAATTAACGTTTCGGTTTCAAATTAACGTGTCGGGTTTCAAGTTAACGTGTCGGGTTTCCAAGTTAACGTGTCGGGCTCAAGTTAACGTGTCGGGTTTCAAGTTAACGTTTCGGGTTCCAAGTTAACAAGCGGGTTTCAAGATAACTTTCCAAGTTTTAAGTTTCAATTCAAATTTCAATTTCCATTATTTTTTTTGAATCACTCGATTTTTTCAAAATTCAAGTGGCACAAATCCTCATATATATCGTAGGTGTTTTGTAATATTCTGTTCTCACTCATATTTTTAAGTACGACTAGTTATCCATATGTATACGTAGTGTAGAACATTCTAATAATTAAATATTAATAATTAAGCAAGCAGATACTCATAATAATACATATATACGAGTACATTTGGAATATAAACAGAGAGGAGAGATGAATATTAATTTTGATGATATTAAGGATTACCATAAATATACGAATGGGAAAAACATGATTAAAAAATAAAATGTTCTTTAAAATGCAGCATAGTTTTGCCTATTGCGTGTATTAGATATTCTATCCACAATATACCTATAGAATTGATTTGGAATGCTCTATGACAAGGTATTCTTCTTTACTAATCCACACATTAAAAAATAGAGACATTTTTCACAAAAAATGTGAATGGCTCTTTTGCTTGTAAAAAGCAACAGGAAACTGTGATGGCTCTTAAGTGCATCCATAACCATATCTACTGTATCGAACGCAAGTGCTTGCGTTTTCCAGCCAAAGTGACTCCTTTTCGAAGTTCCGCAGCGAAACGTCTTTTGTACGCAAAGAAGGGCGATGTCGTAAGTATCTGATTTCCTATATCGCCACGCCGTGCTCGCTCAATGGAAAAATTATTCGTGCGCTCGGCTTTTATCCCCTGCGTGGGGAAGCAGCTTTCTGATAAGAGAGAACGCGGAGTCGAGAGCGTCGTATTTCTAGACGCGAAACGCGCTCAAGAGAAATGTCTTTCGATAAGACGAACTTCGCACTCGACTGAATGAAGGAAAGGTGGGTTATGCATTTCCCCGAGGGCTTTTGTGGGTTTGCTTTCGCCCTCGGAACTTCAGAAGCAATAAATGGACTTTGATGATCTCACAAACAAACCGTCTATTATTATCAGCGTGAAAGAGATATTGGTGGTATGAAATTACATAAAAGCCACATAACGAAAGATAGTGTTCACAGAGATGGTGGCGGTGAGAGACGTGGTGGCGGTGGTGATTGTGTTTGTAACGGCGGAGAGAGTGGTGGAAGTGTCAGTGATGGCGGTGGTGAGAATAGTAATGGCTGTGGTAGAGATGGTGGTGGTGACGACAGTCAAAGCGTCAGAGAGCCGATGCTAACCGCAGCAGACGTGGAGTTGATGGTGGAAGGTCTACTTATGCTCTGTGGATTTCGTAGGGGACGTGGTGCGAGGGTTCTGGGATGATTGGTGGTGGTGGTGGTGGTGGTGGTGATGAGCTAGAACTCACACTGGGGGAGTGGGTGGCGGACGTGGTGATGGTGGTGGGTAATGCGGGAGGCGTGTGAGCATCTGTCATGAGCGTAGTGATGGCGATGAGCTTTGTGTTGTTGTTTGTGTGTGTGTGATGTGGGTGTGTGTGGGTGTGGGGAAGCTGGGTAGTGTTGTGTTTTGTTGGGTGGTGGTGGTGTGGTGGTGGTGGTGGTGGTGGTGGTGGGGTGATGGTGGGGTTGGGGAGGTACTTACGCCCGTGGAAGTTGATGGCGGGCATGAAGCGAAGCTGGGCGTAGTGTTGTAGTTGATGATGGTGGGGTTGGTGGTGTTGTGGTGGCGTGTGGAGGTACTTACGCCTGTGGGTTGGTGCGGGATGAAGTGCTGCTGAGGGCAGGTGGCGGTGGTTGTGGTACTTACGCCTGTGCGAGTTGGTGGCGGGCGTGGTGCGCGTGGAGGCGAGGAGGCGCGGGTTCTCCTGCGCGCACGCGTGGCTGGCGTGCGCCGTGCCTCCCGCGACGGCGTCTGCAGCGCGCGGAACACCGCCACGCACGCCCCCGAGCACTCCACGCTCCGCGCGTGCACGCAGCACTCGTCCCCGGCCTGCAACGGCAAGCGCCACAGCACCTCAGCACAAGAGCGCACGCCTCTTGGGCACGCACCCACGGAAACAGGCCGTAGAGACACACCGCAAGGCACACACCCGCAAGAGCACACACGCAAGAGCACACACCGCAAGAGCACACACACCGCAAGAGCACACACACCGCAAGAGCACACCTCGCAAGAGCACACACCGCAAGAGCACACACACCGCAAGAGCACACACCGCAACAGCCCACATCGCAAGAGCTCACACCGCAACAGCACACATCGCAAGAGCACACATCGCAAGAGCACACATCGCAAGAGCACACATCGCAAGAGCACACCCCGCAAGAGCACACATCACAAGAGCACACTGCAAGAGCACACATCCCAAGAGCACACATCCAAGAGCACACACACAAGAGCACCAAGAGCACACATCACAAGAACACACATACAAGAGGACATTGAAAGGGCACACAGCGCGAGGGCACATAGAAGCTCACTTACAACAGTATATATTCCAATACTGCTAAACATGATAGCTCACGTCACAAGAGCACCCATTTCAATATTAACCTATACTTTCCTATCTGAGCCACGCCAGCAAATCGAATATCCAAAAAATGCAGATTTTCCAAAACAAATGCATCCGGAGCATTACAAGAGCACACTATTCTGTACCTAACAAAGTCCCAATTACATAACGAACTCGGCATTACCTTGATCTCCATCAATTTCTCCCTCCGCTTCTATCCCCAAATCCCCTAGATTCCCTCAGTCGCACATTTCAAAGTCGGAAAACAAAATTCTCAACACAATAGACTAAAGCAGAAACTACGGTGACAGTTCTTCGACCCTCCCTGATCATCATGCACCTAATGCGGCTTCGCGCAAACCGAGAAACATTTCTTGAATCTACTTAGTGTGTCATGTAATTATAAAGCACATTCACAAGAGAACACACCACAATAAAATACTTCCAAAAGTACGTAACCAGCACAACACACCACAAAACACACACACACTTAGGCACAGAAAATAATATATGGACTTGTAGACCAATCAACGGGGGTATCATCTGCGAAAAAATTCCTTTGAGTTGAATTTTGCTCAGGCTTTATATATCGACGTTTTATAGACGAGGTGTAAATTCGAATAATATCACGTGTGCAATTCAAAACATCAGACGTCAAAGCTCGCGAGAAATCGTTTTCTGCAGATATTCCGGTTCCTATGCATTTTATGTTGAAAACCCTTCTTACAAGATTTAAGGAGAGAACAATTTTCCACAAAATATGGTGGAGATGGCTTGTGGAGGTATTTGTAATATGTAAGGTTACAAATACCTTACCGAATATGTAGTTACAAAAATACAAAAAATTTTGTTCTTGTGAAAATCTGTTTCCACTAGTACGTCAAGTACGATATTTTATCAAATGACAGAAAACACAATTTCCTATGAAAATGATTATTCATTGTTTTTATACAACAAACCGCACGACAATGCGGAGCGGTGGAGTGTCGATGAATTCGTGCGTAGGAAAGGGTCGTTTGCACTGCCAATACCAAGATAAAACAAACTTTATAACGTTTGCCTGAATGAGATTTTCTCGCAGATGAGACATTTTGTGTCTAGATATACTGAGCTATTGAAAAAAGATACAAATGACGGTAAAAAGACACAGACAAGGAAACTAAAACAGTAACATGGGAAAATGAAAATTTCATACACAAAGATAAAATAAAAGGAAAATATAGAATTATAGTCGACAAATTATGGCGTTGGAGGGAGTAAGGCGAGAGAGAGAGAGAGCAAAATATACATCAAGAAATAGACTCGAAGAAAGTGATGAGAGTCAATGACTAAAGGAAAGAGGCCAAGGAGAAATGTAAAGAAAATGTTAAAAAAAGTAAGAAAAAATTTCTATCATAACATAGCCAATAATTGAAGCAAAAATATATTACATCAAAATAATAATCTACATAAATATATAATACTGCAAATATTAATTACATTTCAAGAAATTAAGTTTGCTTTTTGTTTGTTTGTTTGAAAATATTAGTAAAATAAGAAAACAATCATGGTATACATATTGTGAACGAATATTAATTTTTGGTAGTTCTTTACTTATTATTATATAGATTAGTTGTATAGATAGATAAATAGATAGATGTTAGAATCAAGATAAAATAAACTTGTCACTTTATTTGACTTTACGTAATATTATTTGACATGAACTCATCCATAGGAAACGTCAGATGAAAATCGAATATTTTTAGGTGCTCTGGACATCCTGTGTTTATGGCGGTTTCCGGTAACTCATCACTTCGTCGCCCAAGTTTTACGATATGTGCGATCGCCATGTGTGTTTTAGTGAAAATATTTAAGAATTTTTATGCAGGAAGCGAAATCAACATATGATCAGTCATAACAGATTATTTTGGTACGCTCGCAAGATAGGCGCATCAAATCAGGCTGTTTAATTTCTCAGCACATCAAATCGTAGTCTTCGCGTTTTGTAAGGGCCTTTTCAGATGTATCAACAAATGATTGTATTAATATGTTGTCGCGGCAGGAAGTATTATTCCTTGAAGGGCATTATGGATAAGAGCCCAAAATGTATGGCTTATTTATCCTTGAAAATAGATTTTATTACATGGGAGCGGTATTTTTAGTAATTCAAAATTCAAGTAGTACATGACTTGTGTAGGGATCACAGAATTTTGAAAACGTGCACAGAATTACTTCTCCCCATCGCACGTCATACCCAGTTTTAATATGTTTTGAGGTAAAATAAATAAATAAATATTATGGCAATACTTCTTGAACTTTTAGTATGAATTCGGACCTCTCTTTTGGTAATATGTAATCACGGCGTAATAAAACCATAATAATAAAAATGACAGAAAAATCCTGTGTTATTTTAAGACAAACTTCATATTTTTTACAGAAGAAATTATATTTTCCCATGAAATAATGTAACACAACGTTTCGCGTAAATGTTACACGAATCTTCAGGTGCAAAAATTTACGTCGAGTCTGGTATTAGTTAACATTTTTTTGGTAAAATTATTCTGAACATAGGTGATTTAAAAAAATCAACCGTGTTTTTCCTCTTCGTTGTCCTATCTTCTCTCCTTGCTTACACACACTCTCCTTGCTTTACACTTACATATACTACACTATCACACTTGTTGAAAGCTTAAATATTGTCCCGTGTGGGGCGGTTCCCATTCTCGTGGTGATACCTGAACAGAGAAAACCGAGCACGGCGATGAATCAACGCCAAATCGCACGTTCCAGAGCGGGTGGAACACCACCACCTCTTGGGATATAGCATGCACTACACTTACAGAACGAATGACCGAAGTGGACCCGGTGACACTACACTCCGATTAATTTGGTTAATTGGTTGGTGATTCCGGGCGCGTCAACAGCTTAGGTCATTAGTTACGTAAGTGTATTGCATGTTTTTTCTCGGGAGATGGCGGCGACCTTCCCTTGCTGGATGGCGAGATCCGGCGCCGACCTACCGTCGGCTAGTGGGGTTTCCCCCTGACCAGGACTCTCCCACCAGCGGGGCACCGCCCCAGCCGGGACAAGCTCTAAGCTCCCGACCGGTCTCCCGGAATATGTGGTAGTGTATACACTCCGATTAAATCAGTGTTCTTCATCGTCACGAGCTGAAAAGAGCGAGGACACTAATTGTCATCCAAATGTCAGCTTCATTACGACAAAATGTTTGGTACTGACGCCTCCCATTGGATGGCTATTTTCCTCTTTCTTTTCAGCTCATGACTTTGAAAGAACACTGCTTTATCTCCAATATATTTTTACATATTTTACCTAAAGGTACATTTCGTACATATTTCGCTACATTTCAATATATTTATACGTCAAAACGGAACATTTCAGATGCGCGTTTGAAATATTTGTTACGGAATCATCTTTCTTACAAATCAAATACAATGCTGTTGCGCTTCTATTACCACCTACGCCATGAACTGTCAAACTTACCCCTCCCCCCTCCGCTTACTGCGTACTTGCGAGTCAAGAATGAGCGGAGTTTTATGAACAAAAGTAATTTCAACCACGTGCATGCTCATGTTTCAAACAGCAAATTCATTACTCTATTCAAAAACCAACAAATATTTTTTACAGAAAATTGTCTTACCACGTTGTTCAATTTGGAGGGTGGGATATATACCCTTTAACAATCTCCCCTGGGATCCATCACTCGCTACACGGTACTACTATTCATTTGTACACCAGCTCCTTGTAAACATTGTAATATATACTATGAACGTACTTTATATTTCGAATGAAATTCTTATATGTGGTGAGTCTAGTGTACAAATACTTCAGTAGAGATAGAACCTACATTCAGCAACTCCAAATCGTTAAGAACTGATCGGCGACTTTTATGGTAGGAAAAAGTTTGTAGAGAACAATTTTAAACACAATAATGAATTTTTATTTTACATATTTTCTATTTTTTCTTACATGTTTTGGAAAAAATAAGTACATATATAGTACATATTTTGCATTTTTTATTACAATAAATTCCGTTCCCTAGTTATAAGTATACCAAACGTCTTCACCCTCAAGTGCTTCAGTACATTTGCCACCGTCATTTGGAGAGGGTCATTGCAGCGGTGGCGTGTGGTTTTCATGTAAACTTTTTGAAACTAGTGAACACGGCAGATCTTCCCAAAGTTGTAGGTTTTGATGTCTGATTTTCATGAAGATGTTCCTATAGGTACGTTATTTAAAATCTGCTTGTTAAGGAGATTTTTTCAATTTTTTGTTACATACTATTGAAAAGTTTTCGTCAAGAGTTATAGATTTCTGTTAATTTTCTAAAAGAGTTTGACTTTGGTTATCTATATATAGGGTAACATGGATTAAGTCTTCCGATTGATATTTTATCAAAGAAAAATTCAGAATAAAAGTTTTGAATAGTCCTTTTTAATAGGAACATTTGGGGAAAAATATTAATTTTTCTGATTTCCATGGCTAAAAGGTGAGTCAATGGTATTTTTAGCAATGTCCGCCTCCGATGCAGATATTTTTTATTTATTTATTTGATTTGTTTGATTTATTTCATTTATTTCAATTATTTCATTTATTCCATTTATTTGATTTATTTGATCTATTTTACTTATTTTATTTTACTTATTTTATTTAACTAATTTTTTTAAAATTTATTTATTAACCTACAACAGATACAGCAGATATTACAAAACGTACACTAACAGTAAGGAAGGAAAAGAAGTACAAAACAACAGAGGAAAACAATGTCAATGAAGGATTTTTAAACAAAAACAAACAAAAGGCACAACTGAAGGCAAAAATGAAAAAGCAGTTTTCAAACAAGAAATCATACACGATTAATAAAGCATAGCACATATTCCCCCTGAAGGGGAAATGATGCTGTTCCCATCAGAGTGGGCAAGGGGTGTGCGCACCTGCTGCCGGTCGACGCACGCGAAGAAGGCGAGCTCGTCGCTGAGCCTGCAGGCCGGGCGCAGCGCCTGGCGCGACGACGCGGTGGCGCAGGCGCGGCGGCAGGCCAGGGCCTGCGGCAGGCCGCAGCACGCGCGCCCGCCCCACCCGGCGCCCGACGACACCTCTGCAACACACACGCGCACGCACGTCACTAATAGCCTCTCAGATTAAAAATAAGGGTAGACACACACCACGCCCACTCTGCGACAAACATTCAAACACGTCACCTACAGCCTCTCAATATTAAAGAATAGAGGTAGACACACACACGACCACTCTGCAACACACACACGCACACACGTCACTAATAGCCTCTCAAGATTAACGAACAGGCGCGGCTCGTCATTTAGGCTGTATGGCGGAGAGAAATCGCCTCCTAAAAGAAATGTGTGTGTGTGTGTGTATATATATATATATATATATATATATATATATATATATATGTGTGTGTGTGTGTGTGTGTGTGTGTATATAATGTGTAGGTTAATAAATAAATAAAATAAAATTAAATAAATAAATGTGTTATATATATATATATAATATATATATATATATATATATATACACCCACCTACTACCATTCCAGCACGTGGGGAGAGCGTGATAGTACGAATGCTCGTGAAGCGAGCTTAAAATTCTCAGGAAGCAGGATCTTTTGGGTAAGAGAAAGGTTTGAACCGTTGACACAATGAATCAGATAAAATACGAATAAAATGAGCATATATTCAATGAAAAATTACAGTGACAAGTGTTTTTTTCGTGTTTCCGGGCGCGTCAACTGCTTTAGTCATTAGTTCCGTTAGTGTAGTGCATGTTTTTTCTCGGGGGATAGCGGTGATCTTCCCCCGCTGGATGGCGAGATCCGGCGCTGACCTACCGGCGGCTAGTGGGGTTTCCCCCTAACCAGGACTCTCCCACCAGCGGGGCACCGCCCCAGTCGGGACAAGCTCAAAGCTCCCGACCGGTCTCCCGGAATATGTGGCAGTGTAGTGCATGTTAGTGTAATGGGATAGGACAAGGAAGAGGAAGGACAGATCGCGCGCGGTCCGTGGTCCGTTTGATAGGGTACTGCTCCGGCATTCGCCTGGTGTTGATCGGAGAAACCACGGAAAATTACCGATCAGAGCAGCCGGCCTCTAGAATTCTCCTCCAAACAGCGACTGAATTCGACCTAGCTGAAAAGCTAGTGTCGAAAATCTTGCCGCCGTCAGGACTCGAACCTAAGGCCTCCTGTTTCAGAGTCGCTGCAGTGACATCAGTTGATGCACTGAGCTACCGCGCCAGGTTGGACTTCTATAATATTGCATATTTTTGTCCGGCGCTTCAGGGTATAGGTAAGTGAAATATCTTGACGTTTAGTTAGAATTGGATGCTATTAACATGTTTGTGCGTACTATTTGTGCGGATTTGGCCTGTTTTTTCCTGTTGGCGCATATTTTGCATATTTCGTTAAAATAAAGACTTATCTCTAACTTTCATCTTTTCATAAAATCTATTTGTGAACGTTCATTGATTAGAAAGAGCTTGTCACAGTTCGCGTTGAGTTTTTTCTTTTCTTTAGATGAGAAATACTTGATTGATTCAGTGGAGAGGTGTAGTTGACATTTACATAATTGGAATGATTGAAGGCGTTGTCATTGTCAACAATATTATTTATTTTACAAATAGCAGCTTTCGATGGCTTAGCCATCATGATGATGGCTTCAATCATTCCAATTAATGAGAAATACTTGTGTAAATGTAGGATATTTCTTGATATTTTTAAACCAGGCGGAATAAATCCCACAAAACATACAATGTAATTCATGAAGGTGAATATTTACTTCAATTGTTTCACCCGTGAAGTACGGTAGATTATATTACATTTGCACAAAAAATATATTTTCATTCCAAGCACGTTTCTCCTGAATTTTATCAAGAGAGGCGTAGAAAGGAAACGAAATATTGTTAATTTTAATTGCATATTTAAGAATTTTTAGGTCATAAATGCATATTTTTAAAAGCATATTTTAAGATTTTTTGGACATAAAAATCCTCACCCCATTAATAATACATATTATTATTCCCACCCTAACCACTTTCTTTATTGTTTACTGATTGCTAAGTAGTACTTCGCTGAAGCAGGCCGCCAAAAATAGCACTGCGGATCATGTACTACCTACCGCAAAGTAGACAAGGTCATATAAAACACACGAATGAGACAAAACAATCCACATACAGCCGACATCTAACCTTTGTGAATGATAATACGAGTATATTTGCACGTTTCCATGCATTCGTACTAAAAAATAATGTTTACAACATGCATTAGCGCAAGAAACCAACTCATTTCTGACCTTCTCATTTCTATTATTTGGCCAACTAATGTCAAAATTCTGAACTCGGCTGCTATTGACCCCTCGACAGGAAATATTTCATTTACACGCCAGACTCTGTGCACTAATAGTGCCTAAAATAGGTTTCTAGATTATTAAATTAGAGTTTTAACATTTAATGCATGAAATAATTGAAATTTTAACTATCCCGGGAGTTAAATAAAACTAAAAGGGACCATATGTCGCAAAATTCCAAAATTGTTTTCATTTGTGCCAAATTATAAACAATTATATTCCTAACAATTTCGGAACAATCTTCAAAATATATGAAAATTTGAAGAATTATGGTAGTTTCAATGTATGTTATCCGAAAAAGGAGTTTTGGAGAGAAAATGCGTTTAAACGTTCGTAATTTGACAATCACATTAAAAAAAATAACATATTTCAGAAATGAAATTATCTTACAAATATTTGTTGGAGTGTTCTTTACAAAATTAAATACAATTAAAAAATAATATATTTTGTTTCTTGCGTCTCATGCAAAACTACTTTTCGAGACAAATGGTCCCTTTTAATTTTCCGCATCACATATATAAGAACTTTAGAACAAAAATATCAATCCACTTGATTGACAAAAGAAACATAAAAATTTTAAAAAGAATATAATTTTTAGCGTAACTATTAAGCAACGTTCGTTTCAAATTTCCCTGTTACATTCATGCGATTGGCTGTCGATTTCATAAGTAGTGTCTGACGGAAGCTGTAAGGTTTCGCCTGCCACCGTTTGGTGCCATCTTTTACTCTGGGTATCTCCCGGTAGGAAAAATACTGAAGACGCAAAACAACTACTTTATTATTATCGGTAACGTAGTAAAATCAATACAGAAACCCGGAATGATTTCTCATATACACTTTTCACACATTACTTATTATTCTTCACTAATAGCAATTACACGAACAGGTGAAGGGGCGGGGTAAAATACATGTGAATTACAGATGTACAAAAGTGTCTCTAACAATGTAAGATTTATTTTATGAGAATTATTTGAAAATGATGTAAATAAAAAGATATATAATATACTTCTCGAGATATAAGTAAATATTATATTAAATTTTTATTTCAATATTTAAAAGTGAATGTGACGTATGGGGTATATAATTACTAAAAAACATTTATTATTGCATCTTCTTTCCTGAGTTTGAAATAATAACTACAAAGATTTTTTCTAAACCTCAGTAAACGGATTAAATGTTGGTATAAATAAGTTAATACTGTGCCGTGGACAGTAGATGGCAAGTTTACAGAAGAAAATATCTTGTATATAAAAGAACGTGGTAATATTAATGTAATACATTGTTTTCATTCATTAATGTTTCTTCCTTTTATACCGCTATGAAATGTAATTTTGTATAGAAAGCATTACAAAGACCTTAAACATCACCTGAAAACCGTTATCAACACAAAAGTAACGACAAAAAAAACAAGGGCTCGTCCGGGATTTGAACCCGGGACCTCTCGCACCCTAAGCGAGAATCATACCCCTAGACCAACGAGCCGAGACATAGAACTCCGCCGCCACACGCGGTAACAAGCCACAGCCTGCGGCTCGGGACGCCTCCTGATTTAAGCATGCCAACGCTATCTAGCGGCGAACCGCAGACACACGCTTGCCGCCAGCGCGCCGCGCGGTGGCTGCTACTACTATCTCCACCTCTCGCCGCAGTCCCGCCCACAACCGAAAGAGCGAACGGGTTTGCAATTTAAATACGGCGAAGCGAGTCTGCGTGTAACGCATAGAAAGGCTTAAACGTCGGAAATCACCCTGGCAAACGGTAAGCTGCCTCCGGGCGTAGAGCGGCCGACCTTCTGTCGCCCGTGGGGTGATTGTCACGGGCATCGCTCTGGTATTAAAGCGTAATGGAATGGTAATGCCGGGCTCTGTGCTTGCAGGGCCACTTAGCTGCCTGCCGTCGGTCCGGCCCAGGCCAGATCACAAGGGAGGCGGGGAGAGGGAGGTCCGTGGTTCATTAGAGGCTGGCCTCAATAAAGGGCTGCCATTAGTGGCCGAATTGCTGCCAAATAGGAGGAGGTCGGCTCTAATGCCTACAGGGAGTACCCGGCAACGGGAGGATTGGAGCTGCAGCCGACTGCTGGGGTTCATGTGGAGACAGAATATCTCGTATGTGGGCACATCTACATTGTTTTTCTATCATTTGTATCAGAAGGACAAAGACTTGGACAATGAAGAAGATGCATGTGAATGAAAAATTTCTTATACATGACCCGGTTAAAAAGTGAGGGGTCTTCTAAAATCGGGCTATGCATTATTTTTTTCTGTTACGGGAAAATATAACTATTTAATTTAATGATTATCCAATTTTTTCCATATTTGCATAAAGCAAAATAAATGTTTAAAATCTATAAACGAAGTTGATAAAGAAATTCAAGAGCAATAACATATAAATGTGTCAAAACAACAAAAAAATGCGTATCAATAAAAATTGTCAACATATCATCTACGGTGATCAATAACCAATATACGCACTTTCATATTTTACGTATTTTCAAAATAGAGTTGGGGGTTGATTAAATTATACGTATTCTCTGTACGTTACATATAGAGTTGTTTTTTGATATAATAAATAAATAAAAATAAATTAGTCACTCAACATTATTTAAGTCTACTTATCTAATTGAGATATTTTAAAGAAAACTAGAAAGATATTTTTTTTCGAAATTAATTAGCCCGCGGTCAGTGCTACCATGATAAACCAGCCTTGGCCAACCTTTTTGGATTGAATGACATGCATTTATTCGATAAATAATTTCTTTGTTTTCTTTGTAACTTCGAACCTGAACATATTTTTCTTATTCGTTTATTATTTTGCAACTACACACTAAAATTGTAATTTTTGTCAATCAAAAATAAGTTTACTTTTTTCCCAATGTAATTTTTAACGTGAGTTGATATTCACGATACTTTTCAACAATGGTTGGCTAATACTAGAATATAATACCATACCTTATAAAGTATCCACATATATTCGAAAGTACAAAAAAGTAGCGGAAAGAGGAATAAATGATTTTAAATGTGAAATTGAAATCGTTGGGAACGCTACTTAGCATACGGCATAGCATGTACAAACTATTCTCTCAGGAACTTGTATCTTGCCTACATTATTATTGCATTAATGGGATATTAAAGCTTTGTAATCAAATATCATTGATGACACAGATGGGTCCGATTTTATTATGCATGTGTACACAAATTTCAGCTTTGTAAATGAAAAATTGCAAAGATTGTGAACAAGTCGTCACAAGCTGTAATGTGATAATCATGTTAATCTTATCAAAATAATAAAAATGTTGGCAAAGACAAGTCTATTTATTAAAATGTATAATTTTCTTTCATTAAAAAGTACGAGATCTGCGGCACTGTGAATTAATAAAGGCATAAATAAATTGTTATTTGTTTTATTGAATAGAGCGGAAAAGTTGTACAAGTAAGATCAGCGATAATGGAGAAGTAAATACTGTATTTCAAAGTTGCGAAAATCTTATGGTCTTACTGTAAACGACGCAAACAAAGAGCAAACAAAGCGCTGTAACTTAAAAATTCTTTTACCTATGAAGCTACAACTCAACAACAGTTCCTTTCAGACATGTGGAACTTGGCATAGAAATTTTTATCAAATTCTGAGATGGTCGCACGGGGCATTCTCTCAAATTATACTTGACTTGGAATGTCCCAAAGACAAACTATATTCAACAGAAATTCCAACGCCTCCCCAATAAACAACTTTATTTAAATAAATGTACTTATTTAAATTTACATACATTTGCAATCATCTTTACGAACTCAATACTTGACTCGTAACTAAATATTATACATGTGAACTTATATCTATGCAAAATTAAAGTAAATTATGAGATGAACAAATATACGAGTGTGAATTTACAAAAGCACAAAACTGAGCTGGAGAATGAATCATTGAGGTTGAAAAACTGTTCAGACGAGAACAATATTTGAAATAATGTGTCATAGCCATATTTAAGGATACGGCACTAAGTAGCGGGATGCGCCTAAGTTAAAGAATCAAATTGAAAAAAGAAGAAAAAAGTGCATGGAGAATAAAAGACAGATGTCAGGGAGACAGATGTGGAAAATGTTTGAGACGAAAAAATGAGAGAATAAAAAATTAAGATGTAAATGACAAAGGGGTGATGAGAATGTGTGAATTCCTGGCTTTTTGAAAATTGAAAAAGAGACTGAAATCTGAATTAGGGAAACCAAAGAGATTTAATTATACTCATAAAAAAGATGTAACCTAGTACTACAATGCATGTAATGTACCGTTTTTGGGGAAAACCACTCTAGTTTAAGTATCCGTTCAATCTGGGCGATTAAAATAAACACAACTTGGAGAACCACACTTATTAACACTGACACACCCGATGAATCCCAAAAATAGCAATTTATCATCACTGCATCGCCCCTGACCTGTCTGACCTCTGACTGACGGAAGTCATATGTTCGAGTCCTGACGGCGGCAGGATTTTCAACACTAACTTTTCAGCTAGGTCCAATTCAGTCGCTATCTGGAGGAGAATTCTAGCGGCCCGCTGCTCTGATCGGTAGTTTTTCGTGGTTTCTCCAATCAATACCAGGCGAATGCCGGAGCAGTACCCTACCAAACGGACAACGGACCGAGCGCGATCCTTCCTTCCTCTTCCTTGTCTTATCCTCTCCCCTAACACACACACACTCACTCACTCTTACACTAGCATGCACTACACTTACGGGACGAATGACCTAAGCTGTTGACGCGCCCGGAATCACTAATCAACCAATTTATTACACTATCTGAACAGTTCATACACTACCACAAGGGACAAGAACATATCACTCACGCCCCATTAAAAACAACCCCCTTTTTGTGCTCCGTTAATCGAGAAACATTTAAAGAATGTTCATCACTCAAGTTGAGTGCGCTCGTGAATTGTAGAGGGCCATGGACCAGCTAATCAACTACGGGAGCAATAGCGAGGACTTCGTTTCAATGGGCAATTTATTAACGAATAGAAACAAGGAGAAAAAAAGAGAGACAGAGAAAAAGAAAAAGGTTAAAAAAGAATCCCCTCTCCCGCTCCAACGTTCTCCAATTCACAAGTGGGAAATGAATTGAAATACTGCCACCCACGCAATATGGGGGCGGACATCCATTGGACCGGGGAGCACCCGAGTGCAGGCACAATGCCCGGCTGGGTTATGTACTCACGTAAATTCCGAGCCCTACAATAAGATGGGAACGCGGATAATAAAACAGAATAAAATGTGTAGGGGGAAGAGGGAGAGGGTGATGGAGGAGGGGATGGAGGGATTCAATAAACTGGCGGAAGATGTGACGTGGGTTCTGGATGGCGGATGGCCGCCAGGAAGGCGGTAGGGGTGATGGAAGAGGGGATTGGTGGCGGTGACGACGGAACAGTGGGAGGTGGTGATGACAACGATAAGATAAGTGAGGTGATAACGCTGACGGAGCTGGTGATGGAGGAGAGGAAGTGTTATGATCTGGCGGTATGTGGGTGGTGCAGGGGCAGTAGTGTCAGGTTGAAAGGGATTGACAATGGGGTGATGATTGGATTGGTGATGGAGCAGTGATGGGGCAGTAAAGAGAAGAGAAGGAGGGCAGGGCGAGGCGGGGCGAGGGCGGGGCGAGGGCGGGGCGAGGGCGGGGCGAGGGCGGGGCGAGGGCGGGGCGAGGGCGGGGCGAGGGCGGGGCGAGGGGGGGGCGAGGGTGGGGCGAGGGCGGGGCGAGGGGGGCGAGGGCGGGGCGAGGGCGGGGCGAGGGCGGGGCGAGGGCGGGGCGAGGGCGGGAGAGGGCGGGGCGAGGGCGGGGCGAGGGCGGGGCGAGGCGGGGCGAGGGCGGGGCGAGGCGGGGCGAGGGCGGGGCGAGGGCGGGGCGAGGGCGGGCGAGGGCGGGGCGAGGGCGGGGCGAGGGCGGGGCGAGGGCGGGGCGAGGGCGGGGCGAGGGCGGGGCGAGGGCGAGGGCGGGGCGAGGGCGGGGCGAGGGCGGGGCGAGGGCGCGGAAAGGGTGGGGCGATGGCGGGGCGAGGTCAAGGCGAAGGAAAGCGCGTAGGCGATGGTAACTGCAAGGAGGGCGAGAGAGCAATGTGAAGCAAAGGTGAGGACGGAAGGGGGGGGGGGGGAAGGGGGGGGAAGTTGGGCGAAGGGGCGGGTGAGTGAGTGAACTGGAAAGTGGGTAACGGAATGGGAGGACGAGTGAGTGGGCGGATTGGCAGGCGGGCGGGAGGACGAGTGGGCGGGTGGACGAAGGGCGGGCGGCAGCGGGAGGACGAGTGGGCGGGAAGACGAGTGGCCGGGAGGACGAGTGGGCGGGAGGGCGAATGGGCAGAAGGGGGAATGGGCGGGTGGACGGGCGGGCGAGCGGTAGGACGAGTGGGCAGGAGAACGAATGGGCGGGAGGACGAGTGGGCGGGTTGACGACTGGACGAGGACGAGTGGGCAGAAGAACGATGAGCGGAGGACGAGGGGTGGCGGGGGGGTTTTCTGGGGGCGAGTGTGAAAAAAAGCCCGCGCGACGCGAGGCTGGGCGGGGGAGTGCGGGCGATGACAGTTTTCGAACTCGTTTCAATTTCCGCGCGGAGCTATTACTTTCTATTCGCGCCGCCGTGGCGCGCCGTTACTCCGCGGCGCAGCGCCGAGCGCGGGGAGGGAGGACGAAAGGGAGATTGATGGCGCGGTGCGAGGTATCCAGAAACACGAGTGAAGGCAAAAAGAAAGATACAGCAATAATAGAAAGTCAAAGGGATCTTGGGCGAAAGTGATAAGACGGGCTTGAAGAGTCGCGTATGAATAGTTTCGTAGAAGTACGTGAATGTGGGATATGTCATGAAAAAATAAGCTAAATTCAAATTGCCTGTTTCGTCGCCCAAGTAATACCTTCTATCTCCCCTAGTAGGTGAAAGGAGCGTAACGAAATTTGCGTGGTCAGACGGAAGAGCAGGCCTCATGGCCTGAATCTCGCACGTAAAATAAGGCATTCATTCATTCATTCATTTATTCATTCATTCATTTATTCATTCATTCATTTATTCATCTTGTAACGAAGCACGAATGGACTTCACTTTTTTGTTTAACAGCAGTATCCAGTTCAACTGATTGTATCAACTGAAAAGTGTTCAAACTGTGTAAAACTGTGCACTTAGATCTTTAAAGTTTTTGTTTCAATATCCGTACTGGTGGAACTTGGGAGTATTTGGATGAAAATATTAAGACGTGAATGGGATTATGGGTGTATGGTATGTGTTTCTCGGGCAATTAACATAAACAGAAGTCTGCTAATGGCAACAGATTTGCTTTTCAACGAGTGATATTCTTCAATAAGTTCAATAGTATTATTTTTCATTAAAATCTCAATGAACAAACACAATTCATCAATTTAATATTTCCGTATCGTAATTTCTCAAAAAGTGACCGCCTGATTTTATTAGTTGCTTCATAGTACGATCTCGATTATTTCTATTGTTCCTACTTTATTCGAGATAAGAGATAATAGAAACCAAATTAAAAGTTGTTTAATATAATCTCAAAATTCTAATATAATAAAATGGATATACTTTTTTATGTAATAATTGTGTTGTTTATTAAAATTAAAACATACATATAGTTAGTCGATATTCAAGGAGTAAACAGTTTTAAGGTCGATAATATCAAATATTCACTATTTCGTTATATTATTTTTGTTAATTTAACAGCAAAAACTGAACATGTCGTTTGGAGGTTTAATATACATACGTGTTGCATTCGTCACAGCATTGAAAAAATGTGTTCCAGTACACCACTTTGTAAAGCGAGGGTTAAAAAAGTTAAGCTGACATCGACACAAAAGAATTGAGCTACTGTGGACGACTGAATTACCTGCAATGCGGCATCAAACAAATTTAAGACGAAGAAAATAGAAGATCGCAGATGACGAAGTGAAAGAGCAGCACACAAGCAACCCGAACACACATTACACTGCAGGCTTACCAACTTATTCACCAGCTTATCAACTTATTCACAGGGGCCAAAGAAACATATTAATAACACACGAAATTTGAACAAATTCTTTCACTTACTGGATTGATTGAATTTTTGTCCACCAGAAATAAATGACACCCGAAGCTCAGAGCTTCCAAATATCGAATTCAATCCTGTATCCCAACTCCCCAGACGAAGGGAGATAGAGTTTTGGTACGGTTGCCGGAGCAGTACCCTACCAAATGGGCCGCGAACAGCGCGCGATCTTTCCTTCCACTTCCTTGTCCTATCCTCTACCCTTACACAGACACTTACACTAACATGCACTACACTACCACATATTCCGGGAGACTGGTCGGGAGTTTAGAGCTTGTCCCGGCTGGGGCGGTGCCCCGCTGGCGGGAGAGTTCTGGTTAGGGGGAAACCCCACTACCGTCGCGACGGTAGGTCGGCGCCGGATATCGCCATCCAGCGGGGGAAGATCACCGCCAACTTCCGAGAAAAAAACATGCACTACACTAACGGGACTAATGACCAAAGCAGTTAACGCGCCGGAAAACACGAAAAAATCAATCAAAAACCATGGCATTGCAGACGACCTTCACTCTCCAGATGGTTTCGTGCGAATGGAAACGACAAAACCAAACTAAACGGATCTTTGCCCGTCATTTTCGATGTTTTCGGATGCCGTCGGATGAGGGCGTTCGGATTTACTACGACCAGCACGTGTGTAAACGAATCTGACTCATCGGGCGACAACGTCCGTCGTATGTTCATGATGGAAAGACGGGTGAGCTCGTCCGACACACCGAATTTCCATCTTCGTGCGCAGCACCAGTTTGCGTCACGAACCATGTGATTACAACATAGGCACTTCTTTTGAAAAGCCAGACGCTGACCGCCATGTTGCGTGGAGAGCAAGAAAATAGATTTTATTACATGGGAGTTTTTTTGTTTTTTTCTCCCTTTCAAAATTCAAAATTTATTGCTTATTTATCCTTGACAATAGATTTTATTACATGGCAGTTTTTGTTTTTTTCTCCCTTTCAAAATTCAAAATTTATTGCTTATTTATCCTTGAAAATAGATTTTATTACATGGGAGTTTTTTTGTTTTTTTTCTCCCTTTCAAAATTCAAAATTTATTGCTTATTTATCCTTGAAAATAGATTTTACTACATGGGAGTTTTTTTTCTCCCTTTCAAAATTCAAAATTTAAGTAGTATATGACTTAGGGATCACAGAATTTTGAAAATGTGCACACAATTCACTTTTCCCCATAGCACGTCATATGCAATTTTTAACTGTTTTTTGACGTAAAATAAATAAATAAATAAAAAAAGAAGTGTTGAGAAACATTTTGAAAGTAGCATTAAGTGCAACGGTGTCCAACCAAAAATAACACCATGAAGTGTAATATATTACATGTGGATGAAACACGTGTGGACATTTTATGTGAACCCTGTGAACTTAAGTGGAACTATAGGAGGATGTGAAAAATGGAGAAACAAGGGGGCGTTGAAAAAGCTATGTGACAGAAAAACCAAGAGTGAGAAAAAAGAATTTTTTTTGGCTATGTTTTTAGACAAATCAATGTTTTAATAGTAAGAGGTGTTTTGCAATAAAATGGTAATCGCTGAAGGAAGCGAGACAAGAACTTAGACAAATTGAACTGGGCGCTTAAGTTATGTGAGGAAGAAGCTTACGTGATATGTAAACCGAGAACAACCAAGAAGAGAGAAAGCTAAGTCACTTATGCACTGATGTAATAAAACAGTTTTATTAGTGCAAATATGTCTTCAATTTTACTGTTTATGTAGATAAACAATCAATATAATTTTATTTGTTCAACGTAGAAACGTCTACTATTTTTTAGTATAGTAATTTTAGCTGATTATACGAAATACTCTTATTCAATTCGTCCAATGATTTCCGTATGGAAATATTAGAGAGGCCATGCCCTGAGAATTAGTGTTTTATTGTGCTGATGTATCGTAAAAAGGTCGGGCATATTTACAAATATATTTCGATACGTCACAAAAGATGTAATTGATAATAAAAGATGCAATATTTAAAAAAAGTACTTCATATATGTTTCAATGACATATAACACGGTGATAATTTTGGTTTCTGGATGCATTTAAAATTCATGGTGACGCAATTGTGGGAATTTCTTCGCATGCTGGCGCAAACTGGTGCCAGAAGCTCGTTGACTGGAATCGGGTACGACACGCAAGAGCTCGTCCATGTCTTTCCATGGTGCGTCGGCCGGACCGAAATTTCGTCCAAAATTGTGTCCACTGTGAGGGCCGCCTGAGCGCCGCCGCAGGGACGAAGAGAGAGGGATGGGGCGAGAGGGGGAGGCGGAGGGTGACAAACTGCTCCGCGCTGCGCTCGCTACTGTCCGTTGGAGCGCGAAGTGGAGGAAGGGTCCGCAGCCCTCCCTTTAGAGCTCACAGGGAGAGAGAGAGAGAGGGGGAAGCAGAGAGGGAGAAAGAGTGCGAGAGAGACAGCGGGAGAGAGAGCGGGAGAGAGAAAGCGAGAGAGAGAGCGGGGGAGAAAGCGGGAGAGAGAGCGGGAGAGAGAGCGGGGAGAGAGCGGGAGAGAGAGAGCGGAGAGAGAGCGGGAGAGAGAGCGAGGAGAGAGGCAGAGAGAGAGCCGAGAGAGAGAGCGGAGAGAGAGGGAGAGAGCAGGAGAGAGGAGAGCGGGAGAGAGGGAGAGAGAGCGGAGAGAGAGCGGAGAGAGAGCGGAGAGAGAGCGGAGAGAGAGAGGAGAGAGAGTGGAGAGAGAGCGGAGAGAGAGCGGAGAGAGAGCGGGAAGAGAGCGGGCAGAGAGGGAGAAAAAAGAGAAAAGGTGGAAAAGATGGGAGAGAGCGGCCAAGAAGGCTGAAGGGACAGACACAGCACGAGAGGAGTAGGCGAGGAAGGCAGACGAGAAAAAATGAGGAAAAGGGAATATGGGAGGAGAGCGAGGAACTGATAAATGATGGAAAACACGAGTCCTAGAGAAAGGAAATGAAGGGTAAAAGAGTTAGAATGCTAAAGATGTCAGAGAAAAGTGGGGAGAAAAGTGCAAAGAAACTAAAAGAAGTGTAGTAAGCAAACATTGCACTTTAGAGAGCAGCAGAAATTAAATTAGAGTCGCTCCTAACGAGCTTACACGAGAAAAGATGATTCTCACTATAAAATAAATAATTCAATAAAGAGAAAGAAACAAACGAAAAGAAGAAAGTAGATGAAAAATCCAAAACAATGTGGGAACAGGAGAGCATCATTCGATGAAGTTCATGGAGGTGCAAGCAGAACGTGACGACAGAGACTAGACAGAAGACGTGAATGGGTCGTCTAGACAAAGAACCTTCTCGAAATGGACTGAAAGAGCTCAAAGTCAAGGGGCATAAGAGAAGAGATAACCGACTTGACGGGAGACAGAAAGGAAGTGCAAGAGATATTAACTTGGTCATTGCGCTGGACGTGTAATGAATAGCCTTACAACCATTCACAGATGCGCAGGCAGTGTATTGAAACGCCGGCCCTTTCATATCGCCCTTCGGTGTTTAAGTTGTGAATGGAATAAACATTTATCTACGTAGGGTGTTTGCTTGCGACAATGAGAACTAGCGTGTATTTACCTAGTGGAACTGATCTTCGTTTCGGAATTTGTGGCTGGTAACGATTCGAAGTAAGGATTAACACATGCGGTACCATTGTGACACAACGGCATTTGAATAAAGGACCATAAATTAACTCTGGAATTCCTCTTGGGATCACCATAAAATAAATAAATTTCTTCAAACAAATAACAGAAAATTGTAACTACTCAACCGACAAAAAATATTTTACTTTGACTGTTTACATTCCCATCGCCGCATATATTATTTCAATAGTATACATACCATTTGCAGCTCTCACACGCAACCAATCTTTATAAATAAGGTCTCTAATGGAAGATAATTTTACGGAGACATGACTAATTGCACTTTCACTTTAAAAACAAGAAGGATTTGTTTAAAAAATCGCATCTGAATATTCATGTCATATGCAACCCGCAACACTCGGCAACATTCTTTTTGGAATCTATATCGTTAAATATCTCCTAAACGAAGCGTTCTAGGGCCTTAAAAACTAAAATATTGAGGCCAATGGTCTATATGAAATATTCATTACATCGTAATCTACAGGATGAGCCCTTCTTGAATATTCTATTACATTTTTGTTGATTCGACGCTTCTCGATTATATCCCACCTGTTCAGAGCCCGCAGAACTGCGACTGTATGTGAAATTAAACTAATTACTTGAAATTCTACGCGACTGAATTACACAAGTGTACCTCTCTGCTCGATAATAACATTAACTAAGTATAGTTTGTATTGACAAGGATGTGTCGTATTATTATCGATTACAAAGAGACATGTAGAACACGTGGCCAAGAATAAGAGGTCCTTGAAGAAAAAGATATATTGGCTTAATATGGAAATGGAAAAATAGGGAAGAGGGTGGAGTTTATCATGCGAGGGTTTTCGCACGGGGACGCTTTAATAGAATGCCAATAATAATAATAATAATAATAATAATAATAATAATAATAATAATAATAATAATAATAATAATACTTGTTAGAAATTTGTAAATTCATAATAATTATTTATATTATTAAAAGATATGAAAGTCATATTATGAAAAATTCCTGTACAAGATAATGTGCTTCTTTAATGTCAGGAACATTAGGTCAGGATATCCTCTTTAAGTAATTCTTTTTTTCCCTTCTCTTTGTATTCTGAATACATTATTCCCGTTTCATCCTTGTAAGCTCCAATATTTTTTTTTGTTTCTTCGACGTTGTTATACTTTTAATTTATATTTTTTTAATTTCAAAAATGTCGTAGCATATTGAATTCAAACGACGTATCAGTTACCAAAGGAAATGTCAGCAAAGCGATATTAAGATTGGGAATGCGATTCATCCACGATATTGGAAACTGAACGCTGTTGTCAGGCAAGTGGACACAATGTTATTTCCCTTTAATAAAATGTAATTTTTCGCCGGGTTCGAGCAATACAGAATTGAGGAACGTGGCAGACTACTGTGACAGAGAACGTGGCAGACCAACAAATACGAAGGAACGAGATATTCTGTAATGTTTTACTTCCATTTCAGCGTAGAAATCTTGTATTTTAAAACCTCATTTCACAGAACATATTGACCATTTACAGAAATACAAGCGTAAATCCAGCAATTTATATATGTCTAGTATATGAATATTTATTGGGTGTGTAATATTTAGTATTTTTCATGGATTGTTGTAGGGAAAATAGTAAATTTGTAATTTCCAATACTGAAGAAATAAATCAGAGTATTTCTATACAACAGACATATTACAGGTATTTTGACTAGCAAAGTGATAGTAATTTTAATGATCTTGCTTTTAGTGATCTTTTTGCCAGTAATATTGATAATACGTCTATCATTATCACTGTACATTGCTTATTGCTATTTTTATAAAAATTTGATTAATTTGTTTTGAATCTCCCTCAAAAGTGTCCGGTTTTTTACTCTAACTCGATAAGACAAATAATTAACCTGACAGAGCCAGTGGCACCGTCGAAATTACCAGTGATTTGGAGGTAGTCTGCATAAGACGAACATTGTGTACATTATTGTTTTTGGGTTGACTCTCATTTTCAAGACATATTATTCGCTATCTACAAATTTAATTAGAGTTAAAAACTCTTCTTACTCAGAGATTCCTTCCGTTTAGGCATCTTTTTTCAAAACATCTTTTATTTCTTTCATGAAAACCGAAAACTCTGCCAGTTCTAACAATGGGAATGAGGATCTGACTTACGTAAAGTTAACACAGAATTTCTAGCTCCGGATTCGGCATGTGAATAATTTTCTTTGTGAACATAATGTACGAGTATTTATAATTAATAAAAAACAGTAAAATCGTAAATATGGAATGGCAGTTTCATTAGAGCCCCCTTGTTGGGACACTACAAAATACGTGCAATGTCAATTCATTTTCTTTCTCCTACAATATTGTTTAGAAGTAATTAAGTGGGTGTGAAGTAGTCGAGGCCTCATTTTAGAAACAGTATTTGTACAAGGCATTAAAATACAGTTCTAGAAATATGTAATTTTTCACTATCATCCACTATCTTCAGTCTGTCTTTGATTTTTATTAGATTTTTTTTTGTCCAGATTTCAGAGTATAGTCTCTGACACCATGGATGTTGTTGTTAAGGATTTACTTCGTTATAACAAACGGTAATTTTAATTAATTTTAAAAATAGATTTCAAAAACAGAATGACATAATTTATTTAGATTCCTGAAGGAGAGGAAAGTTCTCCTCGAAACGTTGAAGAAAAAAATATTTCACAAATAGCAGAACATTTCAATAAAATTTCAATCTAAATGTTTTTTAATAATTTTTGGTTTTTCAAAGTGTACAATACATAACTGTCTCAAATAAATTTGGACAAAAAATTAATAATTCTTTATAATTCTTGTGTTCGTTCTGTGAAAGGTCCGTTGTCCGAACATAAATATCTTTAGGTGCGTAACACTACGAAGTGAATTAGAAACTCATTTACAATTTATAACAAACACAATTTATTGTCAGACGTGTCATCCAGTCACGGTGTGCCTCGTAAGAGCTTCAGCTTGAGAGTTTTTTTATTGATTAGTTAATAGATTACTGATTGCGATCTCGTAAGCTGCTAAAGCCCCTAGTCCCGTAAGTGTAGTGTATGTTTTGTCGCTGGCACTGGGAGCGGTAGCTCAGTGCATCAACTGATGTCTGCGCATCTGACTGGGAGGTCCTAGGTTCGAGTCCTGACGGCGGCAGGATTTTCGCTTTTCAGCTAGGTCGAATTCAGTCGCTGTCTAGAGGAGAATTCTAGCAGCCGGCTGTTCTGATCGGTAGCTTTCCGTGGTTTCTCCGATCAATACCAGGCGAATGCCGGAGCAGTACCCTACTAAACGGGCCACGATCGCGCGCGATCTGCCCTTCCCCTTCCTTGTCCTATCCTGTCCACTTACACACTCACTTACACTAACATGCACTACACTATCACAAATTCCGGGAGACCGGTCGGAAGCTTAGAGCTTGTTCTGGCTGGGGCGGTGCCCCGCTGGTGGGAGAGTCCTGGTTAGGGCGAAACCCCACTAGCCGACGGTAGGTCGGTGCCGGATCTCGCCATCCAGCGAGGGAAAATCACAGCCATCTCTCGAGAAAAAACATGCACTACACTAACGGGACTAATGACCGAAGCAGTTGACGCGCCCGGAAACACGAAAAAATCAATCAATCAATTTTGTCGCTGGCATTGATCTTTCCCGCAGGGTGGCGAGATCTGCGCCGACATACACGGCGGCTTCTGGCGTTTCCCCAACCAGGTATCTCCCACCAACGGGACATCGCCCCAGCCGGAACAAGCTCTAAGCTCCCGAATGGATTCCCGGAATGTGTGGTAGTGATATGCATGGACAGTAAGACTAAGGGACCTTTCAACAGGTTCAGGTAGAAATCTAGGCTGTTTTTTTCTTTTGAAAATTATTTACTATTTACATGAGCCGTGAAAAAATTAGCTACCGTTTCGTATTGTAAGATATGATAAAATACAATTTTTTTTACAGATGTTAAAAATAGTAAATATCTTTCAAAATAAAAAAAAAGCAGGTCAAATTTCGCCCTGAACCCGTTGAAACGTCCCTTGCAAGTAGTGTTGAGCCACCAGACCTCACTCACCATCCTTCTGCTCATCTACTGAGTAGTAAGATATATCAGCGAGGAGATCTGTCGGGAGCAGACAGTTCGTCTCAACTGTGGAGGCTCTACTCTGGTGGGAGATACCTGGTTGAGGAAACCCCACAAGCCAACGGGTAGCTCAGTGCCGGATCTGGCCATCCACCAGGGAAAGATCAATGTTACATCTAGCGATTAAAACATTCACTACACCTACGGGAACCTACTTAGCCGTTGACGCGCCCGGAATCACAAATCAATCACTCGTTGTTCGTTAACCAATCACCCTCTGAGGCGGTCGGCGAGGGGATGAACCAGCCACCCCTCGCATGCTGCCGCGTTGCCGCCCTCGGGCGCGCTCGGCCATTAAGCGCGTCTCGTGCACGGCAGCAGGGCATGGGCTCATCTCGCGTGCTCTGGAATGCTCGGGCGCCCGGAGGAAAGGCAGGGCGGAAACAGCGGCGAAACGTCGTGCCGGCGACGACGTGGGGGCGGTACACCACAGCGGGGCGGAGGGTATTCTGAATCGTCAACGATCTGATCCGATCAGTAGTTTTCCGTTTCTATATCAGGTGAGTGCGGGAGCTGGATTTCAACAAACGGGCCATGGATTCATTAATCGATTGTTAATGATTCTGGGCGCGTCAACTACTAAGGGCATTAGTCCCGAACGTGTAGTGCGTGTTTTTGCTTGTGAGTGCGTACGTGTTTAATATTTTAGCAGAACATTGCACCTAAGTAATTTGCAACTTCTGCATATTTCATTAAATTGATAAGTTTTTAAAGCTATAATTCGTTCTTTTAATTTGCAATCCAGTTGTATGAGAATTGAATTGTTTAAGCTTTTTTATGACAGGTCTTTCTTGATAATTCCTGACATAGGTCTTTGATCTGGCATAAGTCACACATTTGCTGTGCGAAAGGGTAGACTACAGTATTATATTCCTCTTTTATTTCTTTTATCTCTCTGTATTTAGGGTTCAAAATCAAAGTGTATCTGAATTTTTATCCATTCTTTAGTTTCATTCAATAAATAGTTAGACAAGCAAAGGCAATTATTAGGAAAAGTAAGAATAGCAGTTTTTGTGCAAGAAGTGAAGAGAATTACGGTTATAATGTGTAATACAGTCATCTCAACACTTGTCAAAGAATTATAAAAACAGGACTTGAATTTAGAGTACAATATTGTTTAATAATAAAGGCAACAGAAATTACACATATGAGCAAAACTGTAAAAATAACCAAGAAACTAATTACTAAAATTAGAAATAATCGGAAGCATTTCTACTCATAAAAGTAATAATGTATACTAATCACTGGTAATGCAAAATTGTGTAAGGAGAGAGGGGGAAAGAATAAAAAGGAAGAAAGGATAGCTCGCGATCTGTTGTCCGTTTGTTTGCTCCAGCATTCGCCTGGAATTGATACGAGAATCGGCAGACAATTACGACAAGAGCAGCCGGTCCTAATGACTTCCACATACCGACCAAATTCGATTGCAGAGTGCAAGGGGGGGGGGCTGCGAAAGTCGGCGGTCACTCAGAGAGAAGGGGTATGCAGCGAGGTTATCAGACCAGCGGTCGCTGTGGCTGTGGGATTTGCAGCGGCCGGGCGGCGCCTCAAGCTCTGTCGGTTGCCGTGATCTCCCCCCCTCTCTCCCCCACCCCAGTCCCCCTTCCCCCACCCCATCAACCCTGCATCGCCCCAGGCACCATGTCGCGTCGGGTCGTATCTGGCGCTGCGCTCTGCTCTCACGAGGGAATAATCGAACCGTATTCGGCACGATAACGCCTCACACAGAATTTCCGATACCGATGTACAAAATTTCTAACACTACTTTTATATTTTATCGGTTAATAAATATAATTTGGCACCACAGATTGCTTTTGTTTGTCAATTATTTTGTAAGGGAACCTACTGGACGTTAGAGTGTCACGTGCTATGTACTGCAGCGACCCTGGAATTGGCAGAAAAGAGAAAGAAATGAGAAGAAGAGAAGATGAAGATGAAAAATGAAGTTTAATTATTTTTTATTATAATATATTGCATAAAATTTAAATAAAACAAAAAAAGGGAAACAACAGCAAAGATTTGGTAGTTAACTAATTGTAATTTAAAGTTTCAAAAAATATTACCGGCTCCAAGGGAGCTGACAACTCTGACTGCAGTAACTCGACGTTCACGTTAATAGAAATGTGATGGCGGGGGCGGCGCGGGGGGTATGAAGTTGTAGCCGTAACGATGCACTAGGGGACGCTCATTCGTGGACTTTTAAAGCTCTGCTCGAAAAAGTTGAGCTGCAGCGGAGGCACGAATTAACAGAGCAGCATCAACATGGAGCTGTGACGCGACAGCTCGCCTCGCTGGCAAAGTGAAGTGGAGGAGGATCTACTTCCCTACTCCGAGTGCGGTAGCCAGTGAAGTGACGAGTGCGAGGCTTCGTGCACGTTGCAGGGTGAATTCTTTTTTTTTAATTTATTTATTTTTTTAGTTGAAATTACAATGTTCAGTTTACAAAAGAAACTATGCAATTGTAAGGTGACTTAATCTAATTCACTTAATCTAATCAACTTAATCTAATCAACTTAATCTAATTTAAAATTGTACTTAACCAACTTAATAGGGAGAGGAAACAAATAGCACCTCAACAGAATTAGTCGATATTTGAAAATATCTGGAGGAAAGAATGGAGCGGGAATCTGTTCTTTATTCTGGTTTTGTATCTGGGATCTTTTCCGAGTCTGTAGTGAGTGATGCCTTTATGAAGGGTAAATTGGTGAAAAGTTGTTTGATAGGTATGCTATTTGGTGAGCTATTTCATTTATGTTTAGATCGTGATGTAGTTGTTTATTGTTATAAACCATCTTGTTATTAATCTTAAATACTTGTTTCGAAATATTTGCATTTTGTTGAGATAGGGTGAATTCTCTTCGCTAAAGTCGATTTATTGTTTGCCGACTCGGGTTGACGAGGTCGATAAGGCAGTAGTCCCATTGCGATCTTGGACAGAAGGATCGTGGTTTCCAATCTCGCCTCGGGTATAGTTGTGTGTGTTCCGTGATTGTATGGTCTAAACGGAATGTGCTTGTGTTCCCTGTGGTTAGCGTCAGGAAGGGTATCCAGCTGCAAAGTCATCACCAACTCAGTATAAAAATTGAGTGGACGGAAAATTAATAACAATGAGTCCACCCCCATTAGTGCCGACCCCGTAGAAACGGGAAAACGTAACGATAAAAAAGTCTATTGTTTATTTTGTATTTGCGGGCGCGCCTAATTTGATGGTCATTCTCACATCACGTATATTTCGAATTATTTAGTGTCCTTTGACAATTCATCAGCTGTTACGGTGTCATGCAAACGGGAGCTTGAATGTCACTGTAATGACGTTTAAGTCCTCGATTGGATGACATCGTAAGAGCTGATGATCTGACAAAGGACACTGTAAATAAATCGAAGTTTAAGTCAAGTGTCCGTTTTATCCCGGAAAGGGGTGGTGTTTCCCTACATGACTGGTGATTAATATTCACAAATCAAAATAAGATGGATTTGGAATTCTATACTTCATATTCTAAAAATCTCCTCTCCTAAATGTTGAAACTAAAACTATTCCCTGCGACAAATGTAAAAAGAGAAACCGGAAGTCATATCTGCGTCAGGTTTTTCGTTTTCGGCAAAAACTACAACTTCATTTATGAGAAAACACAATTAACATCTCTCCGGTTGAATCTTAAAATGAAGTGCTCTTTCTGCCGACAGCTGGAGACCGTTACAAACTTTTTATTGGCTCGAGTTTATTATTCTTTTATCCTTTCTCACATTTCTTACTAATAAACAACACCATATCTTTTCACCTCCTTTCATTTCTTTTCTTTTATTACAACATTCACCCTTCTTTAGCATTTGTTGATCTTTTCTCTTTGGCTACGTTTTTCGTTTGCAATCACACATGTGACTAACAATAGATTCTTAGACGCGATAAAATGGTCACAGCATTGTTTTAATAGTTTTTTTGTTGTTTTAATAAGATAGTTTGAACACGAACCTTTGCAGTAATTTTTGATTGTACGCTCGATTAAACCTTCGGGAAATTCTATACGAGAGAGAAAAGGAATTAATAATGAATACTTTCTTTGAAATTCAACAAATCCAATAGGTTCACTTACAAAACTTCAATTTTTTACTAGTACGCACGTACTAGGTATCCATTATAATATCTCTTTATATAATTCTGACAGGGTTATAATTGTGACGAAAATGTAGCTGCTATAAGACTCTAACGTTTCTCATTCGTTTTTAACCTTAAGTTTCGGGAAAATACGAAATTCTATAAAGTTTTATTTTTTTTACTGTAAAACAAAATATTACGCTCTTCAGCCGGTAGTTCGTTTCATTCCCAATTGTTAACGCTATTTAACTCATGATCAATGCAAAAGTACTTTGCATCTAGTTTAATTCAGTGATTGAAACATAATTGTTTCAAATTGAAAAGTTGCATACGTGCAACATATGCGATAAATACAGCACAGTAAAAACATATAAAACAGCATAAATACAGCAAAATATGTTTAGTAAGAAAATTCATAAATCAAATTCTAATCCTCAATTTATTAATATATGACAATATTTTTTAGTATTTTATGGCGCATCCAATAAATAAGCATTTTGCGGCTAGAGGTTTCATATAAACTTAGTAAGAATCTATTCAATCTTTTAAATTTATTAATCAAATTTCTATAAAAATTCGTGATAAATAGGTTTTCTAACGAACTGAATAGACAACATATTGAAATGTAGTATGTTCATCAACCTATCACCCATTATGTTGCAATGGGTTCTAATCTAAGCATCTGCAATTCTGAATGCGATATATACGTCAAATATGGATGTTCCGTGGACGAAAAAAGTTGCATTTACACCTCAGGTTTTTTTTTTCAAATTCAAACGAGAATTTTTTCTTTGTTGTTTTTCGGTTGCAGCGTAATCAAGTACGTTATAAGCCATGCGGAGGGCATTTTAGAGTCATGAGTCCCGCCAAGCTCTTTCTCATCTAGCTTTCATGTTTTACCACTACGTATCCCATTCCTAAAATCAACAGTCTTTGTTTGTTTGTTTTTTTCGTGTTTCCGGGCGCGTCAACTGCTTTGGTTATTAGTCCCGTTAGTGTAGTGTATTTTTTTTTCTCGGAAGATGGCGGTGGTCTTCCCCCGCTGGATGGCGAGATCCGGCGCCGACCTACCGTCGGCGAGTGGGGTTTCCCCCTAACCAGGACTCTCCCACCAGCGAGGCACCGCCCCAGCCAGGACAAGATCTAAGCTCCCGACCGGTCTCCCGGGATATGTGGTAGTGTAGTGCATGTTAGTGTAAGAGTGTGTGTGTGTGTGTGAGGCGAGGATAGGACAAGGAAGAGGAAGGAAAGATCGCGCGCGGTCCGTGGCCCGTTTGGTAGGGTACTGCTCCGGTATTCGCCTGTTGATCAGAGAAACCACGGAAAACTACCGATCAGAGCACCCGGCCGCTAGAATTCTCCTCCAGGCAGCGACGAAATTCGACCTAGCTGAAAAGCTAGTGTCGAAAATCCTGCCGCTGTCGGGAACTCGAACCTAGGACCTCCCGGTCAGAGGCGCTGAAGTAACATCACTCGATGCACTGAGCTGCCGCTCCCGGTTTAAAATCAACAGTCGTACAAATGCTTGTGCACGTTTTTACCTACAGCGTTTCTCTCATAGCTCCGCTAGTCCAGCTGATTGAACATTTGATTTGTGTGGCACGAAAAAAAACCCCTCACATACGCACGGAGATATAGACTCTCGCAATCACGGACCGGAAGAGGTGGCTCAGGGCATCAACTGATGTCACTGCAGTGCCTCTGACCAGGAAGTCCTAGGATTTCTCTCCCGACAATGGCAGGGTTTTCGACACTAGCCAGATAGCTAGGTCGAGTTATCAGTCTGGAGAACTCTAGCGATCGGCTGTTATCATCGGTAGTTTTCTGTGGTTTCTCCGATCAATACCAGGCGAATGCCGGAGCAGTACCCTAAAAAACGGGTCATGAACCGCGCGCGATCTCTCCGTCCTTTTCTTCGTCCCATCCTCGCCCCATTACATACATCCACTTACACTAACATGCACTACACTACAACACACGCATCGAGACCAGTCGGGAGCTTGGAGCTTGTCTCGGCTGGGGTGGTGCCCCGCTGGTGGGAGATCGCTGGTTGGGGATATCCCGGCTAGCCGACGGTTGATAAAACACGCAATACACTTACGGGACTAATGACGCGCCCGGAATCAAGCGTTGACGTGCACTGAGTCACTAATAATTAATCTTGGATGAATCGAAAACATGGGAGACTGGCCACACGGAGATGATAAATCAGTCAATCACTCGACCACTGCCCCTGTGGTAATAAGTGCACATGAACCGGTAGTAAAGTAAATAGTTAAAGTAACTTCCTTCAAAAACATCTTTTGGTGTGCTGAATCAGACTTTGCTAGTATGTGTCATGAAAGAGATTTATAAAGAGCTTGTAAATGTTGAGCTGTGGCCAACATGTCTTTTTCATATTCCTTTGTAATATAATTAAAGTATTTAATTTTTTTGTAATATTTATGAAGTCTAAAGAGTTTTCTTGTCATAAGAATTACTAGGTAGACTTTTGTTTACAAAATTTTTATCATGAAGACAAGAGACTGCCATTATTTAAATGACATTGTCTTCCAACCATTGTAACAAAAAATTGTAAGTTTTACTATGAAAATGGCCGCACCTACTGTGGGCAACTGTAATAGGAGTAAGCCTGTTATACAGTTTCAAAACAAATAAAAATAAATAAATAAATAAATAAATAAATAAATAAAACTTCCTTCAAGAGTAACTTACGGAAGGGGAATGAGAATTTCTTAGTTTTCTGAATTTTATCGGATTTAAAGTTCTCGAGAGGACAACACGTAAAATTAATTTGTAATCATACTTAATTTAAAGATTGTGAACCTTTGTCGACGCTTACAAAGAGTCATACAATCCTTAGATGTACCTGTAATCACTTTGCCTAAGCGCTTTTCTTCTCTATTAAACTTCCTTTCAAACTTCACCGGACTGGGTATCTGTACTTGGTCATCGCTCATCAAAACACCCTCCATCAGAAAACTTTGTTCTTCAGGGAATCCAACCTTCACCCTGTACGGGAAGCAGTTGTAATTGTAGTCCGCAAGTGCTATTAAGCACTGTCGGGTGCACACCACTCCGCTAGCAGAAGGCATTGCACGCTGCTACGCAATGACGAGGTGGCTGGCTCACAGTGCACAAGGCAGTCGGCGAGAGAGGCAGAGAAAGACAGGCATTTAGAGATACACACAGAAAGGGAAAGAGAGATAGAGGAAGAGAGAGGGAGATGTAGAGAGGGCGAGAGTGGGAGGCGGAGAGAGGAAGGAGGGAGGGCGAGAGGAAGCGATAGAGAGAGAGGAAAGGGAAAGGAGACAGAGGAGAGAAGAAGAGAGAGGAGAGAGGAAGAGAGAGAAGAGAGGGAAAGATGAGAGAGCAAGAGATAGAGTAGAGAGGGGAGAGATAGATAGGAAGAGAGAGGTGCGAGAGGAGAGAGACGGAGAGAAACCAGAGCGTCTGCCAGCTGGCTCGAATCAAATGCCCGCCATCTGCCGCTCCCACAAGCGAAGGACGCAGGCGCTCCAAAGGAGCCCACGGCAGAGGCGCGCACCTCCGCGCTTCCTCCGTCGCGTCGCGCCGCGTCAGGGCGCCCTATTGACATTGGCGTCTGGCGCAGGCGACAGTTTACTCTGCGCGCGCACAAACTTCCCACAGCGGAGCGGCCGGACGGGGCGGGGGGAGAGCGCGAGCGAGGCGAACCGTGGTGGTTAGGGCGAGACGACCTGAGCGGGAGCTGGTATGAGAGTGGTGTAGGAGAGGGGTGAAACAACGCCAGACAAAGCGAGTTGGGGCGAGACAGAGTCAGGAGGTGGGGGTGGGGGAGAAGCAGGCGGGGGCGGGGCGGAGAAGACGGTTCGGGGCGAAGCATGGCGGTCAGGGATAGACTAAAAGGTTACATCTTTACTCTATGGTCGGCTGACGACGAGATGGGGGTGGCTTGGCGAAGGAAAGAAGGGAAGTGGGGCGGGGGGGGGCTCGGAGCAGCACTTTGCGAGGAGGGGGGAGTTGATAGGCAGACTTCGTGGCTACGAGAGTCGAGACATAGACTAAAGAGTACATCTTTAATCTATGGTCGGGGCTAGGAAGGGCCAGTCTGGAAGACGAAACAGACGGGGGGCGGGGCGGGTCGTGGGCGAGCGGGGGCTGGGATGTGTGGGAAGGAGGGGGGGGGGGGCGGGGGAGGGGCGGGGAGGGGAAGAGAGGGGAGAAGGGGGCGTGGCGGGGAGTCGCGAGGCGCATGCCCTACTGGGCATGCCGCAAGCGGCGGCCGGGGACTGCGACTGACGGCTGACAGCGCCTCCGGGGAAGACCTTCATCGCCACGGCGATGCGTCTCACACGCTGAACTCCACTTGCAGCACACAGATCATTTCCTCTCAGAGCAAACTATGTAACTAATGCGATTTCACACGTAGAAGCTGCCCAACGAGATAGTACATTTTAAGACAAAATTTAGTACGGTAGCCCCAATCATACGTCGTTAGTCTCCGAAGGTGCGTGAATTATTTGTTCGGACTCGGAACGTTTCGTCTGAGGGCGGCTCCACTCATTCGTTATTCGGTAAACAGCGAGTAACCGCACGCTGAATCCCGGGTAATGTGTATGAGTTGCTTCCTATCTCCGAGAGACGAACATTCGGTGTTCGCCCTACTCACCGCGTGTCGGTCTTTTGGATACATCAAACGGAGCGAACATTCGCCGTCAGCTGCTCGAGATTGGGTGAGCACTAGCTTGCACCTCGGCGAATGCCGAATGTGTGGAGCCACCTTGAATTGAATGATTGATTTTTTCGTGTTTCCGGGCGCGTCAACTGCTTCGGTCATTAGTCCCGTTAGTGTAGTGCATGTTTTTTCTCGGGAGATGGTGGTGATCTTCCGCTGGATGGCGAGATTCGGTACCGACCTACTGTCGGCTAGTGGGGTTTCCCCCTAACCAGGACTCTCCCACCAGCGAGGCACCACCTCAGTCGGGACAAGCTCTAAGCTCCCGACCGGTCTCTCGGAATATGTGGTAGTGTGGTGCATGTTAGTGTAAGTGTGTGCGTATGAGGAGAGGATAGAACAAGGAAGAGGAAGGAAAGATCGCGCGCTGTCCGTGGGCCCGCCTGGCGTTGATCGGAGAAACCACGGAAAACTACCGATCAGAGCAGCCGGCCGCTAGAATTCTCCTGCAGACAGCGACTGAATTCGACCTAGCTGAAAAGCTAGTGTCGAAAATCCAGCCGCCATCAGGACTCGAACCTAGGACCTCCCGGACAGAAGCGCTGCAGTGACATCAGTTGATGCACTGGGCTACCGCTACCGGTGCCCCCTTGAAGCAAACTTGTGGAAACAGCGGTTTGTTGAATACCTCTACACTTGGAAGGAAGACGCTTGAGCTCTCGGGATGTGGGTTAATGAATAAACCGCGTTCGCGTGATCCCACGTGCGGCGGGTGTCCCACAAGGTCCCGAGCTCGAGCCGGTGTTTAATTCACGGCCCCTCCTGCCCCTTCCCCTCCCTCCCCCGGGGGTGGGGAGGGGGGTGAGACCACGTTGCTCACGTCGCAGCTTGGCGCCGGGGGCGGCGGACGACACTTTACAGCCGGAGGGGGACGGAGGGGGCGGAGGGCGCCTGGTCCCCCAAGGGTCGCTGCAGGAGCCTGCAGGGGGCTGCACATCTGCAGGGGTGGGAAAACGTCATCTGGAAGAGGAGGGCATGAGATCCCTTGGAAATGTACCCAATTTTATAAGATCAACGTGTTTACAAATTTTTATTAATACGCTCCAAAATACCAATACATTTTGGGGAATTATTTTAATAGTACTGTTAAAAAAAAATTAGGAAACTAGTGCAAAACATGATTCTTTGAATGAAATATTAGCATTCTGAAAGCCATATGTCAGACACTTTCCGTTCTCGGAGCAAGCTCACAAAACTAGAAAAGCAAAAGTTTATATTTTATAGTTCGAACCAACCAGTAGACTATCACGCAGACCACTATTACTCAAACATTCTAATTGGAAACTTCCGGACGCAAAACTCCATGTCTCGCGCCTGCGTAACTAAAATATCATTCATTTTTTTAGATTTATTAATCCCGCACTTAATAAGTAAATCCACAATATAAATTAATTAATTCCACATTTAAGTATGGGTACTTGGTGGCTAAATATCTCAACTTAACATTAAATTAGCTATACTGATTAACAATAAAATGTTTTCATAAGTTGGAACCGCAATAACAGACACCTTCACTACTCGAATTCCTAGCGGCTCAGGGCATCGTACATCGCTAGCTCAAATTCCGCCACTGCCTAGAGGAAAATTCTCGCGGCCACTGCTCTGATCGATAGTTTTCCTTGGTTTCTCCGATCTATACTAGGCAAATCCCTTACATACACACATTACAAGCACTACACTACTACTACCTATCCTCATCCCTTACATACACACATTATATGCACTACACTACCACATATGTCGGGAGATCAGTCGGGAGCGTATACTACCAGCTGGGGCGGTAAACCGCGGGTGGGAGACACCAGGTTGGGGAAAACCCTCAAGCCGACAGGAGGGTCGGCGCCCGAATCACGTCATCCAGCAGGGAAGATCACAGTGATGATGACATGAACCGCACTAACAAGAATAATGTCCTTAGCCATTGACGCGCCCGGAATCAATAATCAATGAATCAAATTCCTCGCTACCTGAATCTTTCCCATTTACCTTTCCCCTCTCCGCAGCGCCCTACGCCTTTGTGCGGCGCGCGCGTGGAGGGTCGTGGGCGAGGGCGGGCGGAACGGTGCGGCGCCTGGAGCTGCCGCCAGAGGCGACGGTCAGAGCGGCGGCCGGGGACGGACGCGGTGCGGAGGTGCGGCCAGGGGCGGGAGTGGTCTGCGGGCGGAGTTGGGGGCGGAGGAGGGTGCGGGACCGGAAGCCTCGGCGGGAGTGGTTAGTTAGTTTTTAGGTAGTTAATGCCTTATTTTACGTGGCGAGACTCGGGCCATCAGGTTCGCTTTTCCGTCTAACCACGCAAATTTCTTACGCTCCTTTCACCACCTAGCGGAGAAAGGAAGTGTTATCTTGGGCGACGAAACAGGTGGAACTCAATTTTGCTCAGAGGCTTCATTTAGGCTTGAGGATCTTTTACATGCAGTAAATCTACTACTTGGGACAGCCGGCTTTACTTCCCTTCCGAAGGCAGGCGTACGAAAGATTTTTTCGCCCATAAAAACCCACGGCTTCGATCGGGTTTGAACCCGCAAACTTGGGTTGCGGCGGAGTGGTGGCGGTGGTATGACCAGGGGCGGGAGTGGAGACAGGGGCGGGGCGGGGCGGGGTGGGGGCGGGCGGGGCTGGGCGGGGCGTGGTGGGGGCGGGGTGGGGGCGGGGCGGGGCGGGGCGGGGCGGGCAGGGGCGGGCGGGGTTGAGGCGCCGGCGGGTGGAGGCGCAGGAGGGGTATATACGGGGGCGGTGGCGCGGGCCGGGGGGGAGCGGGGCGCGGGCGGGAGAGGGCGGCGGGGGCGGCCCCGTCCGATCGCTGCCGCCAGAGGCAACGGCGGGGGCGGGGCGGATGCGGGGGCGGAAGCGCTGCGGTCGCAGGCGGCGAGGGCGCCCGGCGCTGATTGTTGTTTATGCTGCGGTGACGTCACACGACCGCCCGGTGACAAGTGACGGCTGCCAGGCGCACCGACCAGGGGTGAACAAACACGTGCCTTCTCCAGAGTGAGCTCCGCGCGTCTTGTCGGCGACGCAGTCCTCGGGAACGAGGCGAAGTGGGAAAGCCGTGCGTGTTCTTCTATTAGAGCACGTGGTCCTAATATATTCCGCCAGAGCCCAGTAGTGCTGCAGCTAAACTGGTACCTAAGTGATTCGCTAGAGGTCAGTAGCAGTAGCAGTAGCAGTAGCATAAGATTTAAAAATACACCTAATAGCAATGTGTTGTAAAATAAAATGAAAGAAAATTATACTATTTTATTAAAATTGAACCAATTACGTTATAAAGAAATATTAAACACTGTGGTTAAATTGATCTTTTCCCTCTTCAACATGAAGAAAGCCCGGGCAACCTTGGGTATTTTGCTAGTTGTAAATAAGTGCGGGTACGTGTTTGAATCTGGGAGTGAATGAATAAAAACAAAAGAAGAACAGTGGAGCTACAGAATGGTACAGATTTCCTGACACTAATTAATTTTCTAATTGTAGTTTAAGTTTTCAGTATTTTACACCTTTTCCCCTTTCTACCTATCGCACTTAAACACATATTTTTTCAATTTTTCTGGCCCTAATAAAATAATTGAAATGTTAACAATATTATAGAAAGTAAACTATGTTCTGTCATCGAAAAATTTGAAATTGTTGTTCGGAAACTTTGAGCTTTCTGAAACTGGGCAATTTTGAGCCCTTTATCAGAAAACTTTTGTTTTCGAGAAACTTCATAAAAAATCATTTGCAGTACTTCCGCTCACAAATGCAATCATGTATAAAAATATCCTTAAAGTAAATGCTAACGACGTGAGAAATATTTCTAAAAAAGACTTTGGTGTAATGTTTAAAAAATCGAAAGAATAATTCAAAATGGTGCTTTTGTCATTTTATTACTTTACAGTATAAAATGTTTTTTTAAAAAAAGGAACCGTCTTTCAAAAATTTTTTTTTGCCTTTATTTCAAGTAAAATACGAGTATTTTGAAAATTTTCTACTTTACATCATTTAAATATCTAAGAAAAACAGATTTATTCAAAAAAATCTTTTTATATATGTAGTTGTAAAGACCCGAAAAATTTTTAACTTTAATTTTCAAATTCCATTTTTATGTACTTACTTACTGATAAAAAATAATCAAAACTATGAACATTTTTTGGAAAAAAATAAAATGTCCATGGGCTCTTGTAAAATACCCGCAAAACTCATCGCGGTATCAGCCAGATCGATGGTGAAAATCCTTTGTACGATTTAGGCGCTAGTGTTGTTCACAAAGGCATGGACCAACAGACTAACGGACAGACGGTACGCGTCCGTCCGGACAGTCAGAAGTTACCTACAAAGCATTGATTTTGACTGCGTAACGTGTTAGAGAAAGTAATTAATTAGATGTATAAACAGTAATGTTCAGCGTCATGGACTTACTATACGAATTTGTTTGCTGATAATCGACGTTTTCGCTGAAGTGTTACATATCTCTCTACACTACGTATGCCGTACGCGAGAAACTAAAACGTGACATTTATAAGTTAAACAATTTTAGACCGATAGAAATGGCCAAAGCGCCATTTTGTTAAAAAGGTGAGGTAAAATAGCTATTTTGTTCTAGGATTAACTCGAGCTAGGTTAATAATAAAAATGTATATAGAATAAAATTCGATAACTGTTCATATGTAAATCACAAAGAATCTTAAGTATTACATAATACATCATTCCATTTCCCACTTTTTCTAAAGAATTTAATGCGTATTAGTTTTTGTGTTGTGTCTTAGTCCAATACATAAGCGGTGTTGTTGCACTTGTGTGTAGCCCTGAAGATGCGAGTAAATATTTCGTAACGTCGGCAAACTGAAATGTGTTATGTTTTGAATTTAAGTGTGAACAAATGTCATGATTCGGAACATTTTTCAAGTAGTACACAATATTCTTTTACTCATCTGAGGAATCTGTCGGAAAGAAGTAAAAGCAATTAAGTACGGGCTTAGGGGTAAACTTTGACTGTAAGCGGTTTATTTTCTAATGCACATCAGATCGATGATCTACTTGATTTAGGATGTAGAACTACTGCTGATAGAATGGAAGTAGAAAGGGAAAAAAAAAAATGAAAAATATTTTAAAAACCCATCCGTACAGGAATAGCAGTAAATAAATTAACGTGCATTATGGTTGTTGTATAAGTTATGAAAAAGAATGAAAACATAAAATAATGGAAAATCTTAGAAGATACATAAAATGGACAAACGATCAAGATATTGCAGCAGAAAAATATACAAAAAATGACAAAAGAAAGACAAATGATCTAATAGATATACGTACTCCATGGAACGCTTATTTCACAGCGAGTTCATTGTTTATTTAAAATTGAGTAAACACAATCTGCGACGAGCTTAAAAATACACGAGAAGCCGCGTATCTAGAGAGACCATCTTAGCTAGAGGCGTGTCGCCTTGCCTTCATTTGCATTCCACACAATGGAGAACGCTTCTTTACAGCCGGTGCTCAGATAAGCACAGGGGAGACTTACTGCTGTAGTGCGTAGAAAGTGAAATGTTACCAGTCATTCGTCCTGCACTGGAAGACAGCTAACGCTAGTAAATTTTGCAACATCTAATTTCGGATGCGGAGGAAAGAGAAATATAGCGTCGATAGATAATGTTTTAGCAAAATTTAAATTAATGTACGTGTAGATGCTTCGATAGAGGCTCAGTAAGTACACTTGCTTGTTTGTAACAAGTCACTCGCTCAGATTACATGTGTATTGTGATTACTAGTCCGAGGGAATGTATATTGGGATAATACTATTTTAAAAACAATTTTATTGGCTGTAGTAAAATGTTACTAAATATATTGCAATGCCATCTGTACTCTGATATGGGTTTTCACTAATAAACAAGCTGTTGACGAGGCTTTGATAACATTTTTTAAAAATCGGCTTTTGCTAAGCAATATGAAGCGCGACAGTTTGTTGCCTATAGGCAACACTCACAGAAAGAGATTTTAAAAATAAAATTAATATTTGGTACCCGCTTTTTTGGAACAACAGACAAATTAGAAATCGATCACTTCAGGATAGCGTCAATTGTGCGTTGATTTTCAACAATATACAATGTCCTCAAAAGTATTTCACTTTTGAAGTGACATGCACCTCGTCATGTCTTTCTTGTCTGCATGCGCTATCATTAGGAGAACTGAAGGAACCAGCACTAGATGGCTCTTTTAATCTTTGCTCAACTCTTAGCACTAAAGTTTCGTGTGGAGGTTAAGAAATGGTAAAAATTACTTATTAGTAACATAGATATGTGATTCCTTTCAATTTTTAAAATGTTTTGATACATTTCGATACCATTCTAAAATATTACTTAAGATAATTACTTCAATCATTTTTAAAATCTGAACCCTTTTAAGAGATCTAGCAGATGGAATCTGCTCAATCTCCTGTACTATTTGATATTGTCGAATACTTTTAAATCGAATTAATATGAATGATTTTGTAAGCGCTTTCGGTACTTTTGGCAAAACCTCAAACGTTTCTTTTCAAATGGAACTCCACAAGGGCTTACCTGCACTCATAACAGTCCATCATGAATCCCAAGAGATGAAGAAATGAAAGGATGAAATCTTTCCCCGAGTACGAAAAAAAAAACCGCCATTAAACGCGAGTAGCTGTAATTTCACGACCACCTTTGTTGCACATAAAAAGCACTCACTCCAAGCGAGAAGAGGAAATTGCGTGACCACCAGACAATTACCATAGGACGCTCCCTCACTGGCAAAGCGCGATCAGAGGAGATTTACACCCGACGGCGAAAACTGCCAGACTGCGAAATTCACGGAAACAACGCCAGCCGGAAGACATCTTGCAGAGCACTTCCGGCGAATTCAGCGCCCGCTGCCTCCGAGATGCGTCCGCGAATGAATATGGAAGTCCCGAAGTTCTAATCAGATCGCCTTAACGGCATCCATTATTCAAATACAAACTTTGAATCTGAACGAGTGAATTAAAACTATTTAAATTCAGAACGTTTCCCGAACCTATAATTAAATTGTTACGTTGCGTCAGCGGGAATATGATTGCTGGATGTCTTCATTATTAGGAAACAATGTTAAGCTGACTGATTCATATTCGGGCCCATTGTCGTCTTCACTCAGAGGCGGAAGAACAGTCGATACAAAGGTAATTGGATTTATACAAGACGCTTTTATGTCTGCATTGCACGATTCTAAAATTCATCGTCTTTCTTTCTTTCTTTTTTCGTTCTTCCGATCGTTGCTTTTTTACGATCATGACTTGGAGAAATATGGTAAATGTAATCAGCGTTCTGTTGACAAAATCGGTCAAATATTTTGATCACGATTAAAACCCACACTAAGCCCATTCTAACATAACGCATGTGATTGATAAAAAAATATAAAAAAATAGTTACTCTTATTTGCAGAGACAACGAAAAGAGTACGAATATACGCCTTCTAGAGAATGATTCTACCATAGAGTGAATTGATTGATTGATTTTTTTCGAGTTTCCGGGCGCGTCAACTGCTTCGGTCATTAGTCCCGTTAGTGTAGTGCATGTTTTTTCTCGGGAGATGGCGGTGATCTTTCCCCGCTAGATGGCGAGATCCGGCGCCGACCTACCGTCGGCTAGTGGGGTTTTCCCCTAACCAGGATTCTCCCACCAACGGAGTACCGCCCCAGCCGGGACAAGCTCTAAGGTCCCGACCGGTCTCCCGGAATATATGGTAGTGTAGTGCATGTTAGTGTAAGTGTGTGTGTGTGTAAGGGAAGAGGATATGACAAGGAAGAGGAAGGAAAGTTCGCGCGAGGTCCGTGGCCCGTTTGGTAGGGTACTGCTCCGGCATTCGCCTGGTGTTGATCGGAGAAACCACGGAAAACTACCGATCAGAGCAGCCGGCCGCTAGAATTCTCCTCCAGACAGTAGCTGAATTCGACCTAGCTGAAAAGCTAGTTTTGAAAATCCTGCCGCCGTCAGGACTCGAACCTAGGACCTCCCGGTTAGAGGCGCTGCAGTGACATCAGCTGATGCACTGAGCTACCACTACCGGTCATAGAGTGAAGAATTACCTCTTTAGTCTATGGTTCTACACAGAAAAAATGTAACAAACTGCATTATTACTGAGGATCAATTGTCTTCACAAAAGTATATCTATCGTCCTAGAGAGGCATATTTTCAGATTCAGGTATATTTTCAGTTCGTCTCAACACAGTAACGACGAAATTAGTAAAGAGGGCTGTAAAAATGCGAGTTGGTGTTGAAAATGAAATAAAAGGTAAGCAGATGCGAAACAACACGAAACAAAAACGGGAATGCAAAGGCAACGAAAAAGGAATGGAGAACAAGGGGACACGAACAGAATAAATCATGGCCACTCATAAATTGTGTCCTACCTACGGAGGGAAGGTGTTTGCAAAATTTGTGAGGATAACGCTTACGAAACGTGGGGTTGTAATATTAGTTATATACAAAACTAAACTCAATATATTTTCAACACTTCACCCATATATTAATTACCATGAATGAATACCATTTAGACCGTTTTCCGAGATGTGACATGAAATGTATTTGGCACAGAATCACCGTAAATTTATTTTATTTAAGCTAATAAATTATTGAAATGTTTGAAAAGGAGGATGGTTTATACTGTAAATGTAACATATTTCATACAAGTGATTACAATATCTCGCTACATTGAAACTCCATATTTTACAAAATATAGGGGAATAAAATCAACACATTCTGATAAAAAGAATGGGAAAATTTACTGACGGGGAAGTTGAGTTTTATTAATAAGGTGAAATGGGCAATTTTAGTTGATACATGCACTGGACGAAAGAAATATAGTGTAAAATAAATATACATTTGTTTTTCTGGATTCTATGGACATGACTGATCTCACCAGATAAATCAGTGGTATACCTCACTAGATGACCAAGGGTGTACGCAGAAGAAGCAGTGAGGCGAAGTCAATTTTGAACCCATGGACCAAATGCGTATATTTATTTATTGTCAGACTTAACTGTTTTAATCTGTTGACTTTGAATTTAAAATGGATACATTAATTTTTGTGAGTACTTTACAAGAAATTCATAGAACATTTTCATTATGTTCTCTAAAAGGGTCGTAATATTTTTTTCTCGGATAAAGAAAGTATGCTCATGAAAATTGTGCGGATCCGATTTAAGAAGAACACAATACTCTCAATTCAACTGAAGATGTGCCATTTTCACTGAAGCTTCTGAATTTTCAATATGAAAGATTGTTTTAATCTACCGAACGTCGTTTCACCAAGAATATGTGTGTATGTATGTATATGTGTACTGTAAAACGTATGAATGATGTTTGAATGAAAGAGAAAAGAAAATTAACTAACAAGAAAAAGCTAAAGAAAGAACATTACTGATATTACTAATGTCAAGAGTTTTTGGGTGAAGTGTTCGCAGGATAGAAGTCGCAATACTGTATACTAGGCTATCGTGGCGCCTCAGGTGGGTAACTTCGGGTTGAAATGTAATTGTGCAAGTTCCTACAAAATTTTTCACGCCACACAACTTGGTTCGTCCACTCCGAGGTGAGTTTGCCCCGAACGGCGAGGAAGACGTCTGAGAGGGACGGATGTACACACGCCGGCTACTCAATTACTTCATGCAGAATGATAGCGTAGCGTTTACCAATAACCAGGGTACGAATTGGAAATTTTCTTCAGAGAGGTACCGGGAGCGGTAGCTCAGTGCATGAACTGATGTCACTGCAGCGCCTCTGACCGGGAGGTCCTAGGTTACACTCCCCACGGCGGCAGGATTTTCGACATTAGCTTTTCAACTAGGTCGAATTCACTCGCTGTCTGGATGAGAATTATAGAGACCGGCTGCTCTGATCGGCAGTTTTCCGTGGTTTCTCCGATGAACACCAGGCGAATGCCGGAGCAGTTCCCTAACAAACGGGCCACGGGCCGCGCGCGATCTTTCCTTCCCCTTCCTTGTCCCATCCTCTCCCCTTACACACACACACTAACATGCACTACACTACCACATATTCCGGGAGACCGGTCGGGAGCGCAGAGCTGTCCTGGCTGGGGCGGTGCGCCGCTGGTGGGAGAGTTCTGGTTGGGGGAAACCCCACTGGCCGACGGTAGGTCGGCGCCGGATCTCGTCATCCAGCGGGGGAAGATCACCGCCATCTCCCGAGAAAAAACATGCACTACACTAACGGGACTAATGACCAAAGCAGTTGACGCGCCCGGAAACACGAAAAAATTAATGAATCAATCAATCCAGAGAGGTGCACTGAAAACTCTAGACAAGAAAACACACCGGCGTCGTTAGCCGAAGTATTAAACTGCGCTCCGTGAAGTCACGGATGTTAACATAACGAGACATCACATATTCCTGGACGGGTGACCGCCTGAATTACGGGCGCCTGGTTCACGGAGGATTACTCCGATACGCTCAATGCCCAAGAAACGAAGAATTCATGAGTGAAGGCAACCTTCGCTGCAGCTCAATCTGAAGAAACCCTAAGAATCCGGGAATGTTTTATTGTCCGCTTTCCTTTATATCAACACTTTAAGTATGACAATCATAAGTGAAGCACTCATAATGGATTAATTGTATTCCTGGAAAGATTTTTTTCTTCCAGCATTGGGCACTAATTCTCCACGAGAGGACGACTTCCGCAAAAGTACGTTTATTTATTTTTACTGAATAGATTATTATATATATTTGTGGGGGGGGGGTATTACTTGTTAACTATATGGCCAGGAAGAAGGAGTCTTTAAACCACTACAGTACCCACATCCTACCACATTCACCGCAAATCCATTGCATCAAAGCCGCGGTAAAGAGACCATAAAGTACGACTGACGAAATGCCCTCAAGGGGGAAAGCCGTCAGAATACGAGTGCATGCTAAAAGGTATGTGCTGTATTGGCACCCCTACTTTTACATGCGGTTCAGCTCTAAAAACGTATGTCACAGAAATACCATTTTTTTTGCGCACGTGGATCCCACGTGTGTCCCACTGCGCGGGGATGGGCCGAGGGAGAAGAGCGATGGGCGCACATGGCCCTTGGCGAGGGGGAGGCGCCACCAGCTGGCCTTTGGCCCTTCCGCCCGCCCTCCGCGAACGCCCGGGACCTTTCAAATGAACCGGAAGGAGCGCCTCTCCTTCACTGTCTCGTTCGGCTTGTTGTGCTCAGTTGAACCTCGTCTCAAAAAACAAAGCGCCAAAAAGAAAAAGAAACAAAGATGGTTAGAAAATAAGAACATTAGTTTGGCTTGGAATCAAAGAAATGTCAGAGAAAATTGAAAAACGTTTTTCAAAACTAAATCAATTAAAAAATATTTAGATATTAATGTATCAATATAAGATATTATTATATTCTAATATATTAAGATATTAATATACAAAAAAAATAGTTTCTGATTAGTGCAGTAATACAATGGCCTAAGGGTACATTTCGAAGTGCCAACAATTGAGGTTTTCATCATTTACATGTCATATCTGAACTCTGATGGATAACATCACGACGCATGTGCCTGATGATTTCATTTTTGTTGAAATGACGCCAACAGGTAGTGCTGCTCCGACGACGTCCACCATAGCACTGAAAAACAGTTTTTCTCGTTTTCTCGGAACAATATTTTTTTACCCTTAGCAGAGCACTGCTGTCCAAAAATGAATTGAAGCATGAAACCCTATAGAAGAAGAGACGGATATAAGAAATTTAAACATTTACAACTTCAAAGTTGTGTATCAGATTATTAATGTAATAACTAAATATCTTCGACTCGAAACCTCACTCTAGCCCGCTTGATTCTCACTTCAACACTAATCTGAAATTCCGGGTGTAAAAGATATGAAAAACAAAATGCAATAATAAGAAAGCGAAATAATAAAGAAAATGCAATAATAAAGAAAGGTAGAAGAAAGAAATAATGAAAGAAAAGAGAGACGAAAGTGACGGGGGAAATACTTTCGCTCAGTGATAGCCCCTTTCGGAATGAAGGTCTGTCTCCGAGCAGCCCTTCCCTCCTCTTTGCCCTTCGGCTCCTCGAAATGAATGGGAAGGGCTCGCCCTTTGTCACTGTCTTGTACTGCTGTTTCTCACCCTACACATCGACGTACATGGAAGAAAATGCTAGCAGAGGGAGGGAATACTGAACAAAAGGGGGGAACTACGAGAAACCGAGAGAGGAAGAAAAGAATTACACACACAGATAGAATGGGAGGGAAAACATGAAAAAGATAAACGATGTACAAATTGTCGTTTTAGTAATAAAAAATGAAAGGCTACATAAAATCATGAACATTGGAATCATTTTCAGCAGAGCAAAACATGCATTTCATGTACGTTCATGAAATAAATTTTAAAAAATCATTTTCTTTGCACTATACACAATTTTGTACAACAATGTATGCAGACGATGTATGCAGTTTTATATACAGATATTTTAAGAAAAATATTGTGTCCCCTGTACGTCCCTTAAGAATTCTAAGCAGAAAAAAAAATATTTCTGCATTTTAATGATGACACAAAGCCAGAAAACCGCGAATTTCGTTTCGGTGAAGTAGATAAGCGTATTCTCGCATTGCATAAATAAATTGATGATTTTGATTCAACAACCCAACAAACGTACGTACCAACTTTATGAATCATCAGGCCACATATTTTAGTCTAAAAAAGTAAAAACAGGTGGCCTTCAACCAATAAACATTCCCAAATTTATCAATTCGAGTTTTCTTGATTTACATTTATTGATTTGAACATTTCAAAATGTGAAAAGCATACTTGAGGCACGTACAAGTGGATTAATTGTGTACTTAATAGCGATAAATTAATATTATTCCAGCAGAGGATATTAAATTTCCTAAGGGAACGACGATCCACGGCAACCCCCATGTCAGTTCGCCGGAGGTCTATTGTCAGAGGTCTGCAGCTGAACCGCGCTACAGTGTTACCCTGTCTGCTGCAAATGAATTGGAAGAACGAAAGCCCGCCCCTTCGCCGGGGAGGAAGCTAACAAACTCTTCGCCGCCGAATAGTTCTTTTGCCCCCTTCGTGTGACCTCTTCCCCTCCGTGCGAGTCAGCGCCACCGGTCTTTAGCGAATTTGCAAGTCCCGGTGGAGTTGGCGCCGTTGATACTGTTGGTACGGTGGTGATGATGGCGATGAGTTTCGATGGGCCGGCAATCGGAGGGTAGCCGGGTCGGAGGGTAGTATTTCCAGAGGAAGAGACGGACCCCGGAGGGTCAGGTTATCGGAGACTTAAGGGTCGTATTTACGAAGCTCTGCCAGCAGAGCTCTTAGGGGCCTGCCATCTGGGGGCTTGCTGGGAGGTCAAGGGGCGACTGCAATTGGCTGAGGGACGTTCATAAATCGCAAAACCGAACACTGGAGCCTGCTAGACCTGGACCCCAGAGGTTTATAAATATGGCCCTTAAAGGGCTGGAGTGCGGCGAGTTGATTGGTTATAGTGTAGTAGGACCAGAAAGTTAGCAAGAGAATGACGGGGTTGGAGGGTCTAAGGGTTTGAGGACTGATGTGTCGGAGTGTCGGAATGCTGGAGGGTTATAAGGGTCAGGGTAGTGGAGGGTCGACGGATTCAAGGGACCCACGGCCAGACGACCAGCCGTCAATGATCGGAATGGAGCATCGGAGGGCCGGGAATCGGAGGGGAGGTAGAATGGATGGAAGGTAGAGTAATTTGAAATCGTGGAAGATAAGAGAATCAGGTTTTGGAATGAAGTGTCAGCGGTTGGAGGGATGGCGGGTAAAGAGGGACCAATGGCCAACCTCAACCTTGGAGGATTAGAAAGTCGGAGCATCAAGAGACAGGGGGTCGGTGGATTGGTAGGCCGATTGGAAGGTCGGAGGTGCGGAGTGGCAGAATGCTAGAAGGTCGGAAGACCTTCCGACCGGCGGGTTGGAGTGACGGAGAGTCACACAGCAAGCTTCGGAGAACCGGAAAGTTGGAGCATCGAAGGGGGGGGGGAACGGGGGTCGAAATGCTGGAGGGTCGGAAGGTCAGGGTATTGGAGTGACTTGGGGGCCAGCCTCGAAGGATGGAAACCGGGGCATCAAGAGGTAGAGGGTCGGTGGATTGATGGCGGAGAGCGTAAGGTGGGAAGCGGGGGAGTGAATCGGAAGGTCGGGGATGGAGGTCGGATTGCTGGAGGGTCGGAAGGTCAGGTTAATGGAGTGACGGAGGATTGGAGGAACCGAAGACCAGATGTCAAGCCTCAGAGGATCGGAAAGTCGGAGCATGGAAAGCCGCAGTGTCGGTGGATTGGAAGGTTGTTGGTGCCGAGTTTCGGAGGATCGGAGTATCGGAATGCTGGAGAGCTGGAAGGTTAGTTAGTTAGTTAATGCCTTATTTTACGTGGCGAGACTCGGGCCATCAGGCCCGCTCTTCCGTCTAACCACGCTAATTTTGCTACGCTCCTTTCACCACCTAGCGGAGAAAGGAGGCGACGAAACAGGCGGATCTCTATTTTGCTCAGAGGCTTCTTTTAGGCTTGGGGATCTTTTACACGCAGTAAATCTACTACATGGGACAGCCGGCTTTACTCCCCCTCCGAAGGAAGGTGTATGAAGGATTTTTTCGCCCTTAAAAATCCACGGCTTCGATCAGGTTTAACCCGCAAACTCGGGTACAATAGTCCAGTACGCTGACCGTTATACCACCGAATCCGAAGGTCAGGGTATTGGAATGGGGAGTCGGCGGGTTGGCGGGTTGAAAGGTTCGCAAGGCCAAACAGCCAGCCTCGGAGGTTTGGAAAGTTAGAACTTCGAGACCTGGAGTGTCGGAGGATCGAAGAGCGAGAGCGTCGGAGGGCCGGAAAATGAGAGTGGGCGCGGGACGCAGCCGGGAGCGTCCGCAGGGCCGCAGCTGCCCGATTTTTCTTGCGTCGCGCCCTCGCGGCCTCCGGGAAAAAGCGCGCCCGCCTCGCCGCCGGCAGCCCTTACAAATCAAACGTCGGAGGACGTGTGTGAAACCGCCAGCGGCGCCCCGACATTCGATCCGCCCCACGCGACCGACGTTTCCATTCGGGCCGCGATGCTCTTCTTTTTACGCCCCACCCCCTCCTCCATCCTGCTCGCCCCATTTTGTCGGAAATTTCAAAGAAGATTAACAGCAATAAATCGTAAATGTGGAAAAAGGAAAAGAAGGAAGATAACGTCGATCCATGAAAATAAGAGAAGCAAATTCAAGTGTGTATTTTTTTAAATTCATTTCACTTGTGCAGATATTCTTACTACTAAATTAAATTAATTTCGGTGTCATGTACAACGACTTTTCACGTATCTTGTTGTATAATAGATGCTGAGTTATCAGAAACAGAATTTATACCACGTTCTGGCAAAGCGGTGAAAGTATCACAAATTAACAGATGCCACATTGATTTCCTTCGAATCATACGTTCAGACACATCACATCTGATATATTATAACGATATTAATAATTAATTTTAACTGTCAGCTTTTATCAGATAATTAACATCCTATTTCGTTAAAATCCTGTTCTCTAAATGTCAGTCTTTGCAAGTAAATATAAATAATTTTAAATTAAGGCCTTTTTAATTTATTTTTTTGCGCTTTCGACATTGAGTTGTCATTAATACTTTTTTCAGAGAGTATGGCCTTCAGAAATTTTACCACTGTATGTGGATATCGGATTCGAAATAAATAAGAGAAAGTACATGTGTAATTCATGTTATTACCGTGTATTCGTTTTCGCGGAGTACTAGTGTGAAACCGCCTGCTGGGTCCCGTCATTCGATTTTCACGACGTTTCCATTCCGCCTTTGATACTTTTTTTCTACTTTCTCCGTTTTTCTGCCTTCTTTCCATTCTCTGGAAGCGTCCATGAAGGACGACATATGAAGAAATTTCAAAGAAGATTAAAAGCAATAAATCGCAAATGTGGAGAAAACAAATGAAAGAAAACGTCGATCGATGTGGTAATAGCTAAAAGTAAAAGAAGAAATACCAGTGTTAGTTGAAACATAAATTTGAATTCAATTCAAATTATTCAGACGGGAAAGTTTACCTTAATTTATGAATAAGAGCAACAATATTGTACTGTAAACGTACCTTGAGGTACACCACATCTGATATTTTAAATGGTTGTTTTATTTCAATCGGAAGGTAAAAACTTTTTCAGTTTCATATAACACTTTTTTCTATTCCTGCGGCAAAAATTATATTATTATATTTTATTTAATTTGCAGCGCATCACAAACATTTTAAGAAAGTCTGCATTATCAGCAAATGTTATTCTTCTTGTTTTTTGTGGGATGTGGTACATTTGTCACAGGAAGTCACCCTCTGTAATCCTCTTAATCTCACTTCCGGTGCAGTGGCGAGCAGTCCGCAAACCGCATCACTGACCAGCAACCACACAAATAACCTGCCACCGGCGACGCAAACCTGCATGAACACCAGATTGGTTAATGTCCCGTACTAACGTGCAGAGTTTGCAAAAGCAACCCCTCTCACAAGGGAAAATCATGAAAAATTCTTCGTTATACCAGTGTTCTAACCAGGACTGTTAGATTATGAAGTTACGATGCAACTGAAGTTCGTTGCAAAACAGGACCTGGACCCGAGTCCCGATAACAGGGGTTCGACAGAAGTCGGCTGCTCTGATAGGCAATCTCCATGGTTTCCTCCGATGGGTTCCGGTGGATGCAGAAACGTAGTCTAGGGTCCATGGACCGCGCGCAAGCTTTCTTTTCTCATCGTGTCTCCACTCCCATTCTTAGGCCTCGGCTATGGAGAGCTCTCCCATCAACTGGAAGCGTCCATCAGCATTACTTTAAACAACGGGTGCAGTGCTGTATCGTTCTGTATCGCAGTGCTGTATCGCATTACTTTAAACAACGGGGCAGTGCTGTATCGTTCCTTCCTCATCCTATTTCGATTCTTGGCGACAACCCGGCGAAGGACTAGTTTGACCATCAATGTATGGCTCACCCCCGGCATCCCCGAACTATTTTTGGCCCATCCCCGCTCACGACCCCACAATCACATCGGCGAGATATCTCACCGATTACAATCGTTTACGTTGCAAAGTATCTAATCAGGAAGCCCTATTGCTCTAGACCCGGCAGGGGCAGCTAATCAACACTGACTAGATGGCTACACAAACTTCTCGCAGCTTGGAAGACAATTCTAGCGACTCGATGCTCGGATTGGCATGTTTTCGCGATTTTTAGTGAATATTAGAAGAATGTGGGAGATTGTACGTCTTTCCTTTATCATTTTTGTCCTCTTACAGATTCTTCTCTTACAGATACACATTTACACCGACATACAGTCCTTTACTACCCACATCCGGAAACTAGTCACTAGTTCGAGCTTGCAACGATTGGGTGGTTACCCGGTGAAGCGAGACAGGAAAACCGACAAACCGACGTTTAGGTCGGGACCAGATTTCGCGTTACAGTGGGAGGAGAACGACAACAGCACCTCCGTCTATAACATGCATTACGCTCACGGACACAATGAACGCATTTTCACGCTCTCGAAAACACTAAATACTTTCACTCACTGTAACACCATGCCTAGCACTACAACCGCCCCCACCATCTCCTCCCCCAGATACCCATCCACCCCCACCAAGATCTCCCCACCACCCCAACAATCTCCTCCCCCACTTCCCCCTAATAACATCTCATACAATATCCCCCTCACAATCTCCTCCTTCACCTCCTCTCCCTCACCCCACCCTATTCTCCACCCTCACCCCACCATCATTTCTACAATCAACCCCACCTCATCCTCCCCAATCATTTGATCCATTGCCACCCCCACCATATTCCCCATCCCACAATGTCCTCCCCACCTCCCTCACCCGCATCTCCTCCCCCACCATCTCCTTCACCATCATCGCTACCATCCTCCAACCCTTCTGTCCCATCGCCCGGGTGGCGGGTAGGGGTGGGGGCGCGCCCCCTTCTCCGCAGCGCGCCCTCTGGTGACAAAAGACGTCTTATCTCTCCGGCGGGGAACTTCTCTCGCAATATGCGTCCGGCGCGCTGGGGTCGGGCGGCGGGCGGCGAGCGGAGGGGCGGCGTGCGGCAAGCGGGGGCGGGGGGGGGGGGGGGCGGCGCGCGTACGAGCCCGCGGGGCGCGTAGCACGCAGACTCTCGCGAAGAAGCAACGACGGGCGGCGGCGAAGGCCTTATCTAAATTTAGGCCGCGCCGCGCCGCGCTGCCCCGCGCCGGGAATTCAGGGAAATTCTGGAGAGGAGAGAGAGAACGCGCCGGTTTAAAGGCGACGGAACGCGCTTTGTGCCGGTTTTTATCGTGGGAACTTCCGCTGAAACGCCACGTCGCCGCCGAGTACGTTAGGGGCGGCGGAGTTCGGCGCGGAGTGCCGGTTGTGCAGTGGTTATGCCGCGTATTGGAGAGGACTCTAAGTGAAGTCTCCCGAGGCAGAATGAACTCTTTGAGTTGTCAGTGGAGGAAGTCGTCGCACTGTATATTAAGAATGGCTTAGCGACGATCCGTTAACGGACGGCTGGGATGCCAACGAAACGGTCGATCAGCTTTGTATTTATTTCGAGAGTAAAAGGTGGATAGTGTAAAAGCTTCACAAAAAGCAAATACATTAATTATTGAGCATATTGTTATTATTGTTATTATTATTATTATTATTATTATTGTCATCCTAATACCACTGAAAGCAGAATACACTGATCAATCCAACAGCAGAGGATACCGGAAGTGGCTAGCAACTCAAAGTTTTTGGTGAATAAATTCTACTGAAAGTTTGATTTTATTGGTGAATGATGTGTGAGTTTGCCTTCTGTGGATAGTAAGGTTGACGACGCACATGTTCTTGCCGGATATGAGAAACTCCAACAGCGATGATAATTACTCGTATCATTTATTATTATTATTATTATTATTATTATTATTATTATTATTATTGCTGTTGTTATATACTTACATACACTAAGGTGCACTACACTACCATATATGCCGGGTGACTGGCCGGGAGCTTAGAGCTAGTCCCGGCTGGGGCGGTGCCCTACTGGTAGGAAATACCTGGCGCGAAAAGTAACCAACGATAAAAATGCTCTACACTTACGGGGCTAGTTTCCACAGAGGTTGACGCACCAGGACACACGAAATAATCCGTCAATCAACCTTTCCCCAAACATATACCATAACATTCTGCGACGAGCGAACGCCGCGCGCTGTCCCGTGGCCCGTTTGTTAGGGTACTGCTCCGGCATTCCCCTGATGTTGACGGTGAAAGCACAGAAAACTACCGATGGAGCAGCCGGCCGCTAGAATTCTCCTCCAGACAGCGACTCAGTTTGACTTAGCTGACAGGCTAGTCCACCTCTCCCGGTATATCTGGCTGAGGAAAACCGCGCTACCCGACGGCAAGTCGGCGCTGGATCTCGCTATCCAGCGGAGGATGATCACCGCCACGTCACATGGAAAATATGCACTACACTTACGGGACTAAAACTGCAGTTGATGCGTCCGGAATCACTAACAATCAATGAATCAAACCGATCAACACTTGACGAATGTTGGGGCAGTATCCTAAAAACTGGCAACGGACCGCGCGTGATTTTTCCTACCTCTTCCTTGATCTATCCTCACCCCTTACTCACACATACACTAACGTGCAAAACACATATCGGATGACTGACCGGGAGCTTAGAGCTTGTTCCGGCTGAGGCGGTGCCCCGCTGGAGGGAATATCAGGTTGGGGAATGTCTCGTATCTTGCGGGCGGATCTCGCTATCCAACGAGCAAAGTATCCCGCAACAAAAAACGCACTATACTTACGGGACTAGTGGCCACGACCAAAACACGAAGTAATCAGTCAATCAATCAATCATTCCCCAAACATATACCATACCGTTCTGCGACGAGCGAACGCCGCGTGTGGTGTGGGGGGGGGGGGGAGTGGGGGGTGATCGCCCAGGGCACTCCGCGTGAGTACGTGCGGGGAGGGGGGAGGGGGGAGGCCGAGGGAGCGCAGACGCGCGTGGGGCGTCGACCGGAGGGAGGGATCTTCGTTTACATTACAAACGCGCGAATTTACAACACAACGCCATGGCGACCCTTCCCCGGCAGACCCTTCACAGTGGCCCTTCGCCGCACCGCGCGGGGAAGCCCGCGTGCTGGAGTGGCGCTCATCCAATAAGTCGATATGGCCCAAATTCCATTTGTACAGTTGTACACCTCTTCGAAACCACTTAACGGAAAATTTTGCTACGCGGAGAAGGCGCGTTTCTGAAAATCTAATATTTGCAGCTTCCATTCACTCTTGAAATCATGTTTTCCTTTAAAATACAGCCTACGAAATTTTCATTGCGTCTGCTGCGGACTAGTCTGTTTTTAAAAAAAAATGAGATTATTTTTTTAAGAAACTGGTTAGTTATTACTGAACAGATTCATTCTCTATTGTTTTGTATTGTAATTCATGCACTTTTGATAATAATTAATAATACAAAATTTCTCATAGTAATAGCCATAAATCTGAGGCAGAGATTTAAAAATACCTGGCATTTACAACCATAAAAATATCTAAAAGAAATGTAAATCTGCAATTTTTTTTCTAATATTTTGCATCGTTTCACTATTTATGCAATGACATTTCTCACGAATCGAGAGGTAAAAATGACAAAGAGCTAAAAATAAACGTGGGTCAATAAAACTGAATCGTTAAATTTTGATGTATTTATAAAAAGTAACCGAGTATGTCAAATAAAAAGCATGTTCTCTCAAAAAATTTTATCCCCAGTTCTTTCGGAAAAATTACGCAGAAATGTTAAAAAAATACGATATACACATTTACTCTAATGATAAGATTAGATTTGGTAACAAATTTCGCCCGAGTAGATCTGGTGAGAACATACTGCGCTAATGGCCCAGTGCCAGGATTGCAATGCAGGCCTATTGTTCTTCGCAAAGGCTGCGATAAGAAGACCATCGTCGAGAGAATGGATGGAAATTACTCACATGGATAACACTGAAGAGGGATCTGCCGAGAGGTAATGCAAAAATAAAGCAACTAATGGAAGGAGAAATTTAAAACCGGTGAAGGCGAGATCACAAAAAGGTAAGAGGATGGAAAGTACTTTGCATAAAGTTAAGCTTTCCTATTTTAAGGTTCATTATGGCCACATTTAAGTCGTTCAGTTCTCTTCCCTTTAATCTTTTTTTTTTATTCTGGAACTCTTCTCTTTTAAGAGTAAAGATAAACCGGAATGGAGGAGGGAAATAACAAAATGAAACATGAAAAATGAGGCGGAAATAATGACACAGATAACAAAAAACGTCAAAATTAATACAAAAAGGATGAGGAAAAAAGAAGTAACATCTAATTCTGTTCAGAATATTCTTGAAGAAAAAGTTGAGGGTAATGAATTGAAGTGATTTATGAAACAAATATCCAGAGATGCTTAGTTTCTGAATTTTGCAGATTGGTGACGTGAAAATGAGAACTTCTCTGCTCCACATACAACGTTAAAATAATTCTGAAGGAACTTGCCATTTGCTAATTAAAATTTTTTATATGATTTAAGCATTCAATCATATTAAGTTTTCAATTTATTTTTGTTGATAGTTCATTGAAAACACGAGCAAAGGTGAATTTAAATGTCAACGTGATGTAGTTACAAAAATGTATACGTATGACGGCTTTACGAATTGTAACACTTAAATCTACAAGAGAAGGATTATGATATTGTTTGTTCGTAATGCTGGGACACTTTTAATGCATATTTGCAATTTAAAACGATATCAATGAAATTTTGCACTTGTTGAACCTTATTACGATCGGAGAATATGTTCCGTAGTCGTAAAGAAATCCGAATTGTGACCACGTTACTGAGTAACAATACATTAATATTCAATTTCTTTGAATAAATTAATTAATTTTTTAATTTTAATTTTTAAAATTATTTTAGTTTTTCTCAAATACCTGGAAAAAATCAAGGTTAACGATAGGCGCAAGAGGGCTCTGATAAGGATATTTATTTTGAAAGTTATCACAGACCTCGAGAATAATAATAGGATTAAAGGAAACTTACCATAAAATTCTTTAACTGACTATAAGGTAAATACTTAATACAATAATATAGTAAAAAAAAAAATTAATAACAACATGCTAAAAAATAGTCATAATGAAAAAAACAAATTTTTCGAAATGTTGGCTAACTACATAGAGGAAGTTGCAGCGACCGACAAAAAGTGAAAAATAAATTAATTTACAACATATGTTGTATTACAAAAATACAAATGATGCAAACATCAATGTTCAAAATTAAAACATCGATGTAAATACTTGGAGCAAAAACCATCGATATTTTTAATTATCGATGTTTTACAGCTGGTTTAGTAATCTCCACCATTACATTCCTGCACAGTATATTTAATTTGACAATGGCAGTGCATGTTAATTTATAATTATAATTAAACTCTAAATAAACTTTAAAAAACTCCAGCACGATGAAAGACGAAAGAAATATTAGGACATCAGGATTATATCGGGCGAGGGGTGTGCTTGATGAAAGTAGTTAGTCATTTATTATTTCATATATATTATATAACTTTCACAAAATTGTGGAGGTGAAAGTTTTCATTCTCGGAAAAAACATCGAAAATGTAAAAACATCGAGCACGAAACATCGATATTGAAAAACCATCGGATTTAATCTATAAATAAATAAATAAAAGGGAAATTTCATGTGTGTCGCACATAGACCAGAAAACTACTCGACCGATTTCGTGGACATTTTCTCTTATTAGTAATGGGAGTGTTTGCAGAGTGGTTTGAATTAAATCGGACAAGTTGGGACGTTGATTTATTCGTATACGGCAACTCATGCACCCCTAACTCTACGCAACTCGCCGCTCAATCAAATATTAGCCGCGTCTTCACTGCAAACAAGAATTCTACCCCAAGGTTTGTGAAATATCGGTCAGAATTATTACTTGAATTTCGGACAAGTAAATCAAATTTCTCCAAGATTATGTCCTAGCAAACGCATGCCCTAATTTGAGGGAGAACCTTTTAACAATAGTATATTTGACAACAATGTTCAAACTAGGACATAGAACAAACCCATACTTGCGAGAAACCCATATTTTATCTATTAGAATTTTTGCACAGTGTAGAGTAAAACGTGATTAATAATCACGTGACCCATAATGTGTGACGTGTAATACACTGCAATAGCGAAGCATTGCCGGGTTCACTAGTATGTTGACATTCAAAACATCGATGTTTTTATAGAAACATTTTTTAGAAAAATGTATAGAAACATGTTTATTATAGTAACAACCACTTCAGTTCAAGTAAATTTACAACGGCACTCTTCGGCCACTAGTAAAAAAAAAAATGTCGCTTCCACGGCCCCCACCACATGGCAGCGACCCGAGTCGCCGACCACGGCCTCCCCAGCCCACTGGCCCGCGGGCGCGTTCACATATTTTCAGCTTACTCCAACAGGTTTTTTGCCGCACGCCGTAAAAATCGCGGCCCAACGCGCAGGCGCAACGGAGATAAGCGGCGCCGCCCCCTCCCCTTCCACCCCCACCCCGCGCGGTCCAGTGCCCATCACACCACGGACGCCTGCACCCGAGATAAGCGCCACCCGCCTCCCACAACACAGCGCCGCTCATCTCCCGGACGAGAAGGCGGCGGGTCGGGCACGCGGGTGAAGGGAGACGGGAAGACGAAATGGACGAATAACAAAACCTGAATTTAAGAAAAATGCTATTATAGCTATTAACATACCTAGAAATAAATTCTATGGTGGTAGCCGATATCTTGTGGTAATCCATTGTAGGTATGGGGATAATCAACCCACAATAGTAAAAATATATAATATATATTGAAATGCTCTCCGTTTCTGTTAAATTATTTATGCAACCGGTTTCCGGATTTATATCATTTTTGGGCCAGGAAAGGGTTGCGATTTTAAATTTCCCGCAAACACATCTAAAGGGAAATAATTATCCTACTAGCCCTGCCGGTTGGGTTCTTACGAAAATAATCGTCGCCGGTACTTACTTTCTTCCTAGCAAACAATCATTCGATCCGCTCTCCATACAGAAGAAGCGAGGAATCTGAAATTTGTTTCTGAAAAGAAATTATTAAACAATGGATTGCACAAGATGCTAAAGAAATGATAATCAGCTTTTCTTTTTCAAAATGAGAACGTTGTATGTTTATTTATCGATTAATTCTTTGTAACATAAAATGTCACCTTGGTCATGACTGGTAGTAAAAATTGTAAATAGCCCTATTATTCTTACTATTTATATATCCATGCGCTCTTGGACGATGAGGCCAGGAAGAATTCACTGCTCCGACTAATCTTCTCTCTTTTACCTTGTTCTAGGTCCACTGGATCTTATCCGGTTTCATTTTAAATGTTTTGGTGTTATCCATGTTGCTTGGGCAGTAATAATACTGCAATAATTCGAAGTAAAACATTGTCAGATTAAGACGTTTCGTCGGCGTAATAACGAATATTTGTGATTTAAAAAAGTATGTTTATCTTCCCATCCGGTCTTACGCGCTTACATTACAGACGTGAAATTTTATTAAAATTTCTGAATTTTCAAAAATTAAAGATAAGTGTTGTTACCGTTGCTAATACACGAAAAAGTATGTTCTGTTGTAGCTCCACATTAGCACACTGTACTTAGTATTCAGGTTACTTCAGTGTTTCAGGAAAAACAATTTCATGGACCGAGCCACATTGCACTTTCATTTTATTAATATTAAGATTTATTGTAATGCCTTTCACTGCAGGTGTTGTACTAATAGCCAATTACAAATGCTTCCAGTACAGGATGCAAAAATGTTGAGTTCGCAGGGAAGCTAAGTTCCCTGGAGGAGCGTGGTGGTGAGCGAGGTTTCAAGTACAGAGACCAAGTCCGATGAAGTATGAAATAAGTTTAATTGAAAAGTAGAGCTGCAGAGCAGCGTGAAGTGAATACAGCAAAGTCTCTGGGCTGTCTGCCCGTTATCAACGCTAGAGAATCCTTATATAGAAAACAGGGAAATTTATGAGGCCATTATGCCACCCCCGCCAGAACTCTACATGTCCTGGACGCAATCAACTGACATTACTCTCTGAGGACTGTTGCCCTTTTGAAGTCACTGTCTCATAAGTTTCTAAACATCCCCGTATTCACAATCTGAATCCATGTTAGCGTTGACAGCGGTTTTGGGAGCCCTCTCATAAATGTTCTTAAGATAAGCAACAGAGCGCCTGCTCCGGTCGCAACCCTCATTAAGATAATTTTTGAAAGGCGATATTTCTCTCGCGTACATTTTTGAGAGAAATATCCGTTGCTTCTCTTACGCAATACTTCATACTATTGTACGTAGGTGCATTTACCATTACATTATTTTAAAAAATCGCATGCAACAAATGCGATTCTGCAACTTGTGACCGCTTACGTTCTTGCACAACTCCATTGCTAGGTGTAACCTACGACCTTAAAACCTTTTATATTCCTCATGTAGTACTCGACAAAACCTCCTTTGGGACCTTCTGAAGATCCATTACATATTTTGAGATTTTAGAATTTCCTGGGCACTCTCGTTGCGTGGGGAGGGTGGATCACGCAGTATATCGAATTTAGAACGTCCAGAATTCCGAATTTTTTAAAAAAACATGTTCCGCGAACACCTTTTCCCCTTCACACAGAAGTGAAGGGAGGGCAGAGAGGTCGGATTTTTCACATGCGGGAGTTCTGATACAGGCGAGCCAGTGATTTTTTAAAATGTAAATTGAATGAGGTTGTGGGGCGGTCGGTGTAAGGTCGGCGGCTGCGGGGGTGGAGGCGGGTTGGCCCTGGCTGTGGTCAGTTGGTGCGGGATCGAAGCGACTCGGTGTCGGTGGCGAGATCAAACAATCATCAGAAGTAGTACCACTGCTTCTCCATGTTCTCACCGGGAGGGTATCTCAGTGCATCAACTGATGTCACTGCAGCGCCTCTGACCAGGAGGTCCTACGTTCGAGTCCTTTGCGATAATTTGGCAAGATAAAAATATTCTCGAGTCCTCGCGGGGTGTTTATTCGTACGAGATACGTTCTAGTATTATTTTAGTTGGGAATAGTAAGAATGCAGTGTATCCTGTTGTGAAGTTATGAATGATTCCATTACTAAGCCATTTAAAACTTTCGTAACCAGTGACTAAAGTTCAATATAACTGAAGGTTCGCTATAACCGCATTCGACCCCCTCCACCACCACACCACATCACATGTACTGGGAGTGGTGGCTCAGGGCATCAACTAACGTCACTGTAGCCCCTCTGACTGGAAGTCCCAGGTTCGAGTCCCGACGGCGGCACGATTTTCGACACTAGCTTTTCAGCTAAGCCGAATTCAGTCGCTGTCTGGAGGAGAATTCTAGCGGCCGGCTGCTCTGATCGGTAATTTTCCGTTGTTTCTCCGATTAACACCAGGCGAATACCGAGCAGTACCTTACCAAACGGGCCACGGACCGCGCGCGATCTGTCCTTCCTCTTCCTTGTCCTATCCTCTCCCCTTACACACACACTTATACTAACATGCACAACACTTCCACATATTCCGGGAGATCGGTCGGGAGCTTAGAGCTTGTCCCGGCTGGGGCGGTGCCCCGTTGGTGGGAGAGTCTTGGTTAGGGGGAAACCCTACTAGCCGAAGATAGGTCAGCGCCGGATCTCGCCATCCGGCGGAAGATCACCACCATCTCCCGAGAAAAAAACATGCACTACACTAGTCCCGTGACTAATGACCACAGTAGTTGACGCGCCCGGAAACACGAAGAAATCAATCAATCAAATCCACGTTCTCGTGGCAGTGAGTCGATTGCTTGTCAACGCCTCGGCAATTGGGGTTGATCTTCAGTTGTAGCAAATTCGAAGTAATAAAATAAAATAATAATTAAATAATAAATAATAAATTTAAATTTAAAAAAATTAATTAAATTTTTATTTGAGCAACAGAAATAAAATTAAATTAAAAATATTTTTTGAAGAGAAAACCGTGCTTGGAATTAATTTTTCTTTTTATATATCTTGGGAACAGTTTGAAATGTTGTGGTTTTCGTCCGTGATTTGCTAACTAATTCTTGGAATCATAATCTCACAGCAAGAACACGTAATTTATTCAAATATTAACTTATAAGAGATGTTCATAACAAATTTCATTCACATGTGTGCAATGGTTCTCAAGAAATTAATTTTTACGATCTAGATGGTGGAAATTACACACTAGGAAGGGGCCGATAAGAGTTAAGAAACTTAATCTGTTGAGAAGGGCTCGATAAGAGTTAGGAATCTTAATCGTTTGAAAATGCAAATAATTTTTAATACATAAACATTTCTTGTTAACACATTTTGCTTAAATCACTCCTTAATACCTTTATTTTTAATTCTACTTAGTGTATAGCAAAGAGTGTGGGTGTAGATTGGGGAGTGCAAGAAGACTTACAGAGATAGTACAACTCTTTAACATGCAGCTTTATCTGAATTTTGATGCTATATAAACAAATACGCAATTCAAAAATATATTTCAAGAGGGTTACATGGTTCAGTTTCTACAAATGTATCACATGTATTGGTGACTTAAAGTTAAATTGTAACTAATTGCTTACAGCTACCTTATGACGTCGAGGAAACTTATCGAGAAACCTCTATTCCGTTTCCGAGAACGATTTGAGGAAATACATGAAATGGATATTTGTTTTTAATTCCTGCATGTGGTTTGGGTTTCTGCTCAGCGTGAATTCGGATAGTGTAGTATTTGCGTAAGGTTTGTATAAAAGTTTGAGAGGTATGTGATGTGATGGGCTATTACAAGCAAATAATAAATAAACGAGAGCCGCTGTAGAGGTGGCGTTGTGTGGAGTGTGTGCGTGTGGGGCAGACGCCAGACAGCGATGGGACGGGGACGGTACGGGCGATCCCTACCCATCGGCCTACGCCTGGCTGAGGCGGAGAGAGAGAGAGAGAGAGAGAGAGAGAGAGAGAGAGAGAGAGAGGGAGAGAGCGAGAGGGAGAGAGCGAGGGGAGAGAGCGAGGGGAGAGAGCGAGAGGGAGAGAGCGAGGGGGAGAGAGCGAGAAGGAGGGAGCGAGAGGGAGGGAGTGAGAGGGAGGAGCGAGAGGGGAGGAGAGATCGGAGAGAGCGTGCGAGAGAGAGCGGGGAGAGGGGGAGAGAGAAAGGGGGGAGAGAAAGTAAGAGAATAATATATAGAGACAGAGAGCGAGAAGGGTGAGAGGGAGAGAGAGGGAGGGAGATTGAAAGAGAGAGAGACGGCGGAGGCGCTAGGGAACGAGGGAGGGTGGAGCGGGCGCTTGCAGATGGCGGGGGCGTCGGGGGCGGCCTGCCGCATTTTTTTGCTTCGCCTTCCCCGCCGCCGCCTGCAGACAGCGTCTGCACGCTCATTAATTAGTTCTTGCCGCGGACGCCCGGCGCGCAGTTTAGCTCGCCTCCGTCGCCCCCGCCTCCGCCCCGCCTCCGCCACCACCTCCTTCTGCCTTCGACCCCGCCTCCACCACAAGCGGCTGACTGCTCTCATCGGTACTCCTCTGTGGTTTCTCCGATCAACATCGCGCGAAGCAGTACGTTTAAGAAACGGACCACGGACCGCGGTCGAACTTTCCTTGCTCTTCCTATCCTCACACTTAACACCCTATACATGCACCACAGCACCACATATACCGGGAGACCGGTCGGGGGTTTAGAGTTGGGGCGGGGCTTTGCTGTTAGGAGAGATCTAGATAGAGAAACCCCGCTATCTTTCGTGTAGGTCGGCGCCGGATCTCACATGCCAGTGGAGAAAGATCGCCGGGAATAGTATGCAGTACACTTACGGGGCTAAAGACCTGAGGCGTTGATGCACCTCTATCACTATTTGGCACCTCCCCACCCCAACTCCGTCGTCGACGCCGCCTCGGCCGTCCACACCATCGCCACCGCCACTACCACCACCGCCATTGCTAGCTCCGTTTCCACTACCACCACCGCCATTGCTAGCTCCGTTTCCACTACTACCGACGCCACCAAGACATCCGCCACCTCCCTTCCTCCACCACTGCTGCCGCCAACACCAGCTCCGTCCCCACTGACACACGGCGCGCACACACACACACACACACACACACACACACACACACACACACACACACTATTCTCAGCAGTCCGTATCTCCCCTCCCATCGGCCCTGCCTGAGCCGCCAACCTCACCACAGCCCCTGTTGCCACCCTCCTTGCCTCCGCTCTGCCGGGCCCGCCACCGCCTCCGGCCAGACGGACTCTCTTTGCCGTCGCCGAGTTCTTGCAGCGCAGGCTGTATCTCGCATGCTGCCCTCCTCCTGGAAGATTCTCGCGCCATATTCAACTCCTCCTTGTCACGCGAACTTCACAGACGACTTCTTGCTCACCTCAACCTCACAAAAGGACACGATTAACTTAAGCCCCTTTCGCAGATGCGAGGTCTAACGTGTCTTACGGAGTAACGTGAGAAATAATTATTATATTTTTCATGGTAATGAAAATATCATGTGAGGTAGAGAAAGAAAATATATTACGCGTTTTAGACAATCAGCATCGACTATTTTGTTAAATATAAATAAATATGTATTATAATTTTAAATAATACTTATTGTTTTATGTATTGTGTTACTTATTGGACATATACATTTCTTGAAACGTTGCAGTGAAAGTGAAAAAAAAAATGTTTATGTTTACGACCTGCCTGAGGTTTATTTACGTAGGTTTTTAATTTAATTGCCCAATATTCAATAACACCTCTTTAATGTATATCTTTTTTAAATCCTGAATGACTTTGGGCGTCGGAAAATTCATTTAAAACTGTAGTAAGAATTTTCACATTTATATGTCTTAATTTGCAAGAAAATTGCAGGGATCATATATCTTTCTTTAAAATGGCAAAATGAAAATGAGCAGAATAAAGTATTACTCTAGAAGCTAAAATCACAAATAGAAAAACAAGGTATTTTTTAACTTGAAAACAATACTCCAATTGCGTATCTTTCGCAATGAATCCAAGTAATATTCTGTTCAATTTACCTCCAACATATATGAGGTCCACATACTGTGACATACCGATATGTCACGTTAAAATAAATTAACATTTATTTGTAGACAATATGGTGGAACATGCATTACGAAATATCACGAGAGCTAGAGCTTAGCAACGACCGTGAATAAACAATGTAGTTTTTGTTTTTCTAAATGCATTAAGAGTTTTCTGGATGCGAAAGTAGAAAATTTGGGATTGGGCGAAGAAGTTAACACGATCAAAATGTCAGCTACACCAAAATATAACGAACGTATGGATTGGCTGGGTGAGAGAAGGACGGTCAAATGTTTTGAAAAAAATGAAGGGAGTTTAATACGAAGTCTTCGAGGGATGAATCATGCAGAAAGATTTCATTCTGCTCTGAAACGCGCTTCTGAACTGTTCGTAGATATTTTCATGTGGAAGCAATATTGAAGTATAAATTGGAACTTTGTCGGGAGTGGTAATCAAGTTCGGGACTATGTCATAGGACGTAATCGGGACTGGTAATTTTGATAGTTTGAGACCAGCTTGGATAGGGCAGAAGAGGATTTCGTTGGAATTTTGGACTACGGCAAGATCGCAAGATATTTCGACTGAGAAGTCTACGAGGGACATCAACGAAGAAAAGATAAGTTAACCGCGGTGTAAAATTGTAAATTGAAAGAGATCATGATCAAAGGCCTAACTTAAATTCATTAAATTGTTTGATAAAAAAGTAAAAATAAACTTTGTTAAATTTTGTTCTTTAGAAAAGAAAGTGAATTTTCATTTAGTCAATCCAAACAGTAATGAACTAGGAATAGAAACATTCTATTTCAGATTCCCAGCTGCGCTGTATAGTCGCGGATCCTATAATCCTTTATAGAGGTAATAAGGATTATAATTATATCGTGACCCATTGACCCAGCAAGCCGGACGCTAAGATCTTTAGCAGATATAGATGTAGAGAGAGAGGAAAATTTGGTATATCTCAAAATGGCGCCTCAACGTGATGCATAATTTGTTATAATTTATAACAATTGGTGACACGGATAAAATTAGTCTTATAAATTATAATATAGTGATCCAAAGGGAATCTGAAATTTATGGATTGACATTTGAAATTAATTGTTAGTTATAAGAAAGGGCCAAGACCATTTCATTGGTGTGATTTTAAAATAATTTAACAGAGAGATTTTAATTTGTATTAGAATTCAAAATGGATACTAGGAGCAAAAAATTGCGTATGGAGAATGTTAATGAGATTGAACCACAAGAAAAGGAAATAATGGCTGCACCGTTAGAAAATATGGACCCTAATAATTTAATTCTTAAGATGTTAGCAGAAATGAACGCAAAACTTGAGCATAATAATACTAAATTAGATGGAATCACTTCAGATATGAATAATAAATTAGAGGGGATCACTTCAGATATGAATATTGAATTTGAAAAAAAAGGAATGACATCGGAAATGTCATTAGAATTGAAGAATTTTCGTCAGGAAATACACAAGGAAATAGTGCAATTACGGGCGGATACATCGGCTGAATTCAACATTATTCATTGTAAAATTGAGTCTTTTAATAATCAAGTCGACCAAATGCAGAGGGAATTAAAAGAATCTGGCGACAAAATTAATTCCCAAGTTAATGATTCACAGGAAAACATTGTGACATTAGGACATTTACATGACCAACAATGCGAAAAGTTGACAATCGTCGAATCGCGTGTAGATAATTTAAATGCAATGTCGCTTCAACATGGCGAAACAATTGAAAACATAGAATCTAAATTAGTTAATTCGGATTGTAAATTAGAAAAACGAATACAGGAGGGACATAGAAACATTAAAATGGTGCAAGAATCTGAATCTGGGAAATATATGTCGGACATTAAGGACAAGACTGAACAGTTAGAAAATGAATTCATGATGCGTTCACAGGAAATATACCAATGCATACATCGGCGCTTGTAATACCAAGCCACCTAAAATTTCATGATGATAATGAGGGCGTGATGGTTCTTAAGGAGTTGAATAGCATTGAAGTATCGGCGGAAGATTTATTAAGGGAAGATACGGACGAACGGGCGGAGAATAGCACGTGTTTAATTTTGAAGGGATATTTCGAATATACCTGTAGACATTTTAATTGACACAGGTGCTAATGTTTGTGCAGTGTCGGAAAAATTGTATGAGCAGTTAAAGAAAAAGGGAAATAAAATTGATGAGCTACCCACCAGGAGTTTGGATATTCGGACAGCTAATGGAAGGCGCATCGAAACGAGAAGTCGGCAAATTTGGGTGGAAGTGGAAGTTCAAGGGATCACAATTCAGTTTCCGGCAATTGTAGTGAAGAATTTGATTCGTCCAATTATTTTGGGGATTGATGGCCTAAAAATGTATGACGCCAAGGTCGACATAGGTAACAGGAGTGTATTGTTACGAGGTGACAAAGGGCAACAACATTGTTTAGGGATCAAAGACCAAGAGGGCGAAGATATGTGTATTTGCGATATTGCGGAACAAATTGAAGAGACCAGGGACCAGATCCACACGGCAGCAGAGGGCGCGGTCGACGAAAACGGAATAGATGCTAGTGAAGCTATTGAAATGTTAGTCAATGAATATAGAGATATTTTGGAAGTTCAAGGGAGCCGGTAAAGGGATATCAATTTAAAATTGAATTGATGGATGAGGAACCTTTTAATCTGAAACAATATCCGATCCCCATGTATATAAAAACGAAGTACGTAAAAAAATAAACACGATGCTTGTGGATGGTATAACAAAAAATCGATGACACCGTATGTAAGCCCAATAGTGATAGTTCGTAAGAAAGACAATAAGATAAGATTTTGTGTTGATGCTAGGAAACTCAATATCAAGACCATCGCTCGTCATGAAAAACCGCCGAAATTAGATGAAATGATGTGGAAGGTAAAAGGAGCTCGGATATTCACGGGACTGGATTTTACTGCGTCGTACTGGCAAATTGGACTACACCCAGAAATAAGTGGGATCCCAGATGATGTGAGATATACGCGAATAATTTATGACAGTTTGAGGGAGGCAGCGGTCAAAAGAAAGCTAAAACAGAAACAATGCTTTCGAGGCGAGTATAAGGAGGGTGATGAAGTGTTAATTAGAGTACCTCAAGTGTCGTCAGTGGATAAGAAGCTATTTTATAAATTTTTCCCGTTGTATAAAGGACGTACCGAATTTGTAAAGCATTAAGCAAGAATGCCGCGATTTTGAATGATGAAAATGGACGGCAAATGGGAACATATAACTACAGGAACATGAAGCCGTATATGAGGGACGACACACATGATTAAATATACTGGTCATAACAGAGATTTGTAAATAGTTGTAAATATTAGGTATAATAGTTTTTCTTTTGTTATTGTTTTGTCATTATGTGTATTTTGTCAGTTTGTGTAGGGAGTTTAATTTAAAGTGTATGTGTATTCAATGAAGTTAATGGGAGCAAATATTAGGCAGATACGGCTATTAGAATACCTGATGAAATGGTTATTGTTGGCACATTCCGAAAGGAAAATGTAAATAGTTTTAAGGCAGCAAGTAACAAGACCTAGTGCAGTGCAAAGTGTAAAGTGTTAATGTCGTTTAGTGTGAAGAAGCAAGAAGAAAGTGTTCAATTTTAGTCTTGTCATTTAGTTAGGTTGTAGCAAACCAAATGACGCTTGGAGAGGGGAAGCTGTGACATACCGATATGTCACGTTAAAATAAATTAACATTTATTTGTAGACAATATGGTGGAACATGCATTACGAAATATCACGAGAGCTAGAGCTTAGCAACGACCGTGAATAAACAATGTAGTTTTGTTTTTCTAAATGCATTAAGAGTTTTCTGGATGCCGAAAGTAGAAAATTTGGGATTGGGCGAAGAAGTTAACACGATCAAAATGTCAGCTACACCAAAATATAACGAACGTATGGATTGGCTGGGTGAGAGAAGGACGGTCAAATGTTTTGAAAAAAATGAAGGGAGTTTAATACGAAGTCTTCGAGGGATGAATCATGCAGAAAGATTTCATTCTGCTCTGAAACGCGCTTCTGAACTGTTCGTAGATATTTTCATGTGGAAGCAATATTGAAGTATAAATTGGAACTTTGTCGGGAGTGGTAATCAAGTTCGGGACTATGTCATAGGACGTAATCGGGACTGGTAATTTTGATAGTTTGAGACCAGCTTGGATAGGGCAGAAGAGGATTTCGTTGGAATTTTGGACTACGGCAAGATCGCAAGATATTTCGACTGAGAAGTCTACGAGGGACATCAACGAAGAAAAGATAAGTTAACCGCGGTGTAAAATTGTAAATTGAAAGAGATCATGATCAAAGGCCTAACTTAAATTCATTAAATTGTTTGATAAAAAGTAAAAATAAACTTTGTTAAATTTTGTTCTTTAGAAAAGAAAGTGAATTTTCATTTAGTCAATCCAAACAGTAATGAACTAGGAATAGAAACATTCTATTTCAGATTCCCAGCTGCGCTGTATAGTCGGCGGATCCTATAATCCTTTATAGAGGTAATAAGGATTATAATTATATCGTGACCCATTGACCCAGCAAGCCGGACGCTAAGATCTTTAGCAGATATAGATGTAGAGAGAGAGGAACATTTTGGTATATCTCAATACAGATGGGCCTAACATATCAATGTCAGAGCAAACTGTTATTAGAAAGAGCTGCCTATAAAAAGAACGTAAATCTAACTTTTAATTTGGAATTGTATGCGTATTGTCTTATAGAATTTGTATATATTGGCAACATATCTCAAAAGCAAATGAGAGATATGGCACAAACATTTGCACACGAGGACGAAAAGGGATATTACTAATAACTGTTATTGCTCCTGTCATGTATTTGCGTATATAACATGGTGCTACGCCCGCAACTCCTAATAGAACAAACTCGTCCTGTATTCCATCGAAAGTTCTTATTATACACTTTTAATTTTCTTTTCTGGGGTTTTAAATTGATTTTAATCATAATTATAAAATAGAATTTATCTCACTAAATCAAGAAAACATCGTTATGTTCACATTTTATCCACATTTTCGTATTCTTTATTCCCTGCAAATTAAGCGAACCAAAAACTATAATTTTGCTTTAATAATTAGAAGTACAAGGAATTCAATTGTTATAAGATATGAAAAAAATCATTCATTATTAAAGAATCGTAGAAACTTAATTTTCCAATTAATTAAATACATTTGTAATTAAAAACAAATTAAATTAAAATTAAGTAAAACAGCTAATTTAATTAAGCAAAGATCGATTTTCAAACGATTTTCACACTAATCAACCAGCTGGAATACTTTTAAAGAACAAGTTAGCTTGTTTAATTATTTGAAGCGTTTTAAGTTGATTTCCTAATTGAAAATTGATTAGAGTAACTCCTGATTAGAGTAACTCTACAGAAAAAAAGCAGCCAATCTAATTTCCGTTGTGTTCTAAAGTTCTCCACATGTGGCCAAGTTTCTACCCGGTACAGGATTTCTTGCAAGAGTCGACCTAGTTTTCCAGTTTCTCCCAAGTTTTACTTCCCTTTTCACATACCAATGGCATGAAAAACAGTTGCATTGTTATTCCCCTCACGTAAAGAGAAATTGTTTCGAAATCACCTACACGAAAACAAATGAAAGAGAAAAAAACGTTGACCATTTGTTTAAAAGAAAACAAAGGAGAACCTAGGGTGGAAACGCGTGGAAAGTTTTAAGTAAATTAGCAAAAAATCGTCGAAGGCTTTCCAACATTTCTCCTTTGTTTAGCCCTTTTAAAGAAGAATGAATCTTGAAGCTGTCTTTCAGACTCTTTTTCGACTTAATTGTATAATTCCTTTTTATATGCGGCCCTTCAGCTACATGAGTGTATAATACTTTGCGAAAGGAACGCAAGATAAATTGTTTAACCAAATTATCAGTATATAATTCACTTAAGGAGTCTCAACCATTATATAAAAATAAGCTGCTTCGGCAGTCTAAGTTTTAAATTTTACAGAATATGAAAGCCAACATAACCTTCAGAAAAATCAATGACGTAAATTTGTCAGTCAGTACAGGAAACAATAACTGTTCAAATAACTGTACTGTAAAAAAAGTGTTTGAATACTTTTACATAGGAACGAAGAAACACAAAACAGAAACAATCAAAAAGGAATATATTTTCCTTCGAACAGATTTTAACATAGTATGTGTAGAACGCATACTTCCATAACATACCTCAACCAAAAGTATTCCTATTCACCAGGGTTCTTGAGCAATGCATTGAAGGTTAAAACTTTTTCAGTTTACTTGGTTAATACAAAACAACTTTACAACACACGAGAAGAAAAATAGTTATTACATTATATTACTTTTGTTTAAGGCCTTTTCCGAATGCTTGAAACCGGCTGATGTAGCTCATCGATTGCAGTGCCCTTTACGGGCCTCAGCGTCAGTGCAGAACCTCTCACCAGGAGGTCCAGGGGTTCGAATCCAGATTGTGGAAAGATTTTCGACACTAGCTACATAGCTGGGTCGGATTCAGTATCTGACTGGAGGAGAATTCTATACTGCTCTCATGGATAGTTTTCCGTAGTTTCTCTGATCAATACCCGATGAATGCCGGAAAAGTCCCCTAACAAACGGGCCACGGACCGCACGCAATCTTTCTCGACCTATAATCAATTCCTCACTCCTTACTCACACACACTTACCCCTATATAATGATATTTAGATATTTATTTAGTCAAAAACAGTAAAAAAACTCTATGTGACGTATGGGGTGAAAATCATCTGCACACCTTGAGTTGCTTGAGTTTTAGAATCCCTTCCCAACAATCTAACTATTAATAGTTGAAAGATGAAAAATAGTAATAATAGTAAATAATAATAATAATAATAATAATAATAATAATAATAATAAATTTAAAAAGCTAGAGATCAACATTTCAAAAACTAACATTTTCGTTTCGGAGTGATGTAAATAATTTAACTGAAATATTGCATTCAAACTGTTTGCAGTGTAAATTAAGTATGAATTTATTTATGGACTTATATATTGGTCTTTGGAAAAATTCCTATTGCATCTCTGAAAATTTTCAAATATTTTAAAATTTATGGATAGTTTTTTTTATTTTTGTATGTTCACAAAAGTTGGATTATAAATAAAAAAAATATTATTGAAAAAACGCTACACACAAAAATACTACGTTGAATACAGGTAATTTTTTATGATGTTAGTAAATCCAAAAAACTACCATGTACATACTCTATAAAACAAGATGGAAATAAATATTATTATTACACTTATTACTGTTATAGTATACACTTATTGTATATAAAATAACAACTGCAACTATCGCACATTCCGGGAGACTGGTCGGGAGCTTCGAGTTTGTCCCGGCTGGGCCGGTGCCTCACCTGTGGGAGATACCTGTTGCCAAAAAACCCGCAAGCCGCCGCCGGATTTGGGAAGATCACAGCTACCTCCCGCGATAAAAAAAAATGCATACACTTACGCGACTAAAGACCTTAGCAGTTGACGGGCCCGGAATCACTAATCAATCAATCAATCACGTCAGAATGTGTGTCTCCATTAATTACATAAACAATTACAGTTCATTCACTATGCTGTCTCATAGACAGGCGTCTGTCCCTGGTGGGGCGCCACTAGCACGAGATAGTTGGGAGAGAGGATGAGAGAGAGAGAGAGAGAGAGAGAGAGAGAGAGAGAGAGAGAGAGGTGGGAAGGGGTAGGCATGTGGGGGTGCGGGATGGGAACGTGACAATCCGTCGCCGCGACGTCCGCCGCGTCCGTTGGCAATCGACGAGAGCAAACCGCGCTGTCCAATCGGAGCGGTTTGTTGACGGAAGCCGTCAATCTGCGGATCCACACCCTCCTCCCCCTCCGCCTAGGGCCCTTGCGTTGCTTCGCACCCCACGTCGAAACCAAGCCCCCTTCTCCTGCATCGAGTTGCGTGGATACAGCGAGGTGTTGCTCAGGGTCCAAAAGGAGTTTCCGAAACTTTCGTTTCCACGTACGTTGTTTTTAACGTATTCATGTTGCACAAGAGAGGGAGAATCTGACATTTTTACGATGGAATGGGATCTTAAAATTTTTGAATATTCAAATATCGAATTTTTATTTTATTGTATAAATTATTCAATAAAAGGAAATCCCTGAGATAAGCGAATTTCGTAGGAATTTACAGGTTTAACATGTTATTGGTGACAGAAATTGTACGTAATAATAAAGAGATTTTACTTTGTTATTGCAGTATTGGTACGAACAGTTTTCGTTAAAATATGTATTATATTTCAGTCTTGTACCAAGTTTTTGATTTGCTTTTCTTGAAGGCGCGCGTTCTACTCATTAGAAACCCATTTTGTGTAGTTTTGTTAAGCACCATTGTTGCTGAGAACCCTGGAGAAAAGAAAGACAGCAAGCCAACCTGTAGATCGAGGCGAATCTCATAATGTAGTGGGTCAAGAACACAGTCACCTCCCAGGTACAATATGCAGTACACTTACGAGACTAAAGACCACAGCAGTTGGTGTGGCCGGTAACACAAAATAATGAATCAATCCATCAATGTGAATGCGAATTCGGCCAAACACGGGTCATCTTTGACCCTACCGCATGGGCCTCACCCGTCAGAGAACGAGGAACGAAGATCTACCCTAAGTATTCGGGAATGAGATGGATGTGGCCACTCAGTATAGAGAGATTACTATAAGAAGGAATCACTTTGACAGGTACTGCTGACATTGCTGGCAATGAAACTGCATGTTACGTTCATGCACTCATTTTGTCAGTGCTTTCCCTAACAGATGGTTCACTAGTAAATAACTTCACACCAATCTCTCGCAATGTCATCGCGTTGCATGAAGTTCATTTATTTCCCGACCTGTTTGGTTTGGTTTGTTTTTTTCGTGTTGCCGGGCGCGTCAATGGCTTTGGTTATTAGTTCCGTTAGTGTAGTGCATGTTTTTTTCGGGAGATGGTGGTGATCTTTCCCCGCTGAATGGCGACATCCGGCGCCGACCTACCATCGGCTAGTGGGGTTTCCCCTTAACAAGGACTCTCCCACCAGCGGGGCACCGCCCCAGTCGGGACAAGCTGTAAGCTCCCGACCGGTCTCCCGGAATATATGATAGTGTAGTGCATGTTAGTGTAAGTGAGTGTGTAAGAGGAGAGGATAGGACAAGGAAGAGGAAGGACAGATCGCGCGCGGCCCGTGGCCCGTTTGGTAGAGTACTACTCCGGCATTCGCCTGCTGTTGGAGAAACCACGGAAAACTACCGATCAGAGCCGCCGGACGCTAGAATTCTCCTCCAGGCAGCGACTGAATTCGACCTAGCTGAAAAGCTAGTGTCGAAAATCTTGCCGCCGTCAGGAAAGCTAGTGTCGAAAATCTTGCCGCCGTCAGGACTCGAACATTAGACTTCCCGGTCAGAGGCGCTGCAGTGACATAATTTGACGCACTGAGCTACCGCTCCCGGTCCCGACCTGTGAAACTGGTCCCTTCTTGGCAAAATTCCTGCAAAACCGAGATCGCTAAGCCTAATGCGTATTAGTCTCGGTTCCAAGAGTCGGTTCAGTCTCGCGTCGGGCATGAACGTTTTCTTGTGTATTGAGGTCAGGTAGCCAGAGAGCTGGCCAGGTAGGACCTCCCGGTCAGAGGCACTGCAGTGACAGTTGATGGAATGAGCTACCGCTCCCGGTGGTACGCAAAGGATAACCGGCTGACAGCTGGATAAATGCCCTAGGAAGGAAGTAGCAAGGTAAGAAAGCAAGTAAGCCGGTAGGTTAATAAGAGAGCTGGATGCGCACCTAGGCGCCCAGCTAGTTCGGCGCGACCTCCCAATGTTTCCGCGTCACCGCCCGCAGCGGTGGCACGCGGAGGCACAGCTTGTTCGATACGCCTCCCCGCCCCCTCCCCCCCGCGTCCAGGAACAATGGGCGCGTCGCGATTGACTCGTCACCCACAACAATCGGCTGACAGCTGACTAATGAAGGCGCGCCTGGGCGCGACACAGGGGGCGCTGGCGGAACACACGGCAGAGCCACCTAGCAGCATGGCACGAAGGAAAGGGCCGTATGTAGAACGATTTTCCTGAGGATGAGCCAAAGTGACAGCTAGTGCTGGCAACATAGCTGAAGGTTCTCTGATCGGTGTGCCCTTGAGCCCATTAGACTCCGTTTCCGCATTCGTTCGTTTGCAGTTGGCTACCTTGTAAATGGCTTCGACTCTTCCTTTTGCGACAAAAATACAGCGGTCGCGAGAAATAATTGAAATTAGGAAGTGCAGTGTAATGTGCTCTTCCGTACAAATTCTTTTTTTTTCTGTATATATTACACTGCATTTACTTTTTGTGTGACAAATTGTTTATTTGTTTATTTCAAAACCGAAACTTCAATGGGAGATGCATACCTGTGCACGTGTTTCCGGCTTAAAATAATTTTTCTTTCTATTTACATTCGTTTTCTTTTACTGATTGTGAGAGTATGTTAAGAGATTTTCCACATACGTAATTAAATTTACATATTTCCCGTACTCGCGAACGTGCATATACCTCGGGGAAACCCTTAGACTTCGGCATAGGGATGTTTTCACAGGGGCCATTAGCACTTTACGAAGGGGCGTGGCTGAACAGCTGTCGCGGCGGAGGGATACTTCTCTGAATTACATCTGATGTTCACTTGTTTTCGCGAACTGTCACTTTGGCTTATCCTTAAGAAAATCGCTCATATCCGTTGGGCTAGATTGGTTTATTAGTAGGTCTGTGATTTATATGCATTTGCATATTTTTTTCTATTAACTAAAACATCCTTTTCAATAAAATTGCATAGGTTTTGAGGCATCTTGAATCAATTTAAGCTATTTTATTTCGCTATTTTGCGTAACATAATTATATATTTTTATATATCGCGTATTATCACCATAATTATATATTTTTGCATATTTCAGCCAAGAATACAATGACCTTTGCAGTTGACGCGCCCGAAATCACTAATCGATCAATCGATTTACATTCATCCTTTTGGCGAACGATACACAGTATTGCTTGAGGGGCTGCATTCGATTTAGCTACGTAGCTCGGGTCGAAAATCCTCCACTGTCGAAACTCAACTCCTAGGATACCCCAGAAAGAGTCTTTGAAGATGAAATGTTCCCTCTGAGCTATCTCATCCGGCTGAGAACGTGAGTTGACACTAAAGTGCGTTTCCTCCCAGTGCAAGGGGGTCCATTCGAAATGCGTTTCGAAATAGTTTGCCTTCGCGGCGCCGGCCAATGACGAATGCTGTTATTTTTACGAAATGCGTTCTCTACCCTTTATCCGCCCCCCTTTATTCGGATTTACTTTGCAACCATATCGTTTCGTATTTACAACTGATTTACTTCCTTTAGTAATATCGGGAACTGTTTTGCAGACGCACAATAGGTAAGTACAGGAACCACGAAAAAATACGCTCGCATGTAAAGTAAGTTCTAATTAAAACGTTTAAATTTGCATGTTAGAAGCCAACAGTGACTTCATGGGTATCCTCATTTATCACACACATATCTCTTCAATTTATTAAAAGTTATGTTGGCTTAAAAAAGAAAAAAGGTTTGTCTTGAATTCGGCAAAATCCCGGTAATTGCATCATGAATAGTGTTCTTGCGAAAACGAATCAATACGTCTGCCAGAAGTGGAGTGTATCGATTAGAGGACCGTTGTGTGCAGCATGTTGTATATCAAAACGTCACACGACGTGATAAATGCTCCCAGTAGTTGCCACACGTGTGCAGCTATCACTTTCAATTCAGCTGCATTTCACGCAATTCGCATTTCAGTTTACGACGCGCCTTCTTTTCATTGCAAAGAAAAGGGCTATTCTAATGCGACAATAGTCTCACGACGCCATCAATATGCAGAAAGGAAACATTACGCAGAACGAATCAGAAAAGTGTCCACGCGTGAATCAATGTAGTTGATCGGTTGGTTGGTTGCTTGGTGGGTTAGTTAGTGATTCCGCGCACGTCATCCACTTAGGTCATTAGTAGTGAGTGGGTAGATAAGGGTAGTGAGTGTGTTTTTTCCTCGGGTGATAGCGGTGATCGTCCCCCGCTGGATGGCGAGATCCGGCGCCGACCTACTTTCCCACCAGCGGTGCACCGCCCCAGCCGGGACAAGCTCTAAGCTCCCGACCGGTCTCCCGGAATATGTGATAGTGTGGTGCATGTTGGTGTAAGTGTGTATGTAAGGGGAGAGAATGGGACAAGGAATAGGCAGGACAGATAGCGCGCGGTCCGTGGCCCGTTTGGTAGGGTATCCATTCCCGGCTGGTAGGGTATCCATTCCGTATCCACTCCGGCATTCACCTGCTGTTGGAGAAACCACGGAAAACTGCCAATCAGAGCAGACGGCCGCTAGAATTCTTCTCCAGACTGATTTCGAACTAGCTGAAAAGCTAGTGTCGAAAGTCCTGCCGCCATCAGGACTCAAACCTAGGACCTACCGGTCAGAGGTGCTGCAGTGACATCAGTTGATGCACTGAGCTACTGCTTCCGGTCCAATGTAGTTGAAAGCGCTAATAATCTTGCAAACTAACAAACTGCATGCACACCTAAGGAGCCGCCACTGATTACTGTATGACATCTTAACGGGTCTACGAGTCTTCGTACTACTCAACGTACAGAAACAGACTCGCAGACAAGAACAATTTCGAAGTACATTTTAAAACCGCAAAATTCTGGTTTTATTGCAATGTATGGCATAGTCTGTTTTCGCTAACAAGTAGTGACACGTATCCCCAAAAACAAGACATTAATTACAAACCAAGTGTTAACACAACTACTACATCAAGAGATTTGATGGAGTGATAAATTGTCAGCTACCATCCATCATCCACGACTATTTTCACTCATTACTCAATATGTGAGTTGTGAAGTGTCTAGTTCTCATAAAGGAAAATGGCAATCCTCCCCCTAAACCCCTGCTCTCTCCCCGTCCTCCCTTACTCTGGCTCTTCCCTCTATCTTGTTCTCTCTCTCCCTCTCTCTTCTCTCTCTCTGCTCTCTCACTCTTCCCTCCTTTTGCTCTCTCTTCCGTCCTCTTGCACTCCCTCTCTCTTGCTCGCTCTATCCCTCCTCTTCCCTTCTCTTGCTCTCTCACTCTTCCCTCCTTTTGCTCTCTCTTCCGTCTCTTGCCTCCCTCCCTCCCACTTGTACTCCTCTCCCTCCTGCTTTATCTCATCCCCTCCATCTAGCGCTCTCTCTCTCCATCTCTTCCTCTTGTTCGCTCGTTTTCTATTAACGGAGTGTCCGAGATAGGGCTTTGACCAGACCTCTATGTACTGTGGACTATGTACTATGTACTACATGGGAGCTTTTTTAAAATTCAAGTAGTGTATGACTTAGTGTAGGGATCACAGAATTTTGAAAATGTGCACACAATTCTCTTTTCCCCATAGCACGTCATACGCAGTTTTAACTGTTTTTTGACGTAAAAATAAATAAATAAAAAAATACTGCTAACACTGTCAGCCTATCAGTATCAAACTATATGGGCCTTAGGGGTAGGGGATATCACATTCCATCCGTTCTCCAGTTTTTGAAGTAGGACTCTGCCATTCTTCTGGAACTTATTGGAGCATACCATTGCAGCCAACCTCTTCAATGCTCTATCCAGGCAGAGGCCACCTTCACTCAAGCTACTTCCAGAAATCTGCCATCTCTGTACTCCCACCTTAACTTCTCGGTCCCCAAAGTATCCTAATGAGCTCATCACAGTCTAAAATCATTATGAATTACAAAAAGGTATTGAAACGTGACCACAGCAACAAAGTATAGAGTACGTAATTAACGCATTCGGTGTATCACGTTGTTTCACCTAATTTTGAACAAGTTGACATGGAATCGGTTGACGGAGGTGCAACTATAGTAATTACAATAGGTGTATGGTAGTTGTCTGTGGGACGTAGTTTCCCATAGTTCAAAGAGGTGTACCACAGGGTCAGCATTTCTGGCTGGCGACAGGAATCGAACCCAGAAGTGTGCCTGGGAGCTCGCGGTCCACAAAGCTTCAGTTGGGAGCCAGAAACAACTCCACACGCCGACGCCACCGGTCGTGCAATTATCACGGATGGCGTTTTCCCCAAAAAGGTATCGATACTACGTCGACCGACACAGGAAAGTATCGATTAGCGAGTCGGCGTGTAGCGCACGTTCTACATCTGCCGAGCCGTGTCCTAAATTTTCGAAGCCTTGTTTAACACAACATCGCACTCGGGCCAATGCGACCAGCGGGAGTGTGAAGCAGCTGTTGACGCTGGGCTGCTGTCCGACAGGAAGTCCGGTTTGTTTCCGAGAGCGACTGCGCGGCAGACGCACGGACGAAAAAAAAAAAAATTGGACTCCGGGCAGTGCCGGAGCTAGACAACTTTGGGACCGGGGCATGGCTGAAACGTAGATCTCCCTCCCCGAACAAATTAAAACTGTTAAAGATGAATCAAGAAACTATACGAGTTCTTTTATTTCAATAAATAAATAAAACTGTTAACGATGAATCAAGAAACTATACGAGTTATTTTATTTCAATAAATAAATAAAACTGTTAAAGATGAATCAAGAAACTATACGAGTTATTTTATTTCAATAAATAAATAAAACTGTTAAAGATGAATCAAGAAACTATACGAGTTATTTTATTTCAATAAATAAATAAAACTGTTAAAGATGAATCAAGAAACTATACGAGTTATTTTATTTCAATAAATAAATAAAACTGTTAAAGATGAATCAAGAAACTATACGAGTTATTTTATTTCAATAAATAACAAAAAATTACAACGTTAAAGCTAGAAAAAAGTTTCTGAAAATGCATTAAAAATGGTTTTAAGAAAAGAATTTAGTGACAAAATAATACTATTTCCATGGTGAGTTTGAAACGCTAAAAAAATTTGATGTGTTTAGTTAGGGCTTAATAAATTACTTTTTTTATTACACGAAATAGTAAATCTAAATTTCAGCAGAACGTTTTTTAAATGTTAGCGTTATTTTATTCATTTCCTAGAGTCCTACCTTATCAGAAATAACCACAATTAACTATATCTAAGGTAAAAAATTAATTGAAAATTTTATGAAATATCAGACGCGACGCATAAACTAACGATAACGATTTTCTGGTTTATTATTTCTTTTTCATTTTTTTACTATTTTTCCCCGTCGGATCCCTTGACTTGCGGGGCTGTCCGGTTTACCCATGCCCTGCGCCGGCAACGACTCCGGGACTGGATTGGTGTGGTGCACCGAACACAAACACTGGAAAGTATTTCTAACACTGTGGGTAAATGTTTATGATATGAAAAGCAGAGGGTTTTCTTAATACGGTATGTTAATTTTCATGAGCCTCTGGGATGGCTCATGGGTAGCATACTAGCTTCCCGTACTGTGATTCCGGTTTCGACCCAGGCTCTTACCCCCAAGCATGGGAATTTAACTAGATCCAGGCAAGGGTAGCTGGTACACCGGTAGCTGGCCGGGGAAGTCGGACGACCGACACAATAACGCCAAATCTATATATATAAAAGAAAGTCGTGTTAGTTACACTATTTATAACTCAAGAACGGCTCTACCGATTTGGTGAGCAGGAAGCTTAGAGCCAGGAGACGGACATAGGATACTGTCTATCCCGTTTGACAGCGTTCCTGTGTGAGAACGCACGTTTTTACACGTTTTCGCACGTTTTCGCTCGTTTTCGCGTGATTTCGCATGTTTCCGAGTGATTTCGCGGGTTTTCCAACTTTTCGGGGTTTTACGTTTTCACGCGTTTTCGTAGGTTTTCGCGCCTTTTCGCCTAAGTTTTCTATGCAGAAGCGTTCTGCAGCGGAGAACAAGCAAGCAATCAAGCAAAGATACAAATGAAGCTCATAAAAGCGTGTTAAAAAGTGAAGTGAAGTATAATTAACAATGCCGCGACCAAGACGATGAATCTTCCCGACAAAGCCGTAATGCAAGAAGGATACAAAACATTGCTAATTAAGGACTGAAGAAGAACAAGAAATTGCACGTGAAGAGCGCCGCGTTAGTATGGCTCGACTTCGTGCTTCTCAATCACAAGAGCAACGTGAGGCACAAGGATAGTACAGTTTCTCACAGTGAGTGCGACACGAGGAAAAGATGGGACTGGCTGTTAAGGCGGAGCAGAGTTCGCCGGGTCAGCTAGTACATACATAATTTTCATGAGGTAAAGTAATCCGTAAGTACTGATGGAAAGCGTCAGTACTTGATGAAAAGCTTCCGAAAAATTTTCATGATTAAAGAGCAAAGTGTTTCTAATCAGGTAAGGTAGAGTTTCGTGGAACGAAGACTAGACAGTAATTCTGATTCTATGGGCACATTTTCATGGTTCGAAGATTTGAACGTATTCCTAATACAATGTGGGTACTTTCACGATGCGAAAGCTGGAGAATATTTTTAAAACGATGAATGCATTTGCCTGAAACGAAGAATAGAGAAAATAGAGAGATACAGAGGATTTTTTCTAGATACGAACATTAAATGGCATTTCTGATTTAGTGGTGAATTTTCATGTTACGCTGCACAGAAATAATTACTGAGGAGGTGGATGATGTTTCATGATAAGAAGTAGATAGGGTATTCTTAAAACGTTGGAGAAAGTTCTGGGTACGAAGGCCAGAGAACATTTTTATACGGAGAGCGAATTATGAAAACTAAAAATATTTCTGATTGAATGGAAAAATATTTATGATTCTAGAACTGTACGCTAAATCTCAAAGGCTTGTAATATCTCCAACGAATATATTGGTCAGTGAGCGAAACAGTTTAATATTCGATTATTAAGTAAAACCCAAAATTATAATTTATGTAATATAATTAAACGGTTTGAAATGTCTATCGTATTATCTTGGTCCTAATTAATTCACTCACTTCACTATTCACTTACTATATTTGTCATCCATTTGTTTCATATATTACAAATTAATAGAAAACAACAATTGAGATGCTGTATTTCTGATAAAGAAAGTAAATTACTGTATGAAAAGAGTGACATCATTCTTCACGTCTGTGGCAGTAACGTGTTGTTGTTGTTGTTGTTGTTGTTGTTGTTGTTGTTGTTGTTGTTGTTATTGTTGTTGTTATTAATATTATTATTATTATTTCTATTACTATCATCTTTTCACGTAAATATACATTACGAGCGCAATTTATTTTTAGCGTTCAGCAAAATCATTTCCTGATTTTTCTTCACGTACACTTTCAAAGTCTGAAAAACGCTTTTGTTATTTAAAATACACGACACGTGTCATATCAAAGACTTCATACAAAACAGAGAACAAACTGCCTTTAGTTCAATAGAAGCCTGAAAAGTATACAAAAAAAACTCCTTTGCCCGTTTCGCACACAGGGCCGACTTACCTTCCAACGTCTGGTTGAAGCACTGCCAGAACTCCGCCTGCAACAGAAACAGAACGTTGGAACCATGACAAGAATAATTTTCCACATTTTCTGAGGAGGGAATTTCCCGACAGAAACATCAAAGGGCAGTTCCCCGAAATGAAAAATGCATTACAGTTAAGCATGCTTGATAAGCTTTTGAATATATTAAGGCGTGCTCCTTCATGTGGTTCGTTTTTTTGAATCGTTGCTGAATAGATATATGGAGTGGAGGTTCAAATGTTTTATTTTGGGGTCGTTGTTGCGGTTTTTGAGGCAAAGTTCCAAGCAAAGCAGTATAGGGAGAAAATCCTTGAACTAGTCCTACACATTTATATTTGGAATAGAAGGGATTGGGAAAGCGTAAAAAGACGTGTTGTCGATAGACACTGAACATTTTATTTCGTTGTGACCTATGTTAATGGGGAACTGATATAATCGTGGCATTGATACTGAAACGACGGTATCGAAAACGATATTTATAAATCTAAATTCACTTTCAGTTGATTGCTTTCTTGCTGTATGCTCCAAAGTGAAACTTGCCATCTTTATCATGGTATGTCGAATTTTCTGACATTTCTTTTAAACTTTATTTTTTTCCAAGTCAATTTAACATTCAATTTAGTCACGATTTGGAACCAGGACAGTACGCCTTTTGGTATAATTGTAGTGTTCCTTTATTACTGACAAGCAGTAATTAAAATTATTTATTTCAGTTTGTACCAACGTTTCAGGGCAAGGTTCACCCCATTATCAAGCAGACGTAATGATGTTTTATACTTCAAAAGCCCATCAACGGAGATAATTCATAATTTTGGTGACTATAGAACTTTGAAGTTGGATACCAATGGTGGCGGCAAAGTGGTGGCAGCAATAAAAAAGATTGGGAGAATTAAATGACTAATTAAGATGGTAATATTTGCAACAGTTGTAGAAACATTATATTGTTTAATTTGTACATTGAGATATTTGGAATCATTTAAATTGGATAGCAAATGTTAAAATTGAACACACTCACACAACACGTAGGTTTAAAGTAAAAAAATAATGCACGCAAATAATCTACCTCACGAATAAAAATCATTAAATCACTAGTGAGTTGGTCAATTATTGACTTTCCTTCGAATAGAAAACCGTTGAAAGAACCTTGATTTATAAATGTAATTTAATAGGGGATGAGTACAACCGGAAATTATGAAGCTCTTTTCATATCAACCGTATATTTACGAATGAAGCTAGTATCTCTTTTTATTTTCTAGCATTATTTTCTCACTGAAACGTATTTACTTGAAAAGATATTAAAACTCGCTAACGATTAAGGGTCCACGTTTACTATACCAAAAGCGATTCCTTCATAGTTATCAGAAGAGGCATCACGAAAAAAAAATAGTTTAATTGGTAAATTACGAATGATTTGTTGAGAGTGTTATTAAAAATAAAATTTCTTCAACATGGTCAGAGCTCTTTTCATATTCTGTTCACGAACAGAGAAAAAACGGAATGGAAGTTTCTAGAATACCGTTGTGAAACTTCGTCTAATTCTCCGCTCCCTAATCCTGGTTCAGCTTTACCTCTGGTTCTGAAGACGGAATATAGAGATTATTTGAAGTACTCGTATATATTGATTAATAGGAGGCAGATTTGAATAATGTCATTTTTTTCTTTTCACGTTAAAACAATGCGGTTTAATATAGAAATTCATTTTATGTTATTACAAAAGGAAATGACGCATTTTTATAGGTTATTATTTTGCATTTTTTGTCGATTTGGACTAATAAATCATTTTTTACCTTTTCTGTAATTTTTAATGCATTTTTGCTAATTTAATCGATTTTAATGTCATTTTAAATGGTACTTGCTTCAAATAATATTTACGAGATGAAACAAATGTTCTTCACAGAATTACTCAGTAGCCTATTCGATTTGTTTGCTCTGAAAAATTGTTCTGAGAGCTTCTTTAAGTAGGTAATTCTTGTGACGTATATCAGCGCCATTGCCGGTTCGGTCGATTTCGGGATAACTGAAGACAGAGATTTCCTGGCAAAAACAGTCCAAACCAAAAGTATGCAAGCTGAGTTCACTCGCACGAATGGAAGAAATCTTGATTACATCAGTAACGCACCCAACAGCTTGAGTTTTCCATTCGAACTGTTTTTGATAATATTTTTTACGTCATTTTCTTCGGTTTTAAGGCATTTTTAAAGCATTTTAAGAGCATTTTATTGATCATTTTTGACCACGTTTTAGGTCATCAAAATGCGCTTCCTGTAGATTTCATTCCGCAACCCTCCGTGAGTGACCAGGGTTATCCTACGTGTTGCATACCTGCGTTTTAACTGATGCATACCAATGCCATTCCGACACTCGGAGAATAGGTTATTGCGATCATTGATTGGTGTTTCCACAAAGCCTCAACGCATGATGTCATTGGTCCCGTAAGTGTAGTTCATGCTTTTATCACGGGACGTGGTGGTGATCTTACCCCACTGGTTGGTGAGATCGGGCGCCGACCTGCACGTCCGCTTGCAGGGTTTTTCCACATCAGGTATCACCCACCAGCAGGACATCGACCTAGTCGAGACAAGCTCTAAGCTCCCGACTGGCATCCCGACATGTGTGGTAGTGTAACGCTTTTAAGTGTGTGTGACCGGGAGCGGTAGCTCAGTGCATCAACTCAAGCCACTATAGCGCCTCTGACTGGGAGGTCCTAGGTTCCCACTCCCCACGGCGGCAGGATTTTCGACACTAGCTTTTCAGCTAGGTCGATTTCAGTCGCTATCTGGAGGAGAATTCTAGCGGCCGGCTGCTCTGATCGGTAGTTTTCCGTGGTTTCTCCGATCAACACCAGGCGAATGCCGGAGCAGTACCCTACCAACGGGCCACGGACCGCGCATCTGTCCTCCTCTTCCTTGTCCTATCCTTTCCCCTTACACAAACACATACCTAACATGCCCTACACTACCACATATTCCGGGCCGGGCTTAAGCTTGTCCCGGTTGGGGCGGTGCCCCGCTGGTGGGAGACTCCTGGTTAGGGCGAAACCCACTAGCCGACGGTAGGTCGGTGCCGGATCTCGCCATCCAGCGGGGGAAGATCACCGCCATCTCCCGAAAAAACATGCACTACACTAACGGGACTAATGACCGAAGCAGTTGACGCGCCCGGAAACACGAAAAAATCAATCAATCAATCAATATTTTAAGTGTGTGCATATATGGGGTGAGAAAAGGGCAAGGGAGAGGAAGGAGAGATTGCGCGTGGTCCGAGGCCCGTTTGTTACGTGGCCCGTAGGCCCGTTTGCTCCGGCATTCACGCGGTGTTAATAGGAGAAATCACGGACATTACTGATCAGAGCAGCTAGCCGCTAGAATTATCTTCCAGGCAGCAGGTGAATTCGACCGAGCTGTTCAGCTAGAGTCGAAAATCCCGCCACCGTCAGGACTCGAGCCCTTAAGAATAGCACTTCCCGATCAGAGGCACTGCAGTGACATCAGCTGACGCCCTGAACCACCTTTCCCGGGATGGATTAATTGATAAAGACTTTTCATTGTCAAGCAAAGCATAAAAGTCACGAAACTGCACTAAGAAAGTGAAGGATTAGATTAAAAGCTAACATATTAAATGTATTTGTACCAATTATGCCCATTTATGAGATTAATGGACCAATCACATCTTTCGTCAGATTCACTAGTGGGACAGCTACACTCTCACCAATGAAACACAATTATTTCAAAATAAGTTATTATTATAAGTTATAAACTTTAATGCAGGCACTGAGAACACACGTGTGTGTATCTGAGCGAAGGAAACTCTTCATAAATATTAGCGCATGCTACATCTAAAAGTGTATACAGCACACATTGAAAGCTAATTTTACATGATTATTACAAAAAACGTGTTACTACAAATGTTAAATCCCGATTTGAAAAGGGTCAAAACCAAACTTCAGAATTACAGACGTATAAGCACCCCTCCCAACGCTGTCTCACACTCCAAATTTCCACGTACAAAATTCCCAAAGGTTCGCCCTAAGCCCACAAGCAACGAGACAGCACAGCATCACACGATTTTCCTTTTTTTTCTGCCCATCGTCACGTGCTGTTTCTACTAATCGCATTTCGTTTGGTTTTTTTTTTTGTAATCCCGAGATTAACTCGAACCGAGAGCGGCTCAGCCTCGTGCAGCGTCGAGACCCCGTGAGCGAATCGACTGCGCCGGGCGTTATCGATTGTTGGACGACAACTCGCTAATTACGTAAGTGCGCTTGCGACGCGGCGGCGACAGACGACTGTCGCGACGCTGCAGCTGCTAGGCGCAGCATGGGAGCGCGTGCGAGGGAAAACAGCTGTTTCTGACGGGCCAGATGGGATTGGGTGATTGGATGCTGGGAAGCGGACGGCGCTCGGCTAAAGAGTAGGACGCTCGTGCGATTTAGGACCGAACGCACAGCAGTATTTGTTTTTTAGGGCAGTTTTATTAAATCCTCTAATTGTAGAAGCTCTGCTACGACGGGGCTTTATAAGAGTTAAATAAAAATCTGCGAAGACCATGGTGCGTATAGTGAATACAGAAATTAGAGTAACCCAAAACTATTTCTTCTTCTTCTACGTAGTTTATTTATTTATTTAGCTATTTACTTATTATACTTCTAAGCCTTCTCTTTCTTCATGTGTACAGGACATTTGTAGGAACCGAAATGTACCAAAACCTAAAAACCGAAGTACATATTAACTGATTGAAAATTTGTGTGTTATCTCGTAGTGGATTCTTTGTGACCTTTGTAAGGACTAGAGTTTTTTTAAGAAATATCTTCCAGGTGAAGAAATCATCTAAGTGAGCCTAAACTTCATGCTTTCAATCGCTGGCTGTTCCCACGCACGAAATAATTATGAATCGGACAAATTTGAAAATATTTCCATTACTAAAAGAGTGTATTCTTCTCTAGATAATGTTACTGAATTTTAAGAACGGAAACCGAGTTTGATCCTTTCAGGAGAATGATGAGACACCAGACGTAATAATAGATCGCGAAAAAAGAAAAGAAGAAACGTTAAAAGTACGTTTGTAAGTAAAATAAGCAAAGAATTTGACAGGATACGAAGTACTGAAAAAGTAGTAAGAGAATATTGACTTGTAGAGAAAAGAAAGAGAAGATAGGCTCAAAGCAGGGAAGAAGGAGATAACGGTGTGTGCGTGTGTGTGTGTGTGTGTGTGAGAGAGAGAGAGAGAGAGAGAGAGAGAGAGAGGTGGGTGTGTGAGAGATAGAGGTGTGTGTGAGAGAGAGAGAGGCAGGGAGAGAGAGAGAGGGAGGGAGAGAGAGAGAGAATCACATGAAATCAAAATTTAGTCATCGTAAGTCTGTCAATCTCCTTTGCACCTCATCACAACAATTTTCGAAAAAATTGTAACGAGAGATTAAAGAACTGACCTCAAGTTTTTATTAAGTAACTTATAATAGTGGTAACATTCTATAATAATATAAAAGAAGAAGATGAATAAGAAGACCCATTCAAACAGATTTATTTATTCTGATTTCTTGCTAAAAATTTCAATTCCAACATTAGCGTCTCTCCTCCTCCATAAACCAAAAATAGACCGTCAAACTTTACAGCACGTACTTCGATCCTAGGTTCGAGTCCTGACGGCGGCAGGATTTTCGACACTAGATTTTCAGCTGGGTTGAATTCAATCGCTGCCTGGAGGAGAATTCTAGTGGCCGGCTGCTCTGATCAATAGTTTTCCGTGGTTTCTCCGATCAACACCAGGCGAATGCCGGAGAAGTACCCTACCAAACGGGCCACGGACCGCGCGCGATCTGTCCTTAATCTTCCTTGTCCTATCCTCTCCCCCTTACACACACACTTGCACTAACATGCGCTACACTACCACATATCCCGGGAGACCGGTCTGGAGCTCAGAGCTTGTCCCGGCTGGGGCGGTGCCCCGCTGGTGGGAGAGTCCTGGTTAGGAGGGAGACCCCACTAGCCGACGGTAGGTCGGCGCCGGATCTGGCCATCCAGCGGAGGAAGATCACCGCCATCTCCCGAGAGAAAACGTGCACTACACTAACGGGACTAATGAGCAAAGCAGTTGACGCGCCCGGAAACACGAAAAAATCAATCCATACAGCACGTACTTCGAAATTTCAAGTCATTTGAAAAGTGAAGAAAATTCTCAGATCGCGAGCTGCAAAGCCGTTGCGTCGGACGTGGCCAGCAGCTTTCAGTTTGCTGACCCCTGCCCTAGAAGGCGAGAGTGCTGGCGACAGGAAAGGACAGAAATAAATGCCGAACGTACTACGGGAATGCTCTCGTGAGCGCAGCTTCGGAGTGAGTTGTTTTTCTCGTGGCGTCAACTGTGCCCCAACTTTTTTTTAGCATCCTTGCCCATCCCACACAGGTGCCCACCGAACTGCAGACCGTTCTGGTCCGGGGGTGTCCAACATTTTCTTTACGATAGGACACGTTTTCTAAGTAGGAAGAGAGATGCCCAACAAGTTCCAAATAAAATTCAGTACAACAATTTTCAGATTTGGCATATTTTTATGAGCAATATGAGAATGTTTTATGAATAAACTTTTTCAATTATGTATCATTGAATTGATCAATTCAAAAACAGGTTACATCAAATCAACATTAACTTCAAATCATATTTTAAATTCATGTATCTCTCAGAACTGCGTCTCGTTTATTACTTTGGTTTTAATTTTTTTAAGACTGTAAAATTGGTAAATTTAAAACCAATTTTTACACATTTCACGTTTATAGTGATTTTTCAAACAGTTCTATTGAACCTAAAACAGAAAACAACACCAGTAAAACTTTTCATTTTTTAAACAGCATGAGCACAGCATTTTTTTAGGCAGCATGATGTTAAAAACGTACGATATTTGCTTCTTTGAATCATATTTAACATTTCATTAGAAAAAACCTCAATAAATTACAAGTTAAATTCGAACGGCAAATATTGAAATTCACAATTGAATGGATTTTGAAACAATGACTAGTATCATACTACTACTAGAATCATATTCATCATGGTGTGTGTTGGTGTGGTGAGGAGGTTTGTGTCTCTCACTCCCCCAGAGGTGCCTGAGATGGACGAGCATGCAGCACATGTATTAATTATTTTTTCATGCTGTGGTTTCAAGCTCTGAGGAAGGAAATAAATTTTCCGAAACATCGGCAAACAACCAACTTATAGTTCGTGTTTACTTATGACCAAGCCCCAATAAAAAAAATATCCTTCGTTCGGAGGGGAAGTAAAGCCGTCTGTCCCATGTTAGTAGATTTACTGCATGTAAAAGATCCTCAAGCCTAAATGATGCCTCTGAGCTAAATTCAAATCCCTATTTCGCCGCCTAGGTAATACCTTCTTTCTCCTATGGTTGTGAGAAGCGTAGCGAAATTTGCGTGGTCAGACGGAAGAGCAGGCCTCATGGCCTGAGTCTCGCCACGTAAAATAAGGCACATTCAATTCAATTCAAGCCCCGTTAACCTGCCTTCTAATAATTCATCAATTGGTCGTTAAGAATTCTTCTAAAATACAAGAAACAATGAAATACAATAGTTTCGGTTTTCACTTAAAAATGGAAATATTTTATTGCATTATTCCGCAAATTCTCAGGCACGATGATGCAACTATGTTATCACACTCAGTGCATCCCTGATTACGAAACAGCTGGCATCATTCAACGCAGAAGAAAGAAGCTTCAGTTTTCAAGAGTGCCGTTCCAGTATATGTAATTTTCGTTTTTCTACGGTTCCATTGTCCACACTCATCAACAGCAGTTTTGCAGCTGCAGGACGCAGGGACACTAGTGTGACACTATTTAATAAGTATTTATTTCTTTGGAATTTATGTACGTATATATATATATATATATATATATATATATATATATATATACAGGAAGAGAGAGAGAGAGAGAGAGAGAGAGAGAGAGAGAGAGAAAGAATATTTAATTTTTTTCTTGTTAGCTGGGCCAGTCTACATTGTAAGCAATCGTCTGGAAAGCCCTGTTCTGGCCTCCCCACACAAATGCCCAATATCTCGTGAGCTTGGGCGCCAATGCAGAGACTCCGAAAAAAGAGGGCGGGTACGGAGAGAATTGGAAATTCAATGGAACTGCTGCATTTTATAATTAAACCTGCGTTCGCCTAACACATTCACGAGGTACATAAAAAAACGAAGGCAGTTTTCCAAAATCACTTTTTACATATATGCTTACTGCCAAAAAAGTAAAACAAGGAGAGGTAGACATGCTAACACGCACTGCAGGATAATATGAATATACTTTAATAATTATAATGTCGTACTCTGTACAAATGAAAAGTAACCATCTGAAAAACTTCACTAGGTAAAAAAACTTGTTTAAAATATAATCTCCTTTTACTGGCAAAAATTTGTGAAAATTATCAGAAGACATTCGGTAAAGAAGAATTTCAGAAGACATAACGTACCGTGCACTTATTACACTTTTCCTTCACAATACATCACACTTTTTTTGTTTTATTATTTTTATTTTTTAAATAGAGTAAAACACTTTTCATATTTCTGGGATGAAAATGTATCGATTGAGTTTAAAATCATTCTACTGTAAAATGACAATTCTTTAGATGTGCCACTTTCATTGGACACCGACGATATAAAATATCAAACAAGTCGCGGCCACATTTATCTTATTAGTTCTTTTTGAAACGATCACAGAATTTAGATTTGTTCAGAACTGACAAATATTTTATCATTTCCAATCTTTAACAACCTTTGAGAAATCCACGTTAAAAGCAAATACGCTTAAAGATCAGAAAGTCTGCAATTCAGATCCATTTCGGGTAACCTTTTGAATTGTTCTAGGTTTTTTTTATAAGAAAACAAGAAAATTACAAAACTGGAAAGCTTAATGGAATATAATTGTTGCAAATATTTTTTTCATATGAGCACTTTGCTAGTTTATTATTTTAGGACACCTTCATAAAGTCACAAACCGCTACGGCCACCGCCACCGACCACATTCCTGAGAAGCCTCCTGAAAAAGTAACCTCCATTACCAGCCATATTCTTACCTATTGATTTTTCCAAAATACACGAAAATATTCTCTCTTTTAGGGGCCATTTACCCCCACGGCAAACGGTCACGCACATTCGTAGTTACTTTTATTAAGCGGTCACCTCAGACGACCCTCTGTAGAAATTGTCAAGGATCGCCAACAAGCCGTGTGCACAAAACAGATCTGAACTTTTGAACGGCCCATCCTTTCGTCGACGATTTTACTTAAAAGTTTCAGGATGAATTCAGGAAGGAACACGATGTGATTAAAATTTTCAAAAAATCTGGGATTTCAACGAACATGAGACTTGCACCATTTTCTTAAGCATCCTTTATGCTATTTGAGGACAAAGTTTAATAAAAAATTTGGTGCCATATTTGAGAAAATTTTGAAAATGTTTTGTACCTTCATGTAATATACCTTCAAAAATCAAAATATCAATTTGAAACACTCCAAGCCTGGATTTCATTCAGATCGATCGGAGAATATCAATTTTGGAGAAAATCCGCTGAATGGTTTAGGCGCTAGTGTTGACCACAGTCTTTTGCAGTCGAGTTTTCGGTATCAAGGACCCACCAAACCCGGATTCTAGCTACATCACGTATTAGAGGATTTTTTTATATTTAGCAACAAGAATTATCCACTTTTTTGTTGCCAGGGCCCGCAATATGAGTTTTTTCTGCTGAAAATTCGCCGTTTTTCGAAACACGATTCCATAACATTCCCTTCTTATGAAGTACCTTCGTAAGAGCGAGAAAGTAAAAATAATACACGTTGGGTAAACAACTACGCAAATTTTACACAAAATGACTGAACTATACACAAAAATTAAATAACGAAGAGAAAAATAATGGAAAATTTTAATATTTAATGTTTTTAAGAAAAGCATATTTTACTTTCTCGTATACGTACGGTATATATACGAGTATATACGAAGTGTAGAGAAAGTTATGTCAGACTGCGGAAAACCGATTTCGAGAATTCAACGGAAATACACGTTTTGGCGACCCATGAAACCGAAAAAGTCGTTTGTTTCAAAACGTCCGTCCGTCCGTCTGTCGGTCCGTCAGTGAACACCACTTCCGCCTAGTGGATTTTTTTCGTACACACGTAGGATTTTTTTCGAAATGGATATTCCCCGGTCGAGGCGCTGCGATTTTGAAAACCTTTCTTCAAAATTTGGGGATACTTTAGTTGAAGCCCCCTTGACATTTTCAAAATTTTCTCAAAAACGGCTCCAAAGAATCAGAACAATTAGAACTGAAGTTCGCATGTTGTAACCCTCTAAACAATGATTTAAGCGGCCACCTTTATCAACGGACAATTTTCGCCCAGCGGCCGCTTAAGACAGGTTTCGTCATAGTTTCCTTTAAGATCCGCAACGTTTGCAGGGACGTTTCGCAAAGCGTACCAAAAAAAAAAAACCTTCAAGGGCCAGCTTGCTCCCCACCGGCCGTCTGCTGCGCGCTACACGGCCCTCTGGAAGCCGCTTCGGCGCTCCCAGTAGGCCCTGCTCCTCTCAAAATGCACATACATCACTTCCGCGCCGCGGGGCATTCGGCCTGGGCTACCGCGCCGTAAAGCATTCCGTCGCGACACAAGGAGGCGCCTCTGATCGATAAACGCTTACGTCGGCTCCGCGCTCGGTGCATTACGAATGGCCAAAAATAGTGGCATGCGTTGTGGTTCGGCGCTCGAATGATTTCAGGAGTTCACGCAAAAACGTCTAAAACCAGTTCGCTAGTCGACCATTTACATCACAAATAAATTTAAAGTCGAGTAATCGCAATGACCTGTTCATTTTAATAACGATAATATTTATTTATTTATTTTACGTCAAAAAAAACAGTTAAAAACTGCGTATGACGTGCTATGGGGAAAAGTGAATTATGTGCACATTTTCAAAATTCTGTGATCCCTACACTAAGTCATATACTACTTAAATTTGAAAAACAAGGTCCCATGTAATAAAATCTATTTTCAAGGATAAAAAGGCAATACATTTTGGCTCTTATCCATGTTGTCCTTCGGAATAATACTTCCTGCCGCGACAACATGGAAAAGATAATTTGAATAATTGTATTTCCCACTGAATTCTAGAAGACGTGCACAGAAAATGAAGTAACATTTATGTCCAGAAGCAAAACAAGGGGCCATCTCAGCATTTGCTCAATGGATCAGGGAAACTGGGCGAAAAACCTGATCGAGATATAATTTGAATACATTCAATATACAACATGTATGTTGTAGCCGTCAAAATGAAGGCGTCGGTCGTTCTAGTGTTAATTTATGACTGCCTTTTTATATATTCCACCGCCTGAAACAAAGCGCAGATCAAAAATAGTGGAATGTGTTATAGTTCAGCGCTCAAATGATTTCAGTTCACGCAAAAACGTCTAAACCAGGTTGAGATAGGAAGTTCGTTAGACGACCATTAACAACATAAATACATTTAAAGTCAAGTAATCACAATTACCTATTGCTCATTTTAATAAAGATAACATTATTTGAATATATTCAATATACGACATGTATGTTGTAGCCGTCAAAATGACGGCGTCGGTCGTTCTAGTGTTAAATTAATTTATTACCGCCTTTTTCTACACAGACACCACCTCAAACGAAGCGCAGGAAAATAAACGCTGAGATAATATGTTTGTTAGATCGACCACGGTGAAGTATCCCCAAAAAATACTTTAAATGAAAGCAAAATCTCTGTTGCTCAAGAAGATAAGAAAAAAGTTGGCCTTTCGGATTAATATATGCTCTTCAGGAAAAACTTACGCGGGCATAGATTTCTTTTAAGTTATTGAAGAAGTTATACGGTGTAAGTACTTTTTTCTTCTATTCAATAAGTAGTAATTTATTTAGGAATCACAAAATATAAAATATAACATACCTCACTGGGCATACTGAGGAGTAATTGATAAAAAACTGTGCGAAATTCAACGCAACCGGAAATATTGGCTCTTCGCCTACGACTTATGCAGTACAAACCATGCTATTGCCATCACTGTTTCTCTTGGGGTATGAGATAAAACCATTCTAACTTAAAATTCTGTACCACACACCACTGCATAGTATTTGACGATAATTCACTTTCACTGTAAACAATGTGGACTAATACTCAATGCAGAAAGAAAGAAAAAAGAAAGAAAAAAGAAAGAAAAAGAAAAGAAAAAGAAAGAAAGAAAGAAAGAAAGAAAGAAAAAGAAAGAAAAGTAAGGGCGCCGAAGTCAATCTAACCTCCGTTAGATATTGCCAACTTACGAAATTGAAGAATCATACCAGAGATTAAATTTATTGTTTTTTAAAAGACTTGAGAAGCTGAAACACTGTTCTTTAGAGCAACTTTTCAACACTTCTCTTTCAACTACTTACAAATAAGTTCTCCCTTCACTTTTATACAAGCCGCTATTGTTAATATGTAGATGTAATATATGGTCGTGTGTTAGACTAGTGGTTGGAATGAACATACAACCTTAAAGAACTCTGAAAATTAAATACGTTAAGTAGCATATTCAACTATGTAGTCTCAAGAAATTGCATTTTTCCAACATCACATACAAACTTTCATATACTTTTATCTCCCTGAAGGTGAAGGTTTCAAGTCGACAAATGGATTTGTCGTATTACCTAATGTAATTTTGTGTCAAAATATGTATTAATATAACATTAATGAGCAAAATATTAATAGTGTTTAGGACTGTCATTAATACCATCTGAACTGAAGATACTTTTATACTTAAAAATGACAACTGTAGATTTCTCACCATTTCTGACGGGCAGTACTTGAGGACGTCCGTGAGTTGGGAGTCTGTGTCCTCTTCACTCGCCACGGCCAGCGCCGCCAGCGACACCTGTGGAGGAAACGAAGAACCGTTACAATGATTGGGAAAGTGTGCACAACAATAAAAATTGAATCACGAAAAACACATGTATTGATGACAGTTGCAGCGCTACTTCGAGACGAAAAGGGGCTAACAAGTGCAATATGTGAAACCCAACTGAGATAGCTCGGAGGTAGTACTGTCTTTGCCTCTGGAGCATCGTTGAATGAGAGATCCAAAGGGTTGAATTTCGACTGTAACATCACTAGATCGAGTTCAACCACTATTTACAGGAGAATTCTTGCGGCCGGCTGATATGATTGGTAGTTTCCCATAGATTCTCCTATCAAAACCAGGCAAATGTCGGAGCAGTACTTTAACAAATAAGCCATGGGCAGAATCTGATCTATCCTTCCTCATCCTTGTCCCCTCCTCTCCCATTTCACAATGGCGGCTATTACGAATTCTGTTGGTGGTTCCAGTTAGTGATTCAACATCGATGTTACAAATTATCATAATCAAAATTAAAACATCGATCAAAACCATCGATGTTCTTAAATATCGATGCGTTGTTTTAAAATTCGTTTTAGTAATCTCTAAAATAAAATTAGTGGGCAACAAAATTTAATTTTATAATGACCGGGAGGTCCTAGGTTCCCACTCCCCACGGCGGCAGGATTTCGACTCTAGCTTTTTAGCTAGGTCGAATTCATTCGCTGCCTGGAGGAGAATTCTAGCGGCCGGCTGCTCTGATCGGTAGTTGTCCGTGGTTTCTCCGATCAACACCAAGCGAATGCCGGAGCAGTACCCTATCAAAACGGGCCACAGACAACGCGCGATCTTTCCTTCCTCTTCCTTGTCCTATCCTCTCCCATTACACACACACACACACTTACACTAACACTAAAATGCACTACACTACCACATATTCCGGGTGACCGGTCGGGAGCTTAGAGCTTGTCCCGGCTGGGGCGGTGCTCCGCTGGTGGGAGAGTCCTGGTTAGGGGGAAACCCCACTAGCCGACGGTAGGTCGCTGCCGGATCTCGCCATCCAGCGGGGGAAGATCACCGCTATCTCCCGGGGAAAAATATGCACTACACTCACGGGAGTAATGACCAAAGTAGTTGACGTGCCCGGAAACACGAAAAAATCAATCAATCAATATACTGAGAAATACGGAATTTGTCGATTCTTAATGTGTTTTTAACAAATATAATCTGTTTTTATTCTTTACTAAATTTTCATTAAAATTGCATTTTCCTACAGTTGATTATCCTCTACTAAAATAGCTTACGAATAATATAATTTACAATCGACGAACGTAATAAATTCCAATCGACAAATTACAAAGAACTTATGGAATATGAGAACAGGTAGAACACACATTAATAATGAGAATTTTAAGTGACCATGCAATGGTGCGATCTACGTCTCATTCTAGAACATAAAATGCAGTCATAACTATGAAATAGTATTGCGCATTAAGGCATTTAACACCAACACAACTTTGAATGTGCGTTGTATAGTCTGTTTTCGAGAATGATAACCGGTAATTTTATCGCAGCCATAAAAGGATAAACGATCGCCTAAGGACTATATCCCTAACTCAGAGCATCTCGAGGCAGGTAAAGAGGATCAGTTTATCGCTGTGTTCTCGTCAATACTCGCCACATTTCACTGTTACTATTCCCGTGAATTCATTGTCTGATGACTCAATTTTCGAAGTAAACTGTGCTATTAACGTGACACATAATGACTTACTGAGAATCTCATTTGAGACGCAGTATAAATTATTCATTTAATTGGTGAAGAGACTTCAATAATGCCGTTCCGTTCCCAAATTGATGAAAAGCATTAGGTAACTTTTAACGTTAGACTTATTGAGGGACATACATCTTTCGTAAGACAATTACGTACGAACGTTCTTCAATATAAATGTGGACTTTATTAAAAAAAAAACTAATATTAAACGTAAAAAATATCAATAGAATTTACCGGGAGTGGTAGCTCAGTGCATCAACTGTCCCTGCATGTCCCTGCAGCGCCTCAGACCGAGGTCGAGTCCTGACGGCGGCTGGAGTTTCGACACTAGCTTTCCAGCTAGGTCGAATTCAGTTGCTGTCTGGAGGAGAATTCTCGTGGGCGGCTGCTCTGATTGGTAGTTTTCTGTAGTTTCTCCGATCAAAACTAGGTGAATACCGGAGCAGTACCTTACCAAACGGGTCACGGACCGTGCGAGATAATTCCTTCCCCTTCCTTGTCTTATGCTCTCCCCTTACACACACACACACACACACACACACACACACACACACACACTAACATGCACTACACTACCACATATTTCGGTCGGGAGTTCAGAGCTTGCCCCGGCTGAGTCCTGGCTAGGGAGAAACCCCACTAGTCGACGGAAGGTCGGCGCCGGATCTCGTCACCCAGCGGAGGAAGATTACCGCTATATCCCGAGAAAAAAAGCACTACACTTACGGGACTAATGACCAAAGCAGTTGACGCGCCCGGGAACACGAAAGCATCAATCAAAATCGATACAATTTGACTAAAGTATAACTTCTCTTTTAATTACGAATCTCTTATCCATAAAAAGCTGTTCTCTAATAGAGGACTCTCTCAATAATTTAGAGGTAATTTTCCAAGAGGACGTAATTCCCGATGTCATTATAACTCTCTTACGTACCGGCTACAAAATATTCTCGATTTATAGCAAACGCTAATCGATGATACTCATTATCCACACCAATTGAATGGTAATTACCAATTAATATTCTAATACAATCAGTATTAACCTGCAATATAATCAGAAACTTCGTTTTATCAGCCAAATGCATGTAAGTATAATAACGCATTACTCGATGTGGCTGAGAGTGGTGTTGTTAATGTACTCAGTTGAGTGTTAACAAACTGAATCTTGAAGGTATACCACGAATATACCAAAAAATTCATGGAATCACCCTAACGTATCTCAGAAACACGTATTTTCTACTACTTTGTAACATCTACAGTAACCATCCGAAAAATTAAAGAATCCCAAATAAAAATCCCAATCGTGGCGAACCTTCCCAAAACAAAAACAACAGAACCGGCCACTCCCTCCGACCCCCATGAACCTATCCTTTGCACTATCGCTTACGTGGAATTATGGGTGCTATGACATCAATTTATTTCTAATCAATTAAATTTGATTACTGATGCTGACTTACATTCATCGACCTTTTATCTGCAGAGGTCACTGAGGTGCTAGAGATTTGTAATGATCAGATGATAAATTTAATGACGATGATGAAATGAAAGATGGTTTAAGTGGTGAGATAAGAGAAAGAGGAAATGGGAGAACGCCGAAAAAAAACCACATCTTCTCACAAACTTCTTCGAATCACCCAGCACATTGAATTTACTCGGAACCACAGCGCCACAAACGGAACCACGAATAAAAAATACAAACATGGTGACATCATTAGACAAAATAATTGTACATTCGAACCAAAATATATACTCTAATTGCCGGCTGCTATCATCGGTAGTTTTCCGTGGTTTCTCCGATCAACACCAGGTGAATGCCGGAGCAGTACCCTACAAAACGGGCCACGGACCGCGCGCGATCTGTCCTCCCCCTTCCTTGTCCTATCATCTCCCCTTACACACACTTACACTAACATGCACTACACCATCATATATTCCGGGAGACCGTTCGGGAGCTTAGAGCTTGTCCCGGCTGGGGCGGTGCCCCGCTGGTGGGAGAGTCCTGGTTAGGGGGAAACCTCACTAGCCGACGGTAGGTCGACGCCGGATCTCGCCAGCGGGGGAAGATCACCGCCATCTCCCGAGAAAAAACATGCTCTACACTAACGGGACTAATGACCAAAGCAGTTGACGTGCCCGGAAACACGAAAAAATCAATCAATCAACCCTCATTTACACACTCTTGCACACATGCACTACACTACTACACTTGTCGCGAGATCAGATGGGAACTTAGAACTTGTCATGGGAGGGGCAGTGCCCTGCTTACTGGAAATTCCTGGATTGGGAAATCCCTTTCCAAGTCGACGTGTGGGTCGGCGCCGGTCTCATCATCCGCGGGGGCGGAATACCGCCCCCTTTCGAAATAAAGCACTCTCTATACTGACGAGATTAATTGCCGTTGCAGTTAACGTTACCGAACACATCAATTTATTATTCGGTGATTTATTGAGTGTTTCGGGCGAGTAAAGTACTTAGGCCATTAGTCCCGTAAGTGTAGTGTATGCATTTTCATCGGGAGGTGTTTGTGATCTTCCCCCGCCGGATAGCGAGTTCCGACGCCGACTTACCGTCGACGTCGACTAGCAGGGTTTCCCTAAACCAGGTACCTCCCACGAGCGGGGCACCGCCCCAGTCGGGAAAAGCTCTAAGTTCCCAATCGGTCTCCCCGCATGTGTGGTAGTATAGTGCATGTTAGTGTAAGTGTTTGTGTAAGGGAAGAGGATAGGACAAGGAATAGGAAAGAAAGATCGCGCGCGGTCCGTGGGTCGTTTGTTAGGGTACTGTTCCGGCATTTACCTGGTGTTCATCGGAGCAGCCGGCCGCTAGAATTCTCCTCCAGGCAGCGGCTGAATTCGACCTAGCTGACAAGTAGTCTCGAATATCCTGCCGCCGTCAGGACTCGAACCTAGGACCTCCCGGTCAGAGGCGCTGCAGTGACATCAGTTGATGCACTGAGCCACCGCTCCCGGTAAGAGGTAAAAGAGTTAGAATGCTAAAGATGTCAGAGAAAAGTGGGCAAAGCAGAGGACAATGGAGAACCGGAAGGAGGATGAGAAAAGAGCAAAGCAGCAAGGAGCAAATAAGCAAAGAGAAAATAGCTATAGAAAGTTATACGCAAATTAAAAGAGAGAGAGAGAGAGAGAGAGAGAGAGAGAGAGAGAGAGAGAGAGAGAGAGAATTATATCGGATAGTTAGAGGCTCTGCAGTGACATCAATTGATGCACTGAGCCACCACTGTCGGTCAATTAGTCGATCAATCGCATCATCCACACCTACTTCAGAAACATTTCCTTCCTTCCACGCACATCCTAATATCAATGGGTGGGAAAAAAGGGAATCCCACCAATGTCCCAGCTCGTCGGTCGCCGCGAATCTCCCCCAACAGCAGAAGCTCCATAAACCTGCCCTTTGCACCGTCGCCTCCCGCCTTCCGGGCTCGCGTTGGGGTTTCTGGCAGGCGCCGCCATGGACCCTTAGGGCGCGGCGAGCCCTGCGTTTTATTGGCCCTTTAAAGCTGGGGCGGCCCTCGCCCGGGGCGGGGCGAAGGGCTCGTTGGTATTCGGGAGGCCGCTGCTTCGATTCCCTCGACGTTCCCCTCACGCGGACGGACGTCACGATTCCGCCTGCACGAGGCGGCACGGGAGACGGAACGACCAGATGGGTTCGGCTGCTTTCGGTCCGTCTCACGAGCGATAAGGAACTTCTTACATCCTTACATAGCAATCACATATATTAAATCTCTAAAGAGAACGATTTTGATGTCTCTCCTAATCGGCTCCTAGTGAACGGTTTTAAACAAGTGAGGTACAAGAAATGAAAAAAAAAAATTAGGAGTGAAGGTTCCTAATATGTTCAATAGATAAGTTGCAAAATTTGGGTTGTTTGAAATGCGCGGATAGAATCGGGAAGAAGGCGTCATGCTCAACTTGGCAAATTCGCGTGAAATGGAAGAGTAATGGTCTTGACTAGCAAAAATCGTGTTGAGTGACTGTTAAAACGTTTTTGAGTATCAATTATGCATAAAATATTATTTTTATATACAAATAAAAATTATTTTTATATTAATATAAAAATGTCAGTGATGACAGTAAAAAATTCAGTAATAAATAAAACTCACTTAGACTGACTTTAGGCATCTACAGAAGAGATGAATAGCGCATTGGATTCCTATCGACGAGTCAAATCCATTAGCACAATTCTTTTCTTTTTTTGTTTCTAGGGTATTCGTAAAGTATTAGAGAAAAAATTGTGTGTTGATATCCATGCACCTACGGGCACACCAATAAAATATTGTGAAGTACTATACCCTCTTCTAGACATTTATATAAAACATTAAGACCTAATTAATTATATTGAAAATAATTGAAACAATTTGGTAATGAAAACAATTCAACAAATATTTAAATCGATATTTTTCAATGCAACTTTACACTGCTCGGAAATTAACGAGCTGGGCAACTACAATATGTTAAAAGTTTATTTTTATTATGTTCTTGCAAAGCATAAATAAAACTTTTTAACATGAATATATCCGCCTACAACGCCTCGCTAAGGTAGTGATATAGTAATCGGGTAAAATGTGTGTGTTTCTCCATCCGTCCGTCACTCACAGAGAGACAACTTTCAGTCCACCATTTGGAGAAATGAGGTGACCGCCTGTATCTACTGGTGGGAAATGACCACTTTTTCCGTGGACTCTTCAATAATATTCTGTATGATATTCTGTAAGAATTACCGAAAAAAGTTTTTGCAACTACATGTTTCCGGAGAGTTTTAGTGCACTTACAGAGTTCAATTCGATCACTTGCTCTCGACAAGACAAATTTATTGGCTTCGTTTTTTTATCTGAATATTCCTACTATATTCTGAAAAAAATCCTAAAAAAACATATTTTGGGGAGAATGCCAGTAACAACGAAAGAATGTATGATATGGGCGACACCCCATAGACTTTGTGTACCTTTGAAAATTTACTAAGTTACTGACGTGAGAATTCAAACACGCGAGTGTTGATTATTGACATTTTGTGAAATGGACTCTCGTAATTTTATGAGTAAGATCCCTCTTTGATTCGGAGACATTCTCATTTTCTTGTTAATGAGAAAATGGTCTGTATATTTACGTTACTTATCTGACATTATATGGAATTCTTTTGCATTCGGAATCATTTTTTTCTCAGTCAAATAAAATCTTTTTTTCAGACCACCATAATTAACTTATCTTGCATGCATTAAAAAACCTGAGTTCTGAGTTCACAGCTGTACGTCTAATACGCAGGAAACCGCAGCAGACACCCACTTCACAAAGGGAAGTACTTCAACTTAAGTAACCGCCTTCTGCCCAATGAATCAGCTGCTATCTCGAAGCAAAAGTTTCCGAACCAACTCTCTTCGCACCTTTGTTCTGCAAGGAAGGGTAAACTTGTGTCTCCCCTGGAAGAAGACACAATGCAACAGATTCTGAGACAAAAGTTCTCCATCTGCTCCATTTCCTTCGCTCCAGAGCGGCTCAGTTCGTTACAAGGAGGCTTTGGATTCGGCTGGAGAATCACCAGCGTTCGCATAAAACGAAACAAAAACAGAGGGTGGAAAATAAAATGTGGCGCCCCACGCAAGGTTTGAGTCGACCTGGAAGTACACGTGTAAATTCCAATGGAGGGGAGCAGATTCCAAAAAGGCGGTAAGGCAGTTTCTCCAGAAGCCGCGAAAAGGAAGAGGGAAGGAGGGGAGAATTAAAAATGAGGAAAGAGGATGGGGAAGAGAAGGACAAAGGGTGGAGAATGAAGAAGAGGAGGGGAAGGAAGGAGTTGGAAGTATTGATGTCGACGAGGAAGGTGGGAGAGGATTGGAAATGATAGGGAAAGAGATGATAAATAGAACGGTTGAGCGAAATTGAGAGAAAAAGTGGAAGACGAGTGGAAGAAAAGGGAGAAATGTAAGGATGGGGAGGAGAGAGGGGGGGGGAAGGTGCAAGGAAGGGGACGAGACCAAGGCGCGCGGGTGGGGATGGCAGCTGCTGAGGGAGCGGAACCGAGGACGGGAGTGGTGGTGGTGGAGGAGGAGAGGTCGAGGGTCGGCGAGTCGGTTGTGGGTGAGGAGGCGGGGCGGTTGTGGGGGCGGGCGGATGATAGTCGGCGAGGGGGGGCGGGGGGGCGGGCGGAGAAGGTGAGATGTCAGACAACAGGGCGGAGAAGGGCGGGACGGGAGAGGGCGCGGAGAGTGGGGTGGAGTGATGACGGAATGCTGCGGGGAGGGGGAAGGCGGGGCGGGGAGATAGAGAGCGGGGCAGGGAGAGGCGGGTTGGGGCTGTGGAAGGAAGGGGCGGTGAGTCGTCAGGGTCGGAGAGGGCCGCGGCCTTGGCATCGTCGGGGCGGGGTGGCGGTGGGGGTTCGATGTAGGATTGGCTGCGAGTAGGGAGTGGCGAGTAGGGAGTGGTGTGGGGGTGGCGGCGGGAAGCAGGGATAGTGGCGGGGGCGGGGTGGCTGTGAGGGAGGCAGCGGGGAGGGTTGGTTTCGCGGGGTGTGGGGCGGGGGGGGGGGGGGGTTGGCTGTAGGATTGCTGCGGGGAGGGGTGGTGACGGGGCGAGAGTGGCTGTGGGGATGTGGGGGCAGGGATTACTGTGGGGGAGGCTGTGGGGGCGGGGATGGTGGCGGGGGCGGCGGGGTTGTCGAGGGCGATGGGAGCGAAGGCGGCGGGGACGCGAAGTCGCAACCGTCCATATTGGATGCGCGTTGGTTAATAGGCGGCGTTAGTCGGATTAGCGATGCAGGGAGTGTTTTCCGCAGAATTCGATTTGGCCCTTCGGTGCACGGGCGCAGGGGAAGGGCCGCGGGAGGGCGGGGCGCGAAAGAAGGGCGGCCGCTGAATACCAAGGCGCCGAGGGCGAAGGGCTCCGCGCGTGGAGGGTGCGAATCTGAGATAGGGTTAGCGCTGAGACCAGCACGCGGCGGAGGAGGAGGGTGTGAAGGGCGAGGTGAAGCGATAAGTGCAGACACTAAGAGGCCGATGAAAAATTAGAATAATTGCAGAGAGCGAGGGAAATAAGAGATGGGTTACAAGGATTGTAACGATCAAAGAATGAATGAGGAAAGAATGATATAATAATAATAATAATAATAATAATAATAATAATAATAATAATAATAATAATAATAATAATAATAATAATAGGAAATGAAAAAAAATGCGAATAGAAGAGAGTGCAAGAAAGGAAAAAGAAGAAATGAAGGAAATAAAAAAAACAATACCGAATGGAAACGAAAAAAGATATGAGCTGAGGAAAAGATTGGATGAGACAGGTACATAAGCTATGAAAGAAACACGTAGAGAACCAATCATCAGAAGAGCATACAGAGTTCGAGGAGAGAAAATACAAAGACAGAAAGAAAATTGATACTAGAGAAACAGCAGTTCAAGTGAAAAATGAGAGACGTTGATTTCGTTGGTTGGTGATTCCGGGCGCGTCAATAGCTTCGGTCATTACTCCCGTAAATGTAGTGCATGCTTTTTCCTCAGGAGATGGCGGTGATCTTCCCCTGCTGGATGGCGAGATCCGGCGACGACCTACCGGCGGCTAGTGGGGTTTTCCCCTCACCAGGAATCTCCCACCAGCGAGGCAACGCCCCAGCCGGGACAAGCTCTAAGCTGCCGACCGGTCTCCCGGAATATGTGATAGTGTAGTGCGTGTGTGTAAGGGGAGAGAATAGGACAAGGAAGAGGAAGGACAGATCGCGCGCGGTCCGTGGCCCGTTTGGTAGGGTACTGCTCCGGCATTCGCCTGGTGTTGATCGGAGAAACCACGGAAAACTACCGATCAGAGTAGCCGGCCGCTAGAATCCTCCTCCAGACAGCGACTGAATTCGACCTAGCTGAAAAGCTAGTGTCGAAAATCCTGCCGCCGTCAGGACTCGAACATAGGACCTCCCGGTCAGTGGCGCTGCAGAGACATCAGCTGAGCTACCGCTCCCGGTTTATGCCTCTTGTGGTGGTAGATAAACGGCTTAGGAAAAGTTGACCGCGGGGTGCGGTCGGTGTACAGTGGCTTACACGTCCCAAAACGAGCTCTCGACACGATTCCTCGGAACCCTCCGGTTTCCCCTACCTGTCACTCCACACTTCTCCATCATCATCCTCCTCATCTTTGTCACAACCATCTACTTATTACATAATCACTTATAACTCAATGACCTCTACATACAAGACCCATTACTCCAATAAGTAAATACTTATTGACCGAATGAATAATAAATTCATACTTAAATTCAAGGCCGGATTAACTACTACGTACGTTAGACACTGCCTAGGGCCTACGAACATAGGGGCATACGATGGGGCATTCTGATTCGTTTTTCTAAGAGTTTGCAGCACGACTAAAAATAAATAAATCACATAATAAAAGTATCGATTTTTTATCTAAAAATAAATTCAATAATTCATACATTACAATACAATGTCTATAATATAATATAATAACATAATGGTTTTAGATAATATAACAAACTAACAAGTTTTTCCGATTTTGGATTCGGTAAAATCTTTTGTAACATGTCAAATTCAATGTTAGTTAATATTTCTCTTTCCATACACAATTCTGCGAGTGATGTTCACCGATTATGGATCATTGTGGATCGTAAATAGTTTTTATGAATTTTAATTTAAAAAAATTAACGCTAAAAGTACGAATTACAGTTTAATAAGGTCCGAGAATTTTTTTTGAAGCCTGTGAAAAAGTGTGTCTAGGGCCTATGTCAAGATTAATCCAGCCCTGCTTAAATACTCATACATAAATTAGAAGTTTAAAATTGGATTCCGGTATTCAGGGCGACTCTGAGATCCATTCAGCCACCTTTACAAATAAGTACGAGAACTTTCAGTCTGGATTGACGCTAAATATTGGGGAAACTTTTTAGCAGAAGCATGGCAATTACCACGATTTCTCCCATCTTTTGATTTCATACTAAGGCCACCCATTACAATAATTGTACAGAGTTCTCTGGAAGTGGGTCGTTGTCAAAAAAAGGCAAAAAGGGAACTGCTAACGTCCATCGAACCCTAAGCAAATGCATGTATGTTCTACTTAATTACGAAGGATAAATAAATAATAAAATAAATAAATAAAACTAGTGGTGGCACAACGGCAAGTACTTAGTAGTGTCATACATGTAGGTGTCAATATCAGACAGATTTTGCAGCCATCGATTTTTAGGTATCACGAACCAACTAAGTACGAATTCTGGCAACATCACGCGTTAAAGGACTTTTTTTCTAAATTTAGCAACAGGATTTATCCACTTTTTCATTACCAAGGCCTGGCAATAAGAGTTTTTCTGCCGAAAATCGGCGCACGATTACATTATTTTCTCTTCTTACGAAGAACCTTTGTAAGGGCGAGAAAGTCAAAATAAATAAATAATCAAATAAACAAAAAATTAAAATTATAAACATCACATACAGAAAATTGTCTGTCGTTCACTTCAATTCAGTTTTTATATTTTTTGCCACAAGATTTTGACAGAAAACGTATATACAAAAAAATATACGTATATACAAAAAAACTCCCACTATTAATTTATATACAAAGTTTGCTTTGACATTTCGGAGCGACGTTTCGGGGAAATAATTTTCCCCATCCTCAGGCTAGAGACGCATCACACGGATGAATAGATTTGGGAAAACTAATCTCAGAACAGTTATGTTCCAAACCTAAAAAATATAATTGCACTGGCGTATGTGCATTCCATTTTCTACAACGGACGCATTGATTCTTTGCTCTGAAGTAGGTGTCAATAGCAAACACGGATGAACATGGAGTGGCTGTGGCAGACGGGGGTTGGGCGTGGCGTGGCGGGCGCGGCGGGGCGGGGCGGGCGGGAGGCGCAATTAGAAGGTATTCGGCGCCGCCTGCGGAATCCAGTTAGCTCGGCGCAGCCCGCATCGCAATGGAGCCACAGCCCTCGCCCGCACGCCCGCGAAGCCACCGCCTCCCTCGCCGCTGCTCTCGCCCCTGCACACGCGCACGCCCATGCCGAGCCGCTTCCTCGCCCTCAGCTTTAGCTCAGCTCGCTTCTGCCACCCCCGCCTCAGCGGCACCCGCCCTCAGACGCCCCTATTGATTGATTGATTTTTTCGTGTTTCCGGGCGCGTCAACTCCTTCTGTCATTAGTCCCGTTAATGTAGTGCATGTTTTTTCTCGGAAGATGGCGGTGATTTTCCCCTCGCTGGATGCCGAGATCCGGCACCGACCTACCGTCGGCTATTGGGGTTTCCCCCTAACCAGGACCAGCGGGGCACCGCCCCAGCCGGGACGAGCTCTTAACTCCCCACCGGTCTCCCGGAATATGTGGTAGTGTAGTGCATGTTAGTGTGAGTGTGTAAGGGGAGAGGGTAGGACAAGGAAGAGGAAGGACATATCGCGCGCGGTCCGTGGCCCGTTTGGTAGGGTATTGCTCCGGCATTCGTCTGGTGTAGATCGGAGTAACCATGGAAAACTACCGATTAGAGCAGCCGGCCGCTAGAATTCTCCTCCAGACAGCGACTGAATTCAACCTAGCTGAAAAGCTAGTGTCGAAAATTCTGCCACCGTCAGGACTCGAACCTAGGACCTCCCGGTCAGAGGCGCTGCAGTGACATCAGTTGATGCACTGATCTACCGCTCCTGGTCAGACGCCCCTACCGCCATGCCCTTAGCCGCAGACGGTCCTCGGTACACGTGCGCACACCCCGGTTTCTTCAACACGCCGCATCCTCCACTCCTCCCGCACACCATTCCACTTGGCAGCAACCCCCCGTCCCAACTCCACCACAATACCTACCCAATTCCCCTCTGAATTATCATTCATGCTCTCTCTCATTACCATCTCCGCCTTCCCTGCCTCATCTCCCAGCTAGGCGACGTGTAGGTCGGTGCTCGACCTCACCATCCAACTATGAAAGAGCATAGCCTCCTGCAGCGATAAAAATCACGCACTACGCTTGCGGGAGTAATTACCTTAGCATCTGACGCGACGGGAACACTAATCTATCAATCAAACCTGCCTTATCTCACCATCAGCTCCCGCCACGCTCCCACCATCTTATCCCCACCTTCACCAACCCTCTACCTTCTCTGACTCATCTCATTCTTGCCTCATCCACCTCTTTCTTGTTACCATCTCCACCCAGCCCGTTCCTTTACCCTGCATTCTCCTTGGTCTCCTCTGAGCTTTCGTCGAAACACTGCCTTCTCCTCCGCCCTCCCACAATCCCCGCCTCCCACAATCCCCGCCTCCCACAATCCCCGCCTCCCACAATCCCCGCCTCCCACAATCCCCGCCTCCCACAATCCCCGCCTCCCACAATCCCCGCCTCCCACAATCCCCGCCTCCCACAATCCCCGCCTCCCACAATCCCCGCCTCCCACAATCCCCGCCTCCCACAATCCCCGCCTCCCACAATCCCCGCCTCCCACAACCCCCGCCTCCCACAATCCCCGCCTCCACAATCCCCGCCTCACCACCATCTCCACATCCTCTTCCCACCGCCCACGCCCATTCTTTCCCTCACTTCCCTTCGCCCCTAACCGGGCTTCCTCCGCCCCAGCTGCAGGAGGCCGTGCCTGGCGCCTAACGCCCGCTACGTGCAGGGACTTCGCGCTCGACCCACACCGACCACCCCACCTTTTTGCCCGTTTTTGTTTTCGTGTTTGTTCTTGTGTTGGCGCTTGGCGCGCGCGTGTTTACATTTTTAACCTTCTACGGACAGGTGGAGAAAAAGAGACAATCGGACGGGCAGGGAATCTCAAACTCAAAAGAAATTTTACTCTTTTGAAGATTTAAAAAGAAGGTTTAGCAAAAAATCGTTAAAATAACAAACGGTGTGGGAACTCTTTGGGTAACATTAAAATTGCGGTTGTAAAAAGGTCACCAAAATGTACTTAAATAGATTACACGAGAATTATAAAAAAATATTTGAGACAAATAAGTACTGTTTTTGAAAATTGTTTCACTAAATTAGCTAAGGATATTTTATTGCAAATTATCACATCATTTGTCACGTACAGTAAGAAAAAAATACAAATCGTTTGCAGTTGAAACAAATAATTTGCATAATTTTTCAATATTTGTTTTAATCGTTTCTAACGTGGAATACATGGATTTATTTTATTCATGAATTCCTTATTAGTGCCGGATTTGAAAAAATCTAATTTATAGCGTTGACAAACAACTTTATCAGCCACTTGTGCGGTGGCGAATATTTTGAAATCTGACCCCAAACGAATTTTAGGCAAAATTTTTCCTACTATTTTTTTATTTAGAAAAATCTTATTTTCTTGTATATATTCAACCAAAATTTATCACATGCGCAAATCATACTAAATGCTTGCAATGCTTCCGTTTCGCAACATTTTTCGTCGTTTCCGAGTTATTAATCTAAGCAGTTCAAGATGCGGCCCACATGCAACACCGATGGAACGAGCACTGCATTGTTTCTGTAGTATCCAATCAAAGACAATTCTTAAAATGAATTTCATTCAAGTCAAGGTACAATTGTTGAAGTGCCGAATCACAAGAAGTATGTACCAAAAGCAAAGCCGTGTTGTTGTAGTCCAGAAGTCCCAAAATCAGCCAAGTCGTCGAATATCCACTAGAGTGTTCCACGCCAGAAGCACAGGTCGTTGTCGTCGTCGTAGTTGCTCTCCACACCTCTCTCGCCAATTCACTCGCCAGGATACAATCGCTAACACTGCCGCTCGCTATTTGCCGTGGCGTCGGGTCGGAGCGCCCTTATAGCCCGCTAGGTCTATTGGCCCGCCGACTAGCTGCGGAGTAGGGGCGGTGGCGAGTCCCTACCCGCTTACTCGGGCGTGACGGCCGCGCGTGGACAGGCCAGGCCAGATCGCACCGGTTGTCTTCTTCTCTCGCCAGGGGCGGTAACGCCCCGCTGACGTCACTCGGCGGCGGCTCCTTTAAACGTGTGCGCCCGGTCACGACAGTTTCAAATTTTTACTGGACCCTTTATTGCATAGTGTAACTCAGCTCTAACGTAATGTTTGTTAGGTCATAAACACATTCTAACGATTAATTGTATGAACTATTTTATATTTCACGTGATGTACAGCATGCGTTTATGTCACCCCATGCATTGTTAGGCGGTAAACGCGATAAGATGAGATGAAAATATAGTAATCTAGTGGCGTCGTAAATCGGAACTTCCTGGTTACACACATTGTTTCCGTATATCAGAAAATAAACATTTTTACGAAAATAATTGACATTAAATATGAATGATACTAATTTTATTGACTTGATACTTATTTTATCACATACACGACTTGAAAAATAAGTATTCTATTTAAATCATGAAATATAGCACATTTTGTTGGAGAAGTAACACAATTTAGTTTTGTGTTTTTCTAAAAAAAAGTATTTACTTCTGAATTTTTTAATTATTTTTCTCTAAATTCAAATAAATAAATGTAACGTATAATAAGTATTGAAAGTAAAAATAAAAAGTCATGCAATTGATTAATGTTCTACTCATCTTATACGATTCCGCAAATACTGTATTACAGACTTAGTTTTTGTTTTGACCATGTGCGAATGGTAAGTTTTGATTAGCGCGATAAACAAATGCGAACTGCCTCAAACCTCCGCGAGCTAATGTTTAAGTAGCATAAACAAAGTGAACAATGCAACTTACTGCCTTTATAATTGTAAAACACTGAACTGTAAATATCATAATTTCGTAAACATTTAAAAAAGTTATGTGAAAATTATAGATGAGCTATAAAATTTCCACATGTGAAGAAACTTTTTCGCATGGAGAAATTAACAAGAACCGCGTCGAGACCTTTGCTCTGGCATTCTGCGAACCTCTTGCCTTTTACACTACTTTAACTCTCTCCCTCTCTCTGATCCTCTCCCCCTCTCTCTGATCCTCTCCTCCTCTCTCTGATCCTCTCCTCCTCTCTCTGATCCTCTCCTCCTCTCAGACCCTCTCCTCCTCTCAGATCCTCTCCCCCTCTCAGATCCTCTACCTCTCTCAGACCCTCTCCCTCCCTCTGACCCTCTCCCTCTCTGACCCTCTCCCTCCCTCTGACCCTCTCCTCTCTGACCCTCTCCTCTCTGACCATCTCCCTCTCTCTGACCCCTCTCCCTCTCTCTGACCCCCTCTCCCTCTCTCTGACCCCCTCTCCCTCTCTCTGACCCCCTCTCCCTCTCTCTGACCCCTCTCCCTCTCTCTGACCCCTCTTCCTCTCTCTGACCCCCTCTCTCGCTATCTTTCATGCTCATACATACATACATACATACATACATACACACACGAACAAACACTCAAACACCACTCGGACACACACAATCAGTCACCAATTCCACCTAAACACAGTGGGGTGCAAATGAATCGGAACAAGAAAACATACCAACGTACCGCCGCTATTGAAAAGCACAAGCAACATAACCTGCTGCAGTGAATGTAATCACAGCGTTTGACAAAATTAAAGCAGCCCTAATCGGGTTAAGTTTTGATTGTCCGCTGTTCATTAATTTCACGCGCCAGTTTTCCAGAATTTTTTCACATTTCCTCGTTTTCCTGATGAAAATAGTTTAGCGGCGAGCGCGATATTAGATTTCCGGAGCAAATCTCGCCGTTGTATGTTCTCATTTTGTACAAGGATATCGTAGCACATTGTTTCAGGCTTGAATCGCGCTCGAAATAATTATACTATGCAGTTCTCGTAGGAAGGGCCTAAAAGGAGGAGCGAATCCTCTCCTAAATGCATTATCCCGGCTCTTGTTCGACCAACTCAGCTCAGTGCAAGGAAATTAGATTTCCAGGATACAAGTAATTTATAGCTCCGGAAAGTCCCTCTTGCTTAAAAAGTCCACTCAGGAAAAAATGCATGATAAGAGGAGAATGCACTTTATAACCAGATTTATGTGCGTGCTTTACAATTCACGCAAATTTCACTTCTTTCCTCTGCTTTGAAATTCTACCAAGGTAGCGTATTGTACTAGTAAATCATTTAGAAAGGTACTTCAAAAAGAAAAGTAATAATTGCTTTCAATATTAAGTTCAAAGCCATTATAACATTTACTGTTGGCTCAGTATTTCTTCACAAAATTTTTTTGTTCAAAGGATTATAAACGCAATATGTACGGTTTCTAAGTGTTTTCTATTTCAATGCAGATTGAAGACTGCATGTCTGTGGGGTACAACCATGAAATTGGGGTTTCATTTAGTAGATTTTGTGAATTTATTATTTTGTTTTATACGAGAAATTATTATTTACATTAACATATTTTTGGATAAATAGTAGTTTTTAATTTATTAGGAAAAATTACAATACCTTGTTTCATTTTGTGACCGTCACACAGTTATTAAAATAGGCAGCTTTTTACTATAATCTAAACAATATTTATTAAAGCTGAGGATTCAACATATATTCTCCAAACGAAATCAATTTTAGAACAAAACTCATGTTACAAAATATTCCGTTTTTAATTGGAAATAAAACAACAAAAATAAATAGATACACTTCTGATAGTAGTATACGAATAAAATCCAAGGTTATCTACAATTATTAAAACTTACTTCTATCCAAAAACTAAAATTCAACTTCAAAAAATTATCAAACCAAACTCACCACGAGTTAGAGGGGGTTTCGAATCAAATAAACCTCCCACCTAATTATCGATTGGAAATTACAGTAAATGAGCTACGTAGGTCTTGAGAACAAGAACAAAACATAAAAGTAATTAACTGGCCGATTTTCATTCTTAAGACAAGCAGACTCGAAATAGAATATGAAAAGCTTCGCACAAATTTCAAATTGCTTTGAATTCTAAAAACGTGCAAACGGGCAGGAAACGCATATTTTCGATTCGCAACGAACAGCGTTTTGAGAATAATAATTCCAGGAGCTTGAAACATTCTCTTTGAAAGCTAAATTTTCAGCGTCGAGCGAGAAATATAATGATGAAAATATAAATAAAAGGAAAATTGGCGTTTACATTTTAAGTGAAAGTAAAAGTTTCCTTTAGCTTCGAAAAGCCTTTAAAAAGTGTTGCGACAGGCAATTCAACTTGTTTGAGAAAGGTGTCATTATTTCGTGTATTATGACACACATGAGTAACACAGCACACAGCTGCGAAGTTGGAATTTTGAACAAGAAATTCACTACAACGAACGGCCATCGAATTGGAAACAAAAAAGCCAGAAAGGAGTGAAAAAGGTCAGAACATGTTTCTACAGTACCCACGGAGTAACATTTTTATGGATAAAATTCCAGTCTTTGTCCTTGCAGAACGTGCAGAATCGATAGAATAAGTACTAAAGCAGACTCAAAGGATCTTTAAAAAAAAAACCTTCCTTTGAACCATTGCCATTCAATTGTCATTCTGATTTTCTCCCAGTGAGTAAATTTTTTTTCTATGCATTTTATTGCGTAGATATTTTTTTTTTTATTCTAGTATTATTACGTTTTATCCGGTATCCTTCTTTCTTTTCCACAATTCTTCTTGATTTAGCTGCACCTTTACATTGTTTTCCCTCTCCTTCATCATTCAGTCGTGTACATCTCTTTTTTAAACACCGCTACCTCTTTCGTTCTTCCTTTCTTACTTGTTTTCTTTTTTGATATGAAAAGACTTGAATTCGAATCTTATATTTTACAAAAGATTTCATTTTTGATATTTTTCTCACATGAAGTGAAAAATGTTTTCTTAAATAAACGATAATGAACAAATAGAGGTTTAAAAAAGGTCGTGAACTATTATTTGAAAAAAAAACGAGTAGTTTTCGCATAATTTTTGCTTGGAGTAATTGCAATTTATAAAAAGAAACTTTTCTCAAACACGGCTTCAAATTTTTTCCACGAATAGAGCAAACAACGCTAAAAAATGGCGGACGTCAGATTTTCGTTAAAAACACTAAAATTTTAAAAAAAGTTAAAAACAATGCGAGAATGTGTGTGCTGTTTTGTCACACCACTAGTTTATTCTCACGATGAAAATGTTTTTCCATTCAGTGAAGAGCGATTTTGTTCTGTGCACAGTATCTTTAAAGAGCCTTTAGAATTATTTGCTTTTCACTACACCGGAACAATAGATAGGGAAAGCGGAATAACGAGTAGTAGATGTTTGCATCTTATTTCAGTACTCCCATATTTTCCCTTCTAGCTGTCTCCATTACTCTCTCTTTCCCTCCCTCTCTCTCCCCCTCTCTCTCCCTCTCCTCTTTCTCTGTCTTTCTCTGTCTCTCTCTTCTTCTTCTTCTTCCTATCTATTTCTTATATCGCACTTCTTTCATCATTCATTTTTAGAGCTATTTTCTAATTTTAATTTTAGTACAGAGTCCACATTCGGGTTTTTGTTCCTTCTTCTCACTTGTCTCTCCTCTTACAACACTCACTCACAACAACTCACTCACATCACTCAACGCTTACATGCACTACACTACCACACATGTCGGGAGACCAGTCGGGAGCTTAGATTTTTTCCCGACAGGGGCGGTGCACCGTTGGAAGGAGATATCTGATCGTCGATACCGCGCAAGCAGTTGGGCAGATCTGCGTCGGATCCCGCATCCCAACACGAAAGGTACACCGCCACCTCCCTGAATATAGCACGCACTACATCTAAAGAACTAACGACCATTTTGGTTGATGCACCCTGAAAGAATAAATAAGAAATCAATCGACTGTCAGGGTCGTCCTTCTTTTCTTCCTTTTCCTTCCTGCCTTATCATTTTATTTCCCGTCGCTAGTTGATTTCGAGTAGTACCACCGGGAGCGGTACCTCAGTGCATCAACTGATGTTACTGCAGCGCTTCTGTTCGGGAGGTCCTAGGTTCCAGTCCTGATGGCGGCAGGATTTTCGACACTAGCGTTTCAGTTAGGTCGAATTTAGTCGCTGTCTGGAGGAGAATTCTAGCGGCCGACTGCTCTGATCGGTAGATTTCCGTGGTTTCTCCGATCAACGCCAGGTGAATGCCGGAGCAGTACCCTAACAAACGGGCGATCTGGCCTTCCCCTTCCTTGTCCTATCCTCTCCCCTTACACACACACACTAACATGCACCACATTACCACATATTCCGGGAGACCGGTCGGAAGCTTAGAGCTTGTCCCGGCTGGGCCGGTGCCCCGCTGGTGGAAAGTCCTGGTTAGGGGGAAACCCCACTAGCCGACAGTAGGTCGGTGCCGGATCTCGCCATCCAGCGGGGGAAGATCACCGCCATCTCCGGAGAAAAAACATGCACTACACTCACGGGACTAATGACCGAAGCAGTTGTCGCGCCCGGAAACACGAAAAAAAATCAATCAATCGGTAGACCGCTTTCCTCTAGCTCTCCCGTGTCCCTTTCCCTTCCTCTCCTTTTGTCTCTCAACCCGTTCCGAATTCCCGTTCCGTATCCCTCGATGCGGCGCCTCCTACGCAGCAAAGCCCCCTGGGAGCCGCAGCGAACAGCAGCGCATCGCCGCACCCTCCCCTCCCCTCCCCTCCCCTCCGCCCCGCGAGGCAAGGCCTCCCCCTGTTATGCTGATCAGGGCCGTCCGCCCCCGCAGCCAACGCGATTCCCTTACAGTCCCCCCCCCGCGCCCGCGTTTCCCTCCCTCGCCGCCAGACAGCGCCGCGCTCCGCACGCGGGGGAAAAAGAGCGGGTGTTCCGCAGGGGCAGCCTTTTGCACCTGCTACGCCACTCCGTAATTCTACGTCGTTTTCGGGCGGTGGCGGGTCGAATGAGGGGGAGGGGAATGGGAACCGTGCGCCCCAAGCCAACATTTTTGCAATTTTTAGTCAATGAAGCTGGCGCCGAGGAAGCAGATGGGACGCACCTCCTCTTAAATTAGGTTCGTCTTTTCAAATCAACTGAAATTTAAAATATTTGGACTGAAATTTTTAAAAACAGGTCAACGTTTAAAAAGAAGGCTTTCTAAAACAATTCCCACACACTCTACACACTGCCCCATCTCTGGGAATCAGGGTTTGAATGTCGTTGGACCCCCGTAAAATTTGTGCTGGGGAAATCGGGCCGCGGCAGGTTTTTTCAAAATTGCTCTCGTTTTCCACTTGCAATCCATCAGTGTACTATCATCAGTATCATTATCATCACCCACCATCTCACGTTCCAACTTAGGAGCAACACTATCACCACCCAGGATACAAAATACATTCCACACACCATAGCAATTGATGTGCCCCCTAAAAAAAAACTCCATTATTCAATCATTACCTATGTATTACAAACATATTTATCTCATGAAACGCCCAAAATGCTAGGGACCCACAAAGAAGAATCAGGCGAGTTATTTCATGTAATAAAATATACACATTAGCGTGTTCCGTTTAACAACAAATAATTCGTTGACTGTTTTGCAGATATTCTTGTGGGTGTGTCTTGTAATGTTTCAATTACCACGCAGCTAGTATAACACCGCAATTTTATATGCATTTCTAAGTCAAAAAGCGCTGAAATTGACCCGAGAAAGAATTTGCTTCAGTTAAGAGAATGAGTGCACTACAATTTTCACGGTCGGATGGGTTAATGTTCTAATGGTCTAAGGTGGAACGGTCCACGCGATGGCCGCGCTCCATAGAAAATGGAAAATGCACCCAATTCTATCAATTCACAAATTTTCGTTTCTAGGGTTTGTATAAAAAAGGAGGCGATTTCTTCTACAATACCTGGAAATATTATCAGCAATTCAATTCAATCAATTCAATTCAATGCAATGCAATTCAATATTATCAGCAATTCTCACCTTAAGCACAACCTTCTGGGCATTAGATAAGAAGAAAAATCGTCCAGAAACTCCTGTCCAGTAGCCAAACATTTCTGTATTTTTGTTCATCTAATATAGGAAACGATGTGAAAGTGTTACTTTCCATAAAAATGACTTACCTCCGTATTTTTTTTCCTTGTACGCGGAGGTCTGAGCAAAACACACAAGGGTTACTGTATTAGAGAAAGAAGTATAATACAGAAGCCTTTTACAGAAATTGAACGTTATCAACCTCCGTGTTACTAACCTTCACAAGAACTTTATGGCCAAATTTTACATCTTATCGTCTTTCATTAATGCTATTTCGCTCCAGTCACTAGCAACGCAAAGTTTGTATTCCATTATTCATAAGTTTGCTTTTCCATTAAAGCGCGTAAACTCTTAAATTGGAATCTAACGAACATGACGTGGTACATTTCAGGTACACTGTTCCGCAGAGAGCTAAACTGAGTAAAACATGTAGCTTCTGAACACGCGAAATTATGGAAATAATCACGATAACCGCCAAGATAATTAATATTTACTTTTTCACACCGCCTCGTAAATTTATTAAACGTGTTGGATATTTAAGATTTTTTATCCCTTAAAATTATGTAAACAATCATTTCTCCTCGCCTAATGCAAAATAAATAACGATAACATTCTGAAATACAAATTAAAAAATATTTTTTATATTCTAATTATTAGATGGCAGCAGCCAGTTTTATACTGATAGCCATTCCTAGTCTACAACATTTTAGGTTCTAAATCTTCCATTTTAGGCATTAAAATAAGCCATAAAAAGTAGAAAATGGGTGTTATAATTTCTTAAATAAGCGATATACTAGTACATTACCAGAAGATGATGTAATGATGGGTATCGTAAACTTCACACGAGTGTATTAATACCCATTACATCGAGTTTCATACGGTACTTTTTCTACGACTTTTATAAGTTAAACTTTTACATTGAATCGTTTCCTGGCAGTTGGCATGTAGGATACAGTCAAAGCCACCTCACCCTGCCCTCAATGCTGCCGCAGGTTGCTTGGTTCCAGACCGCATCCAGGGAGTACTGAGCTAGTCAAAAGGATCAAAGTGAAATTACATCATTTTATTTTAAATAATTTAAAAAATACTAATAATATATAAAAAATACTAATAATAAAAGGAATTGAAACTGACAAGCATAATGTAATATCAAATGCAATTTTAATGTACACAATCGAACGAAACATTTACTAGAACGATTCTCAATTATTAATGAAGTATCAACACATGCTTCGCAAACTTCTCTGTGATTGATCAAGATCATATCATAATGAAATCTGTACCGTAATGAGTATCTTTGATTGATTGATAGTGATTCTGGGCGCGTCAACTACGGACGTCGTTAGTCCCGTTAGTGTAGTGCATGTTTTTCATCTGGAGGTGGCAGTGATCTTCCCCCACTGAATGGCGAGATCCGTCGCAGACCTTCCGTCGACTAGCGAGGTTTTCCCTAACCAGGTATCTCCCACCAGCGGGGCACCGCCCCAGCCGGAACTCGTCTAAGTCCTCGAGCTCTAAGCTCTAAGCTCCCAATCGGTCTCCCAGCATGTGTGGTAGTGTGGTACATGTTAGTGTAAGTGGGTGTGTAAGGGGTAAGGATACAAGAACGAGGAAGGAAAGATCGCGCGCGGCCCGTGACCCGTTTGGTAGGGTACTTCTCCAGCATTCACCTGGTGTTGATCGGAGAAACCACAGAAAATTTCTGATCAGAGTAGCCGGCCACTAGAATTCTCCTCCAGACAGCGACTGAATTCGACCTAGCTGAAAAGCTAGTGTCGAAAATCCTGCCGCCGTCGGGACTCCAACCTAGGACCTCCCAGTCAGAGGCACTGCAGTGACATCAGTTGATGCACCGAGCTACCGCTCCCGGTCTAAGTATCAGTATGCAACTGGTTGCAGCCAACAAATGACAGCAAAATACAATGGGAGTAGAAAAATCTATATTACTACCGGGAGCGGTAGCTCAGTGCATCAACTGATGCCACTGCAGCGCTTTTGTCCGAGAGGTCCTAGGTTCCCACTCCCCATGGCGGCAGGATTTTCGACACTAGCTTTTCAGCTAGGTCGAATTCAGTCGCTGTCTGGAGGAGAATTCTAGCGGCCGGCTGCTCTGATCGGTAGTTTTTCGTGTTTTTTTCAATCAACACCAGGCGAATGCCGGAGCAGTACCCTACCAACCGGGCCACGGACCGCGCGCGATCTGTCCTCCCCCTTCCTTGTCCTATCCTCTTCCCTTACACACTCACTTACACTAACATGCACTACACTATCACACATTCCGCGAGACCGGTCGGGAGCTTAGAGCTTGTCCCGGCTGGGGCGGTGCCCCGCTGGTGGGAGTGTCCTGGTTAGGGAGAAACCCCGCTAGCCGACGGTAGGTCGGCGCCGGATCTCGCCATCCAGCGAGGGGAAAATCACTGCTATCTCCCGAGAAAAAACATGCACTACACAAACGGGACTAATGTCCGAAGCAGTTGACGCGCCCGGAAACAAAAAAATCAATCAATCAATCAATCTATATTACTAATTTCCGAAGCACGCAGGAATTGAAAGCAATTATACCGACTCTGGCCACAGGGGGGGGGTCATTTGTTTCGTTAGATACTCGGGAGCTCGGGGAAAAAACGAAAACAATAAGATTTTCGATCTTGAATGAAAAATACTAGTTGATTGAGTTGATTGATTTGATTGATTGATTGATTGATTGATATTCAACCTATCGAAGCAACCAAATTCTCATAGTTAGCGCGTCCCTGCTTACGTCGCAGCTGACGCAACGCAAGACGAGGAGGATGCCACTTGCCATTAAATATTTGCAATTGAGGTCTTCCATTATGGAATGGCAACCTTTTTTATATTCTTAATATACATAAAAAACTATTGTAATGTATTTGTGTTATATCAACTTACTGCAGTAGCAGTATTTGTGAAATAATGATAATCATTCATATAATTAATTTATACAAATGTAATTTTTTATATTCGTATAAACGAAACATTTTAATAAACATTTTTGTTAAAATAATTCATTTAATACAGTTTTATAAGAGTATTTTATTTGTTCTTGAGCAGTGTGCATGCTTCTTTGGAAGACCACTTTGTGTGATTTATTCAGGAGCATATTTGCAAATGCAGGCCACTGGTAATTTCTAAAAGTAAGTATAAATTGATATACAAATTCAAACTACTCAGAGATGAGTAGATACTTTTTTAATACATTTATTTATTTTGGCTGGATTACATTGTTCAGTACAATCACTTTACAGATGTTTTTCAGACGTATTCTAGTTAAAATAACTAAGCTAACTTAATCTATACATTGAAGAGGACACTCTAGGGAAGAACCTCGGGGTTATGAATCTGATTGGCTAAAATTTTAGGAAGGCTTCAAACGGAAATCTATTGTTTATTCAGGAGTGAGTTGCACTTTTCGGTAGTTTGTAATGAGATGCTACTAGTATGTCTGTCAGGTTTTGGTAGAAGTTGTGTGATACATATGCCTTTTGGTTTATTATTGTATTGATACTTAATTCTGAATGAAGTTGTTTATTACTCATGAACCCGGGAGCTTTTGTGATTAATCTTAAAAACATATTTTGCATTACTTGAATTCTACTGACATTAAATTCTGTGGTGGCAGCAGAGATTTTGTGGTACTCCATGATAAACTATCTGGGGAATTGAGGTATCTACCACAATAGTATTAAATGTAATTTTAATATGATTACATATAGCCAGACACGTGTTTCGGGAACACTCTTCCCATCTTCAGTGGTTCCAAGTAACACAGATTAAACGCATAATTTCATGGAAAGTCGTCAAAGTATGACGCCATTTTGATCGCAAGCTGTACGAAAGCAGACCTTGTGGGCGCTGTGTTTGTCCATATTGGACATGCATAATGCATTAGTGGTCTAATTATAGTTTTGTATATCGGTATATTGTATACTTCTGTTGGTCATTGAGTGACAGCCACCTGATGCATCGCTTGGAGTTCCAAAGGGCATTAGCATTACGATGGCTCGCTGCCATATCTCCTAGGGGACTGGCTCTGACCCCTTGCAAGAGAAGGCGGCGGGAGGCTCTGACGGATGATCGATAGCAAGTGAAGTTTGCATGTTAGCCACGCCTGCTACAAGCGCCGTTGTGACCTCAAGGAACCTCCACTCACTACTATTCAATGGAACGTAAAACCCGGTTAACACGGTCATTTTTTCATCATTTTTCGTCGGTACAGAAAAGTGACGGACTAGAGAGGATGTAATTTGTACAGAAGACATGACCCGTGCCCTCATTTTTCCGTACTGTTTTGATCTAGTTGGACTACCGCGCTCCTAGCGTCACTTTCCGGAACTTTTACTCGTCAGTTATGCATATGGTGCCATTTATAACTTTTGGTTAGTTTTGGGAGCGTTCAATTGTTTTGAATTGTAATGTGAAGTAACTAGTGTGATGAGAAATAAAACGTGTCCTGTGATCTAATCTCACCTCTTGCTGTGCTCAGTCCTAAAGTAACCTAACTTAATTTGTACCACAAATGCGATATTCAGTTGTTTGATTTTCAGCGCTTTCTGTGGTGTCCAGAGGAAATATTTTCATTACGATTACTTGCAGAAAATCAAAACCGCTTATGAACGAACATCAACAAAATGATCGTGTAAACCAAGCTTAAGGAATGCATCTATCACTATTCTTCTCGTCACATTCATAGTTACGTATACTACAAGTTCTCTAAGTGAGTTTTTAAGCACAAGGTCGGAAAGTTAACTTAGAGACGTAGCGACGACAAAGCCGAGAAGTTAACAGACCAAACCCATAAAGAACGTGTGACATACAAAATATTTTGTTATTTAATAGTATAATTTTAGATTTTCAAAATAAACATTTTTTAAAAAATTATCACATTAAGAATTGATGTTCTGTGTGGCAGCCTTTTCATGGCTGTTTTGTCAGTGACCAAACTGTTAAATCAGTTGATAGCTGATTATTGACAGAAATGGAGAATTTCAAGCAAATATGCGAGAAAAATATTCTTTTTGTCGTTTTAGGAATCCGCAAGGTGTATTTCGATGTCTCACAAATATAAAACTAACTTTTAGGATTCTTACGATATTTCAAATAAAATGTGAGTAATCAGTGAAGATATTGTGTCCCAATTTAAACCAATGCGGTGAAAACATCAGTTTCGGTCCTAGTTTAAAAAATAATGTACACGTAACACATTGATGTGGATACATGGAAAACATTGACGTGTAAATATCTTAGCAACGTAGTAGTAAACAAATTGTTCTGTTATTACCTATGAAACCTTATAATAATACCTATGAAGTTTTGATATAAATTATGTTCTGAATTATTTTGGAGGATACAGTTCTAAAACAATTAACGTCAATTCGATGGCTTAAGTTCAATGTTAATATCTAAACTCCGAAAGATTTTAATGTTAATTTCCAGTATTTTAACGTCCGCTGTTATGGTCACGGACTTAAATTGTCGTTTAAGTCTGTTGCTAAAGAATACGTGTGTTCATTTCCAGAATATTAAAAAAAAGATAGAATCAGTGCTTCAGAAGAAGTTGAATTCAGATTTGATTTTATAAACTTACTTGTGATAGCGGTAATCGCGGTAATTATTATAAATGTTCGGTCGTAAGCGCTGTGCTCACCAGATCACAACTGTCGAACACAAATCGTTGTGACATCCACGAATCGATTGTGACTTAGGATAGTAAGGATTTTACTCATCATATCATTTATCATAATCATCATCATAGAGCACTGCGGTTTAACCTTTCGGTGTCAGATAACGTTCTTTGCTCTGACTTAATTCGACTGCCTTTTTTCACGTAAGGATATCAATTAGATCTAGCTATTATGCTAGTGTCGAAAAATTTGTCATCACCACTTCAGGGACGCTTCAGAGACCTCAATGGAAACCTTGAGCTTGGCCGACTATGAGTTTCTCCGAACACGGTTCCACTCAGACCGTCCGTAAGTATGGATTGATTGAGTGATTGGTTGATTGATGATTCCGGGCGCGTCAACTGTTAAGGTCATTAGTTACGTATGTGTAGTGCATGCTTTTATCGCGAGAGGTGGTGGTGATATTCTCTTACTGGATGGCGAAATCCGGTGACGACCTACACCAGTCTTTCCCTGAACCAAGTATCTTCCACCAGCGGGGCACTGCCCCAACCGGGACAAGTTCTAAGCTCCCGATCTGTCTCCTGACAGGTGTGGTAGCGGACTGCTTGGAAGTGTAAGTGTATGTGAGGAAAGGGAGAGGATACACAGAAAAGATCGCGCACGGTCCGTGGCCCGTTTGTTAGGGTACAGCTCCAGCATTTGTCTGGTAATTGTAGACACCACAGAAAACTACCGATCACAGCAGCCCACCGCTAGAATTGTCTTACGTTCGGAGCTCCACAGAAGAGATAACGTGAAAGAGAAGCGCAGTTGCCTTTGCGAGGGAGCGGGGGTGGGGGGAGTGGGGCGTGGCTGTGGAGAGCCCTCCAGGTGACAGGCCACTTGTTGCGCCTCGGCCTCCTGGATCTCCCTCTCTCCTCCCCCCTCCCTGGCCGGCGCAAGGGACGGTGTCATCCGCGGAACCCACGGTCGCCTGCCTTCGGGTCGCAGCACAAGCACCACAACACTAACCGTAGTAGAGTCGAATAACAGTCCCGCAGCTTCGAGCAAATTGTCTAACCGGGAGGTCCTAGGTTCGAGTTCTGACGACGGCAGGATTATCGACACTAGCTTTTCAGCTAGGTCGAATTCAGCTGCTGTCTGGAGGAGAATTCTAGCGGCCGGCTGCTCTGATCGGCAGTTTTCCGTGGTTTCTCCGATCAACACCAGACGAATGCCGGAGCAGTACCCTAACAAACGGGCCACGGACCGCGCGCGATCTGTCCTTCCTCTTCCTTGTCCTATCCTTTCCCCTTACACACACACTTACACTAACATGCACTACACTACCACATATTACGGGAGAGCGGTCGGGAGCTTAGAGCTTGTCCCGACTGAGGCGGTGCCTTGTTGGTGGGAGAGTCCTGGTTAGAGGGAAACCCCACTAGCCGACGGTAGGTCGGCGCCGGATCTCGCCATCCAGCGGGGGAAATCACCGCCATCTCCCGAGAAAAAAACATGCACTACAGTAACGGGACTAATGACCGAAGCAGTTGACGCGCCCGGAAACACGAAAAATCAATCAATCAATCGAGCAAATTCTTGAACCTGTAAAGACACTAGCGCCTCCAAGCGGCCAGTAAGCTAGTATATGTCTGTTTCTGTTCCTGGTCACTTAAGGTTATGTGCAGAACATAACGAGACAAGCCAGTTAATGCTCAATTGCGTAGAGAAATATTAAATATAATCGAAGAAAATATTAAAAATTTTCGAAATATTTAATTGTGAGTAATTTACGGTGCTAATTGTTAAGATTGTGCCTCATTAAAATACAATGTAGCAAAAGAAAACGTTAGAAATTTGAAATGTTTCCTTTGTTTATTCCTTAGGTAATCTCTAAATATGAATACGAATCTCAAATAAAGCTTGTATATATGGGAACATGGAATGAATCTCCTCGTAGTGTTCCTGGTAACAGTAAATAAACTGGCAAATCCATCCACTGATGTGTGCATCTTCCGAAGAGAAGAAACTTACTGTGACAGTGTTCTGACACTGATGAAATATCTAAAAAATAATAATTGATAATAAATATGTGTACCTGAAATCAAATAAATATATTTCTTTCTGTATGAATGTGGGTGTGTTTCATGTCATTGTTCTGTGAATAAATACTCACTTCTTGTTTATTTGTACAACAGTTCGCCAGAAGAAAACCCAACTATTCATTTAACTTGCACATTCTGGAGTATATAAAACCACAAAATATGAAGAAATTTGTTCTGAAACGTCAAGTGTCAGATCTCGCTCTGCCGACCTTGGAAAAAATTCTACAGGATATTAGATGTTGTTCTTGGTTTTTATACTTTTGAAAGTATTGAAATAACAATGGAACATGTTTTAAAAATATAAATGTAATGAATGATAGCATATGTAAGTAGGAGTTGCCACAAACGGTCAATCATAGAAGTCTGTTTAAAATTAAATGAAGATGGCGCAGTTTCCCGCTCTGCTTCTTACAAACTATTGTAATATAGGAATGACCACATTTATTTTATACATATCTAATATATTAATATGTATAATGTATTACAAATGACTAATTTTATTAAATATAAGGACATTACGGTGAACATTGTTGCACAGGTAATAGTGTTTATTTATTTATTTTACTTATTTATTTTACGTCAAAAAAACAGTTAAAAACTGCGTATGACGTGCTATGGGGAAAAGTGAATTGTGTGCACATTTTCAAAATTCTGTGATCCCTACACTAAGTCATATACTGCTTAAATTTTGAATTTTTGAAAGGGAGAAAAAAAACAAAAACTCCCATGTAATAAAATCTATTTTCAAGATAAATAGCAATAAATATATAAATAATAAAAGCAATAGTGTTGTAAATGAAACATGGCAGCAAATTATAACGTTACAGCAAATTAACGTCTGATGATCAATATATAATTATCTGAAACTATGGCAAAGCAAACATACAATTTTCAAATATGACGAACTTAACCCACTCAATAAGGCATGAGTAATGACAATTACCATAATAACAGCAATAGTCCGGCTGTTTGAACACCTATTGTACTCTGAACTCCTTTACTACTTGATAGAATCCAACAAGAGCCATTTCCCTTCTGAATGGGCCTCATCCCTTGGACCTGTTCTGTTAATGTCTCAATTGTCTAATATCTAAATTGTCTTCTGCTAATGCCTCAATCCTGTCCGTCCCCGTAGAGCAAGACAGAGAAAAGAAAAGAAAGAGAACGGGCAGATGTGGAGGAGAGAAAATATGCTCACTGAGTCAACACACGGAAGACATTGGGGGAAAACATAATCATGATTACAAAATGAGTACATATTCGAAAATAAATTACTGAGAGATAACACATAACTCATAACAGTAAAATGTTTATTTCCTTTCTGTAACGGGTTCAACATGTTTTATATTTATGAAAATAAATTAAAAAGGACGATCCGAAAATGTTAGGATGGCTCCCTCATAAGGATGTTAGAAGAACTTCCATTATGGCACTAATACCAAAACGACTTTATTATTAACACTTCGTTTTCTCGGAAACAATCTAGTGTAAGTGACATTACTATTTTAAGTAAAATAAGTATACACGAAAATTAAATATTTAAGAAATCAGTAGAGTAAAACATCTTATTCCAATTCGAATTAGGAGAATAATCATTCAATGTAGTTTAGCCGAGTTAATTATCCATCCTGTCATCATCTCCCCTTACACACTCACTTACACTAACATGCACTACACTACCACATATCCGGGAGACCGGTCGGGAGCTTAGAACTTGTCCCGACTGGGGCGGTGACCCCCTGGTGGGAGAGTCCTGGTTAGGGGGAAGCCCCACTAGCCGACGGTAGGTCGGTGCCGGATCTCGCCATCCAGCGAGGGAAAATCACCGCCATCTCCAGAGAAAAAAACATGCACTACACTAACGGGACTAATGACCGAAGTACTTGACGCGCCCGAAAACACGAAAAAATCAATCAATTGGGCCCACTGTGTGAAGTGTGTCCAGTTGCTGGCGAGGCGTGTCGCTGCTCTTTTGTCGAGGCGCGTGGCTGACGTTCCATGGCCTCCCCCACCCCTCCCTGCCCTCTCGCTCTTTGCCGCGTGAGGGGAGGGGGGCTTTGGTCTTCTCATGCTGTAGAGCCCGCGATGACAGTGGACACACAAATCTGTTACGCTAATACGGTTACGTTCCAATGTTTACTCAAGAGAAATCGATAGGCGCTTGTTGGCTGGTGTAAATGGTTGAAACACGTAGATTAGGAAAACAGTGAAAACGCCTTATTTGTTCACGTGAGTTTTAAACTGGTTGGGGTCGTTTCTAGTTCAACTCGCGTTGTAGCTTGGCTGAGGTGGACTGTTTGGAATATGATTGTATGACTGCAATCGTAGTACGAAAAGATTTCATGAACTATCACTGTACACATAAATTGTATTTTATAAATTGATAATTGATATTTTATTGCATTATTAACAATAAGATATCAGTTACTAATATTTGCCTTGCTAACAGTTATGCCTTCTATTTCAATTATATCTTAAATTATGTGGGAATTACTAATGGTAATGTACTAATGTAATCTTCATTACTACGAGACACACGTCGTAGTAATTGTAATTGTATATCATTACAAATATTTTTTGACCGACAAACCTACTACATTTTTCTTTCTATATCTTGTTTGCAGCAATTTAAAGAAGTACTGTTGGATTTGCAATAGTATTGGGAGGAGGGGGTACCTATTTCACGTACTAAGTTTTCCATTCTATTATGTTGCTTTTTTAAGCTTCTTTCATGCAGTGACAATGAGACCCCGGGAACTACCCATTTCAAACTTAAATTGAGGTTCCTATGTTTTGAAGACAGGTTGTCTGTCAATGAACACGATATTATCGTAAAAAAATTCTGAAAGGTATAGGATTTCAAAACTTCTTTTTTCTTTCACGATTTCTTCAAATCGCCAAACCACATTTTTCACAATTTTGCCTAACAGAATTAAACCAATACTTACATAGGTACACCTAACAGTCAGTGAAAAAAAACACGATAAATGTGTGTGTGTGTGTGTGTGTGTACTAACTGAAAGGTACACACTGAAAAGTGTATTTGTTTACCTTCTCTCGAATATGAATGTACACTGCGACTAACAATAATATTGAGGATTCGTCTTCCAGCTTACCATTATTTACGATTTCGAGTGTGTTATGATCGCAAACAAGACTGGCCTACAATGTTCACGCAGAAATATAAAAACTAAAGCATAGAGAAGAAAACAAAGAAAAAGTTGAGAAACGAGATTCCACCGCAATGCAATTTTCCCTTATCTATTCCCTCAGAGTCTTTTTATTACTTATATTTATTTTGATATTTATTGGCTTCCACAAGCCATCTACGGTTATGAGGTGTTATAGCCACAAGTTTATTGGTTTTAAATCGCATTTTCTGATACCGTTACAACACAAAGGGGGGTCTATAATGGTTCGAGGCACAATTTCCATCCCAAGAGCTGATAAAGGGCGCGAGAAAGAAAGGAAGCGAGAAAAGGTTCATGAGGAGAAAAACGACGAAGGGGAGATAAGCGATATTGGATTGTAATGGAATCGCGCGACGATATTTCAGTGGCGATATATTTACAAAATAATATTGAAATAAATATGCATACATTTCCGCGTGAACCACTTGGAACATGACAGGGAGACGAGATGGGAAAATGAGGCAACGATACTTGCCAAAGAATAAATGCACCATAAACAGTCAAGAACAGTGAGATTGAATACGACGAGGCAAACCAAACGACAAACAACGCGGAAGATGAAAACGAGTATATTAATTCCAGGAGATTTAATGTCATAACAGAAATTATAATTTAAATTAATATATCGTGTAGCCAACTATTTAAATGTTACAAGGTACAAAATAAATTATTTGCAAGAGAAGTGTTATTTAACTACTCAGAATAAATTCATTTTTAATCTGGTATAAATGTTTTCCAACACTCGTGTTGTAATGCGATTCATTTTTCTCGATTGATAATAAAAAACGTTCAGTATCTTGGGTAGTTTCATCTTCGTTATACGAAACTCCAGTAGAGCATCACTTTTGGAATCAATATACCGACAATTCTTCTGAAAATAACATACTAGCAATATTTGCTTGGGTATGTAATAACATTTCACAAAAAGGAACAGAAATGGGCGAAAGGAAATTGTGAATCGATTCATGATTCCGGACGCGTCAACTGCTAAGTCATGAATATCGCAAGTGTGTGGAAGTAATGCGCGAGGATATGACAAGGAATAGGAAGGAAAGATCGCGCGCGGTCCGTGACCCATTTTTTGGTAGGGTCCCACTCCAGCATTCGAATGGTGCTGATCGGAGAAACCACGGAAAACTACCGATCAGAGCAGTCGGCCGCTAGGATTCTCCTCCAGACAGATGGTGAATTCGACCTATTGTTGAATAGTAGTAGTGTCGAAAATCCTGCCATTGTCGGGACTCGATTGGTTTGGTTTGGTTTGTTTTTTCGTGTTTCCGGGCGCGTCAACTGCTTTGGTCATTAGTCCCGTTAGTGTAGTGTATGTTTTTCTCGGGAGATGGCGGTGATTTCCCCCGCTGGATGACGAGATCCGGCGCCAACCTACCGTCGGCTAGTGGGGTTTCCCCCTAACCAGGAATCTCCCACCAGCGGGGCACCGCCCAGCCGGGACAAGCTCTAAGCTCCCGACCGGTCTCCCGGAATATATGGTAGTGTAGTGCATGTTAGTGTAAGTTGTGTGTATAAGGGGGAGAGGATAAGACAAGGAAGAGGAAGTAAAGATCGCGCGCGGTCCGTGGCCCATTTGTTAGGGCTCGGATTCGCCGGTTTTCGGAGAAACCAGGAAAACTAATCAGAGCAGCGGCCACTAGAATTCTCCTCCAAGCAGCGACTGAATTCGACCTAGCTGAAAAGCAGTGTCGAAAATCCTGCCGCCGTCAGGACTCGAACCTAGGACCTCCCAGTCAGAGGCGCTGCAGTGACAGCAGTTGATGCACTGAGCTACCGCTCCAGGTTCGGGACTTGAACCCTAGTACCTCCCTATCAGAGACACTGCAGAGAGATCAGTTCATGACCTGAGTCGACTTTGGAAATACTGAAAGGAATGTAAACCTAAAAATAGATTGTTGCAGAATAAATGTTTCAAACTTCCAGGGCCTAGAGAGGAATCGGAAAAAGTATCACTTTTTTCCAATAAACATATAGTGCAAAATAGCATACAATAGAGTAATATGCATTTATATATGTGACATTTGAATCGCTTGTCGAAGAAACCTATCATATGCATTTTTTTTTTTACAGATTTGGAGATATCCTGATCACATGGTATATAGATGGCGTAAAAATTCCTCATGTCCGCCGCGAACTCAAGGAGTAATATCTGGCTGTAAATGTAATATCGGGTGTAAAGTAATTCAGTTTCTCCTTCAAAAAAATTGTGGAGTGAGGACATAATGAGATTCTTCACCAAGCGGTTCGTATACTCCTGAATCTTAGGTAACACCATATTCACTAATGTTCGGCACGTACATGAAAACCCCCAGCCTATAGACAGAACCGTAGAAAGTGTCCTGGCAAATATTTATTAATAAAAAGTTGCCAAAAAATCAGAGGGAAATGTCATGTATGTATAACTGTTATATGAAATTTCCCACTACATGATCATTGGCGTGATGTTCTTCGAAACGCCCTGAAAGTTTGTAATCTTTAGTTAGTTTAGTTAGTTAATGCTTTATTTTACGTAGCGAGACTCGGGCCATCAGGCCCGCTCTTCCGTCTGACCACGCAAATTTCGATACGCTCCTTTCAGCACCTAGCGGAGAAAGGAGGTATTATCTTGGGCGACGAAACTGGCGGATCTCAATTTTGCTCAGAGGCTTCTTTTAGACTTGAGGATCTTTTACATGCAGTAAATCTACTACATGGGACAGTCGGCTTTATTTCCCCTTCAAAGGAAGGCGTACGAGGGATTTTTTCGCCCTTAAAAATCCACGGCTTCGATCGGGTTTGAACCCGCAAGCTTGGGTACGCTGACCGTTATACCACCGAATCCGCATATACCACCGAATCTTTATTCCGAGACACCCTGTGTAGACAGAAGAAAGAATCATTGTAGCTCCCAAATCTCACATCGCATGCTAGTCGTGCTCACGACAAAGTGCAGAAAAAGAGCCGTGAGAAACTATTCAGTCGTGAGTACTTGATTAGAGATCTAGTTCTCTTCACACCTTCCCCTAAAAGGAAAAAAGGGGAAATGAATGAAAAAAAGATTTAAAAAGGAAATGAGATAAGGAGAAAAACGTGAAAGCAAGTAAAATAATGGAATTGAAACCTGTAGGGAAAAGATATGGACAACAAATGTGTTGCAAAAACCAACAATTAACTTAATATAAAAATTGAAAAATAAGAACGATTAAAGAACTTTAAAATAAAACAAGAAAACACAACAATATAAAAATATTATTCACAGAAAATAATTTCCAGAATAATTTCTCAGAATATTGTTCAGAATTCCCAGAATATTGTTTCCAGAATATTTCTGCATATATTTTCATTGTCATTTTATTGACTTAGACAAAAGTATTTTTCTTAATCTCTTTATTCACAAGAATTTGTATTTCTTTTTTAAATTCACAAATATGAGCCTCCGGAATTCCTCTTTCTGCTATTTCTTCTTTTACATCTTCTTCTACTCCTACTTGGTGGTGATTACTCTACTTCTACTCCTGATGGGTGACATTGGAAAATGTAATAATGGGTGCATAACGGATAATATCGGTAGTCAAAATGATGGCTTAATGCTTCGTTGTCAAATGGGGACAAATTGTTTTAGCAACTCACTCAAAACTAATTCAAAAAGGATAATTTGCAAATCCTGTTGAAATCAGCTCTTGAAATCACCACGAGCTTGCTCGTGGCGCATAGCAAAGTTGCTAGCCTTTCACCATTGAGGTCCGGGTTCGATTCCCGTTGAATCTCGTGTGAAATTTGTTCTCACAAAACGAGTTTGGCTGCTTCACAAGGGCTAGTCCAACCTCTGTGAAAGTGTAGTCCTAAACCCTATCCCTATCCTTCTTCCTTCCCAATTCTGGCCGCTGGGTAGTGACGCAGGAGCGCGTAGCAGGAGGCGCGTACGCGGAGGTGCTACCCGGCGGTCCTCTTGACAAATGACTGCCACGTGACGTGACGTAAGACAAATAAAGTGGATAATGGAGGATTACTCCAAAAAGATAATGGGGGATTACTCTCCAGCGCAAAAAGCGTTCAACGCCCTCCAAGGGGCTTGGAGACGCGTTACGTCAACTTGGACGCAACAAATTAAAAAAATCAATTATTTTAACAACTGTGTTGTAACCAGATGAATATACGGTACAATCTGTGCTATTTAAAGTGACAGAACAAGGAGCGAAGTATGCCGCCCCGCTCAATAGAGATGTGTATCCAGAGCAAGATGACGCGCAAACGCGTAGAGGCACAAATACAAACAAAATTCTCATCAAGGAATATCTGGTCAAACGCGGCCGATCCACAGGCCTATTATTATTATTATTATTATTATTATTATTATTATTATTATTATTATTATTATTATTGTTGTTGTTGTTGTTATTATTATAAAATGTCTTTATTTATGGTTGAGATTAGGCCATAAGATCAACTTTCCAGCCTACCCTGTTTAATGAATTCATTTTTAACAATTTCAATTTGAGGCGTTTGGACGTAATAATATTAACTAACAATCCACGTTACATAGAAAAATGCAGTCTGACACCACAATCTACACGAAATAAGCTGTGCACGCCAAAACATACAAGTTAATTTTATTGCTATTCAACTCTTCTTGAAATCCCAATATATGAACCATGATGAAAGAAACATTCTTAAAGAGGAGGTGAGAGAGAGCTACGATCTATAAACCAATCATCCCAATTTTTCCATAATGCCAGTTATATATAAGTGCCAACTGTGAACAATTAACAAAAAGGGAGATTTATTTTACATTTACGATTATATTACGATTATATTATGGCATTAGATGTATAGTAAGTGTAAAAAATTTGCCACCGGGCTTCATTCCCAAAGCAAATTAAATAAATTTTCTATCTATCTATCTATCTATCTATCTATCTGTCTATCTATCTATCTATCTATCTATCTATCTATCTATCTATCTATCTATCTATCTATCTATCTATCTATCTATCTATCTATCTATCTATCTATCTATCTATCTATCTATCTATCCATCCATCCATCCATCCATCCATCCATCCATCCATCCATCCATCTATCTATCTATCTATATATCTTTCCATCTATCTACCGATCCATCTATCTATCTCTCTATCTATCTATCTATCTGTCTATCTGTCTGTCTGTCTATCTGTCTATCTGTCTGTCTGTCTGTCTGTCTGTCTATTTACGTCTGGGAAGGAAGACCCGCCGATGTTTTGCTTATGCGATGGAGTAAACCTACAACTTCCAGTTGCGGACGTAAATCCGAGCTGCAAATACGCGCGAGGTGCGCCGAGCCATTGCCGCAGCAAGCGGACGCCCTCAACGAAAGCGCATCCCAATCAGAGCGGAGTGCTCGCGCGGGCTGTTCCGTGCGCAGGAGCCGCGTGGCGTTGGGGCTGACGTCGCAGAGGCTGATTAGGGGCCAACTCGCAGGGCTGCCGCAAGCGACCGCAGCGCTTGGCTGGAGGGGGCGGCAAAGGGGGGAACGAGTTCATTACGATTAATTAGGCGTCTGGCGCCGGAGACAGTCTCCCTTCCCACTCTCCCTCTTTCATCCCAACCACCGTTCTCAGCCGCTCTCGTCGGAGGAAATGCAATTGCACAGGAGAATCGCAGAAAACAAGAACGGTCGACGTTCATGGGCTTTAAATTTTGAAGAGCAAACAAAGAGGTGGTAAGTCTTGGACATGGAATATCTTTTTCCTAACATTAACAGAAACGGAGAAAAAGAAGCGTTCGATGTCCGTTCACGCAACTAATAATGTTGTTCAATGTCTGATACGCCTGGCTGCTTGGTGGCGACTGTACAAATTATTTTATTATATGTAAGTCACACGTAAGTCAATCATAGCGATCCTCGTGGTTATGTTTTGAACCAGTGCCGCCAAGAGATGCATTGAGTATCGGATACGCCACACAGTTCCAATGTAGTTGTTAACTGAGAGGCATGGCGCCTTGTAAGCCGCTGGTTGTTACAGTGTTTTTTTCGCGGCTACAGTTTATTTGTGCTACCATAGTTCACTGTCATGTGGCACATCTAACGTGCGAGTGGTGCCCTTTATTGTTACGTGTTACGCGGCTGTGATTCCATGATCAACGGTTTCTAACACATGTTTTCTCCTATGCCACGTGCGCAGACACACGGCTGTACTGTACTGCAGTTTCGTTTAATACACTTAATTGGTTTCTGTGAATCGTGTATTTTTTATGTATTTGTTACAACATAAACTCAAAGGTTTATACAGTTTCTAAGATGCCATGCACCTTCCTATTCATAAGACCTTGGAAGTTAAAAAACTGAGTATCTTGGGAATGTATAGGGTAGTCTATTACAGTACACTATTTCCCGACACCCTTACAATGTCCACGAGCTTCAAAATTTGAAGAGCAAACAGAGAGGTCGTAACAGCAAACAAAGAGGTTCTACATATTGGACATGAAATATTTTTTTCTAAGATAAACAGAAACGGAGAAAAAAAGCGTTCGATGTCCATGAGCTTCAAATTTTGATGAGCAAATAAGGAGGTTCCAAGTCCTGGAAATGGATTTTTTTCTTCTTGACATTAACAGTTGAACACCTACACACTTCACAGAGGCCACTGACAACGAACTTTTTTCATGGAAAGTTGTTTTTGTCGAAGAACCGTACTCCGATCTTCAGTCAAAACTTTTAAAAATGTGACATCGAACCTTTTGTTTGCTCCCATTTATTATGCTAACATTCGTCGTCGGCTTTAGTTTACATAAAAGGAATTTCCGATTGCGATATTGATACTCCCAGAATCGTTGCCGCCCAGTACCGACATGGACGCGTTCCCAGTATCAACATTCATACGTTCAATCCATAATATTACGTAATCTGCAAAACTTCCGTATAGATATCGTGAAACTGTTCTAGTAACTAACAAATCTACTGTTGGTAACGTGTATATTAAAAATGAAATTGGCAGACAATACGGTATTTCTTACTGCTGGATAAGTTTTTTATTGTTAACAAATTCAATTATTTGATATTGAAGTTTGTTTAGTTTTCTTATTTTCATTTGTGTGTGTGTGTGTTATTAAAAAAATATTTCTTTCCAGACGCTGACGATGAGTGAATACCCAATACTCTACAACTCAAGCAAATTAGGTTTTTCGTTCGGAAGAGTTCTAGTAATTGAGTTGAAGGTATTATGACTTAGCATTTTTATGATTTTTTTATTGCTTCTCAAGACGAAAACTTCTCTTGCCTGATTTATGGGAATGAAGTTCATAAGATGCAGAAAGATCAACGGTTAGTAATTTTCCTGTGCTAATTGGACATTGAAGAATGAAATTATTTGCAAAAGCGTTAAAGTATTTATCGAAGCATTCTAGTTATTCATGCACCAAGAGCGGTTTAAGGGTTTTAATGTTCAAGTGGATCGATTGGAGTTCTGTCGCCCGTGATCATTAGAACTCATTAACGACCGTGCTAAATAAAATATTTATTTATTTTTTTACCTAATTTTACGATTTGGATATACGTATTCAGATTTATGTGTACGTACAATTCAGATTTACGTATACAGTCATTAACTTGAATCCGTTTCTCTTTTCATATTCCCTCCCATAATTAATTTTCATTATTCCCTCTCATAATTACCACCGTAAGAGAACATGTACCATCATTCAACTGTTTTCATAATTCCGTCGTAACCACAATTCTCTCGATCCAGGTAAGTAATGCAACGTGTATCGAGTTCTGTATCGAAGGATATAACAAGTAATAACGTATCAGTACAATATAAAATTAATGTTTTATATCATTTATAATATCAAATATCTTGTAATATGTAAGATATTTTTTGTCCTTTATGCAGTCATCACGCCTTCAGCTATTTGGTTAATGCCTTATTTTACGTGGCGAGACTCGGGCCATCAGGCCCGCTCTTCCGTCTGACCACGCAAATTTCGCTACGCTCCTATCACCATCTAGCGGAGAAAGAAGGGCGACGAAATATGCGATTTGAATTTAAATCAGAGGCTCCTTTTAGGCTTGAGGATCTTTTACATGCAGTAAATCTACTACATGGGACAGTCGGATTTACTTCCTATCCGAAGGAAGGCGTACGAAGGATTGTTTGGCCCTTAAAAATCCACGCGCATTCGATCGGGTTTGAACCCGCAAATTTGGACACGAGAGTCCGGTACGCTAACCGTTATAGCACCGAATCCACAACAGCATTCAGCTATTCGACAATCAACGCGTCTCCCTTGTTTTTTGTCTACCAGGCTTTGTTTTCTGAGCAGAGAGCTTCAAAATCCACCAGGGCAGCGCCCAGCGCGGTACAAACAGCACTTAGGCACTCGCGGTCACGCACAAGTCTCAAGTGCACGTTGCTGACGCAGCGCTGACCGGAAGTGGACGTGCGTCCTTCCGGTTCAGAGGCGCTAACGAACGTTGCGAGTTCTCTCTCAAGGACCTCCGTAAGCGGCCAACTAGTTTGTAAGAAGAACAGCCCCACCCCCATTCCCCAAGAGCTGTCGAGAAAGGTTTTCTAGAAAGTGGACGTAATCTGCTGATTCAACTCCCTTTTATAAAAGGAAAACGATTCCCAATGATAAGAGTTAAATCATTCGTTCATTTCTTCGATTTTACGCACTCATTCGAAATCAATTTATGAAATAAGTATTCTTGGGCTTCTACAGTATACGTATTTATACATACTTGTCATCACATTAATGTACCTGTACGTTAAATTTAATGCTTAAATTAAAATGAATGTAGATTTAATTACACTACATTAAAGTCTGTACATTAAATTTAATGTGCGTGCATTAAGTTCCTGTACCTGTACATTAAATTTAATGTGCGTACATGATAATTACTTTAATATACTTTACATTGAAACGAATACACAAATTTCTGAGAGTGTAGCGCAGCTCAGACCGTGTTTTGGCTTCGTGCGCACATATAGCTAGCGATCCTGGTGAAAATCAAGTAAAACTACGGATAGCCGCGACTAAAGTATAAGGATTTGTTTGTGAAATTGCGTTTATTAAGAGCTGTTTAAAAACTTAAAAGATAATTCTTATTATTTCTTGACCTCGTGGGTTTATATTTCTATGATTTCAAGGACAAGTCATTAAATAACACGTAAAATTATATGGAACCAACGTTTTAACCTCACATTTGACATTTATCGGAATATGTTTGATACGCACCAACGGAATTCTTATAATTTTCCAACTATCACATCAATAACAATGCGTGTGTCGAAAGGAGATCACCGTTCTGCAATTAAATTCAACAATAATGAAGAAAAGAACCGTGAGTTCTGTAGTTGTTTACTTTTCAATAGACTTAGACAGGAAAGACGGAAATTTGTTATTACCTCCTAACAGAAATGTTATTACCTCTTGATACCCTTATTTACTACTAAGATACTTCATTTCCAGATATTTCCATGAAAGAAGAATACCTGTTCTTCCTCATGATTCCACTATTCACTTTCAACGGAGAACATTCTTTAGAATTAAATAATTTCTTTCCTAAAAACTTGTTCAAAACTTCTACTTCACATGTTATTGTAGATATTTGCATAAGGAAATTAAAATAGAATATAAGAAACACGCACTTTTTGGTTAGATCTAGAGAACAATGCTGTTTTACGATTCGTAAGGCGGCGTAGTATTTATTCCTTGATCACCGCGCGGATCGCTGAAGTCGCTGACTATCACGTCGCCATAGGGCATTGAACATAGAGCTGCGCTACTGTATACTGTGCTACGCTCCTTTCGCCATCTGGCGGAGTAATAAGGTATTATGTTGGGCGACGAAATAGGCGATTCGAATTTAGCTCATTGGCGTCTTTTAGGCTTGTGGATCTTTTGCATGCAGTAAATATACAACATCGGGCAGCCGGCTTTACTTCCAATATACTATACCCTCAATACAATATACTATACTAATAATACGAATACTATGTTTTCAAATTACCGGTGGCGCTAGCCGAATTCGTTTACCACGCTCCCTGAAGTCACGAAGGTTAAGCGAATTCGAGACTCGCGGGTTTTTGGTTGGGTGACCGGCCAGGAACCCCGGGATCTAACGTCGTCGAGCCCCTGTCCGAAGGGATAAAAGGCAGTGACTGACTGCGACGTGACGAGACTTGACAAATGCAGTAATAATTACACAGTAACGGAGGATTACTCCAGAAATAAAAGCACATTAACGGAGGATTACTCCTCTGTGCAAAGCGCTCAACGCCCCATAAGGGGCTTGGAGACACATTCCGTCAAATTGTAGACGCAACAAATTAAAAAAAAATATTATCCATTTCCGGCTTTGTGAAATCCGGCCGCCAATACTATCGCTACACATGCATAAAACACAACTATCATCGCAGCACAAGTACATTTCGTGTACTGTCATAGAAGTACGTGTGATTAAAGAAAAAAAATTTCCCAAATTTCCACTTCGTGAAAACTTACAATGTACATTCTTGAGTGTATTTACAATATTAAAGGTGAGCTACCCTGATTCATGTCGCCGCCAGTGTCTTGTTTATATGAGTAATTTAACTATGACTACTTTGGGTTATACGTAAGCAAAATAAGCAACTTACGAATCAATAAAAAGTAACCAGAAGTTGATATTTCTATTCTCAATTATTAAAAAGATTATTATAATGTCACTTTAGGAAGTTAAATTGCCTATTTTCTGCTTAAGATCCAATCTTAGGCGTCTAAACAAAGAGATTTCACCATAAATACCCGAAAAGAAACCTTCCTAAAAATGCTCTGCAGCACTGTGGCTGTGAAGGATGTAAGGGCTGGACGCGTCTGGGCCATAACGTGCAGCGGTCGCTTGATTGATTGATTTTTGCGTGTTTCCGGGCGCGTCAACTGCTTCGGTCATTAGTCCTGTTAGTGCAGTGCATGTCTTTTCTTGCGGGAGATGGCGGTGATCTTTCCCCGCTGGATGGCGAGATCCGGCGCCGATCTACCGTCGGCTAGTGGGGTTTCCCCCTAACCAAGTCTCTCCCACCAGCGGGGCAAGCTCTAAGCTCCCGACCGATCTCCCAGAATATGTGATAGTGTGGTGCATGTTAGTGTAAGTGTGTGTGTAAGAGGAGAGGAGAGGAGAGGACAAGGAAGAGGAAGGACGGATCGCGCGCGGTCCGTGGTCCGTTTGTTAGGGTACGGCTCCGGCATTCGCCTGGTGTGGATCGGAGAAACTACGGAAAACTACCGATCAGAGCAGCCGGCCGCTAGAATTCTCCTCCAGACAGCGACTGAATTCGACCTAGCTGAAAAGCTAGTGTCGAAAATCCTGCCGCCGCACACTGGTTTTATCGCGGCAAAAACCTGGCCATAATTGCAAAATTCAAAGTGCGCGTTTGGAATTCTGACTTATCAAATCTCGTTCGGAAGACATTGGAGCATACTACTTCAGCTTTAGAAATTTATTTCAATCATTTTTGTCTTCCACACGGTGTCGTAAAGTTACCGTTGCTCGAATGGCTCGAATTCGTTGATTCTTGCCAACGATATTCGTGAAATTAAAAAAAGGGTTTAAAATTTTTTTTTAGGATTCTTTTTGTATATCCGAATATAAGACACTTATGGCTGTAAGTTAAGTATATTTTTAAGAAAAAGTGTATAATATTTTTATATATGATGCGGTTGAATTCTAAACCATGTAGCGTAACAAAGTTAGTCGTTTATATTGTAGATTATATTTTTTGTCCTGCGAGGTCCTGCCTCAATTATTATTTTTATTTATCAAGTAGAATGTCCTTAATCAGAATAACACAAATTTAGCTGCACATATCTGCATCTTTTTGTTTTAAAGCGACTATACTACAATGCTACGTAGTAAGATTTAACACTAGATCGCCCCCGATGGTTTCTTCGATGCCACAGGAATTGATTTCTTGGAATAATTTTTTACTTCTCCTTCAGATAATTACTTTTAGTAGTAAAATTAATAATATAAACTTTTGGAGGGATTAAACAATAATAACCAAGCCACCGAGCACTTTCAGATTTTTGGTGTATTTTAAGGATTCTTCTTTTCTTGACGCAACAAACAAAACTATGGGTAACTAAGGTGTAAGAGTGAATTCAATGTGGTCACCTCAAAGTATTGTTGACTAATTTTTGATTCAATTATTCATAATTAAATATTAAATAAAATATTGTTTATTCAATAAGTGCCGACGAAATTAGATCTGTATACATAGATATTGGGTTCCCAGCAGATGGGTGACATTTGTTTGAATATGTTTGAATATATATATATATATATATATATATATTATTTATAGATGTTAAATAAATCTTAAAAATTAAAGTACTTAACCTTATTTTTGCGCATATTTGCTTCATTTTCAAGCTTCAATTCTGAATTTTGATATTTCATTCCGATAATCGAAATCAGCGATCTTGAGAACCATTTTATACATATTTCTACGCACATTGGCCCTTTTTAGAATCAGTTAGCCATTTTGAAGCCGCCATTTTGAATTTTGAAATTTCATTATGCATTTGAAATCAATGCCCCTTTTTTTTTTTTTTGAATTTTGAAATTTCGTAATGATATTCTAATTCAGCGACCTCAAAAACCCCTTGATACCAATTTTTACGCAAATCCACTGACATTTGCAATTATGACCAAGTTTTAGGCCCGATTCAACCAGTGTGCGCCGTCAGGACTCGAACCCAGGACCAGTGACATCAGTTGATGCACTGGCTACCGCTCCCGGTTGCAGCGGTCGCGCGCGTGTCCTTCGCTCCGGGAGCGGGGTGTAGACGGTGCTGGCGTGACCCAGGGGCGCCGCAGCGATGGAACGCGACAGACGAGGCGCGACCGGCGTGGGAGGCGGCGGCGGCGCGGCGCGGACACTACAGTGGGCCCCCTCGAAGAACGGAGGGTCAAAAATGGAAAAAGTATTGTTTTCGAGAATGTAAAATTTGTAAGAAACATTTTTGCATGTACAGCCGTGGTGAACTAAGCGCCGCTTCAGAAAAAAGTAATGTAATGTAAAATTTTGTAAGACACATTTGTCGCATGTACTGTTGTGGTGAACTAAGGCCAGTTCAGAAAAATTTAATTTAATTAAAGATTTGTAAGAAACATTTATCGCGTGTACTGTCGTAGTGAACTAAGCGCCACCACAGAAAAAGTTCATGTATTGTAAAGATGTTGTAAGAAACATTTGTCGCATATACTGTTGTGGTAAACTAAGTGCCACTTCAGAAAAATGTAAATGTAATGTAAACATTTTGTAAGAAACATTTCTCGCATGTAAAGTCGTGGTAAACTAAGCGCCACTACAGAAAATTGTTAATGTACAGCGCCAAAGGGGAAAGAATATATACTTCCATTTGTTTGTGATGACGGGTTATCTTTCACCAACTTTATCTAGCATCTAGCACTTTGGAGAAAGATTACCCATCATCTGCAACAAATGGAAGTATATAGGCCTATTATTTTCCTTAAGCGCAGTGAATTCAACTTTTTCTGAAGGGGTGTTTCACTATGTCTGTCCACGCACTATTTGTAAATATAAACACACTCTTTGTTTTGTGAAATATTTAGAACACTTGAATTTTAATCCAATTTCGTAACCTAGTTTTAATTGAATAGTCAAGGAGATGCACTGAAGTATTAATGTCATATAACCGAAATTTCAACTTCTCTTAACTCTAATATATGTTTTGTACAAACAAATACAGAGTTTTTACATTGAAACATCTCGTATGGCAATTATATTGCACGAGAAATTGGCCATTTACAAATAGAGGAAAATATTTTAAATACGTACTAATTACAATTGGAAATAAACTTCTAAATTAAAGGAGCAAAGTATTGCACAGGCAAAAGGTAAAAAACTTATACGCCCTCTACATAAAAATAATTCATTGGCGAGGATTAGTTAACTCAAATGTTACAATAGCATCGAGACTTACCTTTTTTCTTGAATTAAAAATATGCATTTACTCTCATTTACAATAAGTTATTAAATATTGAAAGGTAAAATAAACTACTCAATGTATCATCCTTAAACTCTTGATTTTACTGTTCTCGTCACGATTTAAACCAATTCATTTCGCTTCCATCTCTTTGGACCTTGATGATGCGCATTCCAGCATCAAATATTCAGGGCCCAGCAATATGACGATGCCTTTCTTGATGTCCGGCACTCATTCAATTGCATGGAGAAAGTGTGTTTCGCCTGTTTTCCCTGAATAAGGTTCAAGGAACGTGGTCCATATCTCCCCTACGTATTATTTTGTGAATGATTGATTTTATTAATAGAGAGATGTAGCAAAATTCTTTAAGGGCACGTACTGAAAATTTCAATATCTTCATTTGTCCTTAAAAAATCAATTATTTTCAATTGTTTGCTTCTTATATTTTTCATTAGTAATTTCTCTACATCCTTCTCCAGAGTTCGTGGTCTCTCCATACTTGATTCTACATTCCCTCTATTTCTAAGAATCGTAATACAGTCTTGACACCTTTCAATGTCTCTTACACTGTTGGAACACCGTCCCATTCTCCGAAGGCTCTTTTACTCGTCTGATAACATCCGAAATTCAATTAACTTCCAGAACGTTGTATTTCGTACGTTCACTATAGGTTAAGGTCCACTATTACCTATACCTATCTTATGCATATTTGTTATGTAAATGAAACGGGACCAGTGACTTCAGTTCACTATAACCGAGAATTCACTATATCCGAGTTCACAATAACCGGAGCCAACTGTGTATACATATAACTGTACGTAAAAATATGTAGAACAAGCGTGTGCTCGACAGTCATATTTCTAAAAACATTGTAATTAGAACAAATGAGTCACAAATTTGGATCAGGCACCGTTTGGTTTTCACATTCGTTTTGTTTTTCTGTTTCCACGTTTCGCATTCTGCGATGCATTTCATGCAGAGTGTTGGTGCGAATATTTATTGCTGGTGTGCCCCAAGGTCCTGATCGCCGGCAGCGATCGCGCGCGCGTGCGGAGGCGCCGGGTGCAGACGGCGTGGCGGGGCGGGGCGCGAACCAGTTCCTGTGACCCAGGGTCAGTCCGCCGTTGCCAAGCGTCGACCCGCGTCCCTCCGCCCACGCCCCGGGGGCCCCGCCCACCGATGAGCTGGCACCGGCTGCACACACGTCACGCTCGCCTCGTCTCCGTGACAACACACATCTCAATTCCATAACCCTCTATTTTTAAACGCTATTGTGGAACTTGCGCTGTAGTCGGTCGAATCTTGTAATGCCAAATTTTTATACTTCTGATCAAGGTCACGAGACTGAAAACGTTAATTTGGAACCCTGTACATGAATATGTGTTGCCCTTTAGTATTTTCTACGTTGTTTGCATGTTTTGTAGTCCTCATACCTCACATAATAATACTGAAACACATTTATGTAAAAACTAAAAGTGTCACATTGGCTTCCTCTCCATGACAACGCAGACTTCATATCCATAATAGCCTTATTTTAAATGCTTTCATTTAACTTGCAATGTTTAGGGAAAAACGTGGTAATGCGAGGAATATCGAAACTTTTCCTCCTTTTAGGGACTCTAATTAGTACTAGACACCTACTTATATTAGTATAAAACGTGTATGACATTATGTAAAGATTCCAATTGAGGAATTAATAAATAAAAGTCTCTAGCTTTAATGTTAGGTGTAAGACAGAAAATTCAGTTAACCTCCTAGACTATTGAAAACACGATTTTTAACCCTTTTTTCATAAATTGTCTTAATAAAACCTTCTTACAGTCTTCAATTAGTAGAATATAGTACTAGATCTTAAACTTGGTACAACATCTCCGCGACAAAAATATTTTTAAAAGAGTTAGCAATGCTTATATTTTCGCACAAAAGTTACAAAATGAATGTGTTTATGTGTGTACAAATGAATGTGTACTCGCAAGTATTTGTCAATGACGAAAATTAATTATTTTTGGAGAGTGGTTTGTCACCCGAAGCGGAGTATACCAGATCGAAAGAGGAAAAAGCTACTTCAAAAATTTTCTTGTCATGGGATTGAGTCAATCATGTTTGTACTGGCTCACCATACAAGGAGTAAGAGTTTACTCTAGAGTAAATCATGTTTACTCGAGAGTAACTTGGAGCACTTTACCAACACTTTACTCGAGTGCAAATAGCCTATATGAGAGTAAATTCGAGAGTAACTTTACACGGGGAAAATCCGTCAAGTAACGTACGGAGTAAGCTTAGTTTTCAGTGTGTGTGTACGTCGCAAGTGTTGTTATGGCTCGACGATTGCAAATGATAGTATTTGAAGTTGATTCCAGCGATAATTCGGAATATTATCCTCCCGTGCAAAGACAAAGATGTGTGTGGGAGAGAATGGATTGGTTACGACGATCGAGATTTTCTCACGAGGTTATGATAGACCAAATCATCAGCTCTTCTATTTGGAAAAATTGAAGCTGATTTGGAAACGAATAATGTACATACTAATGAGTCGGCTAAATAACGATGGAATAAGGAAATAGCCAGAGTTTCGTGTTGGTCCACATTGGTTCACAGTGTCACTTTCGCTCAGGACCCTTTGAATCGCTTTCTGCTGTGTATAAAAATTGCGCCTTCAGCGGATTCGGGGAATAAATCGGTGAGTAATTACTCCAGAATAAAATAATTCTCAGGAAGAATGGTGAAATTCTTGTATTACACTCCAGAGTAACTAACGTAGAGTAATGCTTACTTTCGAGTAACTACTCGTAACGGCAGTTGGTGAAACCGGCCCTTTCATGTCCTATATTTTCTATTAATACAATCACTTTAAATGCCAACAATTTAACGATTTATTTACTTGTTTTTGGATTGCAAATGTAATATTAGCGTTAAACTCACGGAAAATGTGGATGAATCACATGATGAATATAATGCGACACAGATATTCACGTATAATTTGTTCGCGAATTCATTGTTCGCGCATTAATTAAATTAAACGGGAATTGCTATTTTCCCAAGAATTAATTATACGTAGTCATATATTCATCCTAAAAAAAGGAAGTCAAAGTAGCCTTCGAGAGAACGACAATATTCAGATAAGATTCGACATGGTTAGAGCACACAAGTGTATACTAAAGTCACGATATTCTCCTGCATGAACACTATGTACCGTTATCCAATAGAGTCACCAATTCCACTGACCGAGCCGGGCATATTTATATCTAATGTGCAATTCTCACTATATGCACATCTCCTCTAATACGAGAAATCTACTCCAAAGCTTCGGACTTCCCAGAAATATCATCCTAACTTTGAGTATATGAAGGAAGCGGAGTCATTTCAAATCCTACGTGGTCTACATGTATCGTATGGTTTCTAAATTTCAAATATTGTGCGGCCTCCTAATTTTATTCGATATCAATTCGTTGAATTTTTACTCACCGAATCTCTCCAAAATGTTTGTAATGCCAGATTTTTATTTTCAGAATTTTTTTTTAAAGTCTGTTTTATTTAACAGCCATCACACTTATTTTAACACAGAATTAGATTAATTTACGAGAGTCTTTTTTATAGATCACATACACGGTAATAATATATTAAATCACTTTTCCGTGGAAAAAGGAAGTGTAATTTAATATTTGCAGTTTTTTAAGAAATCAAACAGACTGCGACTGTTTAGGGAAACATTTTTCTGCATTAAAGTAATTCCGGAGGTACTAGAACTAGAGCCCCGAGTGTACACTAGCTTGGTAACTGGGTCGAATTCAGTCGCTGTCTGGAGGACAATTTAGGAGAGTGGCTGCTCTGATCGGTAGTTGTCTATGGTTCCTCTTATCAATTCTAGACGATTTCTGGAGCAGTACCTTGACAAACGGACAGAACACTAGTTTTCCATTCACATCCTTGTACCCTCTTCTTTCTCTACAATCCGTCCGTCCGTCCGTCCGTCCGTCTCTCTCTCTCTCTCACACACTCACACACACTCACACACACACAGGAGTAGTTGAAGTTTAGAGCTTGTCCTAGTTGGAGCGCTGCGCCAGAAGTGGGAGCTACCAGAAGGGACACGAAGTTCATGCAGACGTGTAAGACGGAACCGGACCGGACGTTTCAGCAGGAGAGGTATACAGTCAACCTCAGAATATAACATGCATCACACTTAAATAATTAATGATCTTCTTAGTAGACGCACAAGGATTCCATAGACCCCCGATTCATTCACAAGACTCCGACATTACAAAGGAAACACAAACGATGAATTCTAGCGGCCGGCTGAACTGATCGGTATTTTTCCGTGGTTCCTCCGATCAGCAGCACGCAAATGCTGGAGCAGTACCATAACAAACGGGCCACAAGCTGCGCGCAATCTGTCCTTCCTCTTCCTTGTCCTATTCTTACACACACTTACACTAACATGCACTACACTACCACACCTGCCGGGAGACCGGTCGGGTGCTTCGAGCTTGTCTCGGCTGGGGCGGTACTCCGCTGGTGGGAGATACCTGGTCGGAGAAAACCACTCTAGCCGATGGAAGGTCAGCGTCGGATCTCACCATCCAGCGAAGTCAGATCCCTACTATCTCCCGCAATAAACATGCACTACGCTTACGGGACTAATGATCTTGTCCGTTGACGCTCCCGACAACGCGAAACACTAACAATAACAAGCAATCAACCTCGGAAAGATGGAACAGGCAAAAACTCACAGAAAGTTGAAGGGCCAGGAAAAGGAAGAAAGAAAAATATTTCCATTGATTCGAATTTCAGCTTTCAGCTTTCCAACAAGAATGAAAAACGCTGTTCCACAACCGTCCTGCGTTTCAAAGGGCAGTGAGACTGCTCCATGAGCTGGCTGAGGCCAACGTCCCGACCCGCTTGACACCTGGATAGAAGCCTCCCCCCACCACCTCCGACGTTGGCATCTCCGCCAACCATTCCCCGCCGCCACTCCCCTCCCTAGTATCACTCCCCCCATCGCCAACTACTCTCTTGCGTCTACAGCTCTCCCCTCACCCAGCATCACCATTACCACCGCCGCCATCTCAGCAATCCCTCCCGTCTCAGCAATCACTCCTACATTACCAACTACTCCGCTTGCACCTTCAGCTCTCCCTCACCCAGCATCACCATTACCACCGCCGCCATCTCAGCAATCCCTCCCCGTCTCAGCAATCACTCCTACATTACCAACTACTCCGCTTGCACCTTCAGCTCTCCCTCACCCAGCATCACCATTACCACCGCCGCCATCTCAGCAATCCCTCCCCGTCTCAGCAATCACTCCTACATTACCAACTACTCGCTTGCACCTTCAGCTCTCCTCACCCAGCATCACCATTACCACCGCCGCCATCTCAGCAATCCCTCCCCGTCTCAGCAATCACTCCTAAATTACCAACTACTCCGCTTGCACCTTCAGCTCTCCCTCACCCAGCATCACCATTACCACCGCCACCACCTCCACCTTCCCTTCCGCATCCATCTCCACAACCGGCGGCGTCGCTTCCGAAGTAGCAGGCGTCGACACGTGGGCGCGTGCGTCGCCGCGTTATTGGTCTGGCTCAGGGCGGGGAGGGGGGGATGGCGATGCGCCATCAGCATGCGGCGCCTTCGAAACAGCCCAGACGACGCGACGGCGAAGGCCGAACTGTTCTCAACAAGCGTTCAGGTGACACGGTGACCGGGAGAGGTGGCTAAGGGTATCAACTGATGTTACTGCGGTGCCGCTGATTGGGAGATCCTACGTTCTAACCCGTCTCTGGCAGATTGTCGACACTAGCAAGATAGCTAGGGTCGAGTTCACGTGCTGTCAGCAGAAGCATTCTAGCGGCCGGCTGCTCTGATCGGTACTTTTCTGTGGTTTCTCCGATCAACACCACGTGAATGCCGGAGCAGTACCTAACACATGGGCCACAGACCACGCGCGATCTTCCCTCCCTCTTCCTTGCCCTCTTCACCCCTTACTTTCACTTACAATTATATGCACTACACTACCACTCATACCGGGAGGCAAGTCGGGAGATTCGTGCTTGTCTCGGTTAGGGCGGAACTTCGCTGGTGAGAGATTCCTTGTTGGGGAAAACCCCAATAGCAGAAGGTAGGTCGACGCCAGATCTCACCATCCAGCGGGAGTCCTCTCACGAGGACAAAACACACACTGCATTTACGGTACTAATGACCTCGGTACCTGATGCACCCAGAATCGCTAGCAACCAACCAACCAACCAACCCATAATGGCGTCATCATTAATGGCGAGACGCAGGCCATAGGGCCTGCTCTTCCACCTAACCACTGAATATAAGTGGAGAATATGTATTATAAATATATGTGGCAAACATGACGAAAGACACCGTTGTTCCCGTTTGGGTGGGCATCAAAATTCTATAAATTTGTATAGTAAATGTATAATTATGTCAATTAATATACACATACCTACAAGTAATTAGTTGTATGTGCCTTAGTATAGCAAATTGTGTTTTGAATATTGTTGTATTTCATATTTAACGTTAAATCCTGTTAACTAGTTGCACTTACTATCTTGTACATCTATTTACGACACTGAAACAGATCAAACAAATGGCGGAAACCTTGGCACTGTCTTTTATTGACCTACCCTCACGATTCTCCAAATATATTTATGCAATCATTGAAGAAAGATAACCTTTAAGTGTATTCAATGATATAGAATTTACGAATCGATCTTCGCAGATCCTGTGAGTCCAAGAACCACTGGTGTTATATCGGCCCACCGCGCTCTGCACAAAAGCGCTCGGAACGAAAGCGCTGAACGAAACGGCGGGAACGGCTCCAAGTCCGAGCCATTCTCACTCACTCAGCGCCGGCCGCTCCCCGACGCCGCCGTCCCGCGCCAGCAACCTCTGAGAATCCAGGGGCCGCTGGGTCAATGTCGGGGGCGGGTCTTCTATTCCGCACCGCGAGGGAATCTCAACGGGGGCTCCACAAGGTCCTCCCGCCGGGCGCCCGCGGCCGGCTGCCAACGGACGAGCTGCCGGCGGCGGCGTCGGCGGCGGCTGGCTTTGCAAGCGGGTGAAGGGTGATTTGAAAGTGGGAGGAACAACGGGACGACGGGGAAAGACGACGATGGGGGCGAGATGATAGGACGGGGAAACTGCGTGAGGGTGGGAGGACGAAGGGAAAAGGTGATGCTGGAGCATAGAGTAAAGATAGTCTATGGCTGGAGTCTGAGAGGATGGGAGGATGGAGGATGTGGAGAAACGGGTGGAGACAAAAGGAGATGCAAAGAGGATAAGAAGACATGAAGACGGAGTGATGACGTCGGGGGGAAATGAAAAGGTGTGGAGATGGACGGGGCGAGGAGGCGGTCCGTCGAAGGTGGGGCCGCAAGAGAACAGACTTTGTAAATGAATTCACACGAGTCGTTAGGGCGCTTTTGTGAATGGACATTCTAGTAATGAATAGATAAGGCTGACAATAGTCTGAATAATGTGGAACAATGATGACGCAAATCAGAACGGGCAAGGTCCTCCCACCGGACGCCAGCGGCCGGGTGCCAACCGACGAGCAGCCGGCGGCGGCCGGAACCTTGGAAGTGGGTGTGAGTAATGGGGGAGAAACAACGGAACGGCGGGGAATGAAGGCGATAAGGGGAGATGGTGCGGACGGCGGCGTGGGTGGCAGGTTGAAGGGGAAATTATGGTGGCGGGGAGGGAAGACTGAGGGAGCAGGGAGACGGGGGGCAGTCCCGTCAAGGCAAACAGAGGGGTGAGATAGAGCGGGGATAGAAAGACGGAGGCGTGGGAGATGAAGAAGCAGGGAGATCGAAGCGGCGGGGAGATGGAAGGGGCCGGGAGATGGAAGAGACGGGGAGATATAAGGGGGGGGGGGGATGGAAGGGGCGGGGGAAGGGGCGGGGGGCGGGGATATGAAAGAGGCGGGGAAACGGCAGGCTGAAGAGGCGGTCGGACGGAGGTGCAACCGCAAGATCACAGATTTTGTAAACGATTTTACAAGAGACGTAAAGCCTATTCTGAGAATGGCCAATGTGTTAATGAGATGACAGTGATGACAATAGAATGACTGATGATTAGAGACCGGATTTTTAATTAATTACATATTTTTTGTCTTTGTACTTACCATTCTCAAATCTTGGCGAATCGTCGCTGTTCTAACAAAATATGCACATTTTTCGTTACATGTTTTTACATATTTGGTACTATATTACATACTTTACATATTTTGCTGTTTTCACATAATCTTTTCTTTATTTTGTCAATATTCTTCTATGTTATTCATTTTTGGTTAACTTTTTTAAATAGCAGAATTTTTTCCCCTACATTATTACTCAGTATTGTCCAATAGAGATGCGCTACGTTTAAACGCGATCGGATGTTCTGAGTCCGACATGCCTGCTTCAGGTATCTCAGTGGCGGGAAGTGCGCGCCAGTGACTGAGATAATTTTCACATTTACGTATGAAAAGTATTACTAACGTCGTGTTTCGTGATATTTAACCTTAATTTCCTAGAAACCTTGACTATCGTCGATATGTAACACTTTAATGAAAATGCTGCACTCTGCAGTGATTGTTTACTGGTCGAAAATATCTGGTCATATTGCGTCTGGTCTGCTGCTAAACTACAGCCCCGAATAGCAATAGATGAAGCTTTTATTAAGGACGGGAAAATTGTATGGTGCCAAATACGCTCCTACTTGTGCTCTCCAAATGCATTTTAAAAAGTTTGTAGTATTTTTAAAATTTGTTCAGAAAACTTTAGATAATTGTAATTTTGAATTATGTTAATTTGTTTTATAATTAGTGTATTGTAATTTATTATATAAGATTTTAAATATTTATTACATATTCTCACTGTTTTCATTACATATTTAAGTACATATTTTGACGTTTGATACCACATATTTTTCCGGTCTCTACTGATGATTCACCAACAATGCAATGAGAAGCAGAGGAAACATGTAAAACCTTGTAAAATCCCACTGCGAACTCACAATGTCTATGAGAAATTCCGTACATCGGTACCTGAATTCCGGAATCCAAAGGAGCTTAAGCTACAGCCCTGATCTGTACGCACAAAATCGCGAAACCACAGATGATCAGAAGGCTAAGAAGTGAAGAAGAGGGCAGATTGTTTGCATCAGCAGATTCAACAGCAGATTGTTTGCATGTCTCCACCTGTACGAGTATTTCTTTCTCCACCTGAATGTCACAGCACGTAAAACTAAAAATACAAGTGATATTTTACACACACACACACACACACACACACACACACACACACACACACACACACAAAATGTATTGTTTGCGTTCATTCAAAGAAGTGATATTTTGTCCGGTCCTTTTTCTGAGCGCCAAACATTTTTCTCGAGCTTTGGATTTCACGCCAAGAAGAAGCACGTCACAGTAGCGGAGGACCAGGAGTTGGGGCGGCGAAATGTCACAAGGTTGAGTTGCGGGAACATGGGGGCGGGAGAAGAGAGGGAAAAAAGGTGTCGGGACAACCGGGACGGGGGCGGGTGACGGGGGAGTTGCAGCCAGATGTCGGGGGAGTTGAAGCCAAAAGGACGAGCGCTCAGAAGATCAAAAGAAGACGAAATTTGGAAAACTTTCAACAGGTGCTCAAGTTATACGGTGAGAGACGGTCAGGTTTTATCTCAGTTCTTGTAGGGAGCACGACATTATTTTATGACGTAACAACTTTATTACGAGTTCTTGCCATTTTTTACATAATCGTTGGTCGGCATTGTACGCGAAAAAATAAAATAAAATTGAGAGTAATTTAAAACCTGCAAATTACTATTTGTTTAATTCTGAAAACAACATTCAACTTTCAGATAGGGGTCTAGTTTTTGATACAGAAAAGTTGCACAATCACTAATATAGATGAACTGATGATAAAATCGAGACGCGCATAACTCGTTTGTAAAGAGCGTGACATTATTCTAGAAGACACGAAAATATAGGGCATGAAAAATCTTTGGCCACAGATATGACTATCGGCAGACGGGTGGGGGTACAGATCTGGGGGACACGATCGATAAGGACCAGTAATGGTGACTCAGGGCAACAAGTGTTGCCACTCAAGTACCTCTGACCGGAAAGTTCTAAGGTTCGAGTCTCGATGGTGCACCGCGGTGGCAGAAGTTTTAATGCAAGCTAGATAGCTATGTCGAATTCAGCCAGGAGAAGACAGGAACAGAATTATAACGGCAGGCTTTTCTGATCGACAGTTTACCGTGGTTTCTCAAAATCAATACCAGGTGAATTCCCGAGTAATAACCTAACAAAAGGGTAGCGGGCTGCGCGCGATCTTTCTTTTCTCTTTCTGGTCCTATCCCCTTACTCACACACACTTACATTTACACTTACGCACGTAGGGACATTTACACACACTATACTACCACAGATGTCGGGAGAATAGTCCGCAACCCCCGCCGAACGCCTGAAGGCTGGTATCCAGACCTGCCGGAACGCAGTTTGCCTCCAGGGCGACCTCCCCATTCAATGCCTGTGCCGGGCCGCCCTGCAAGCTCCGAGCTCCCAGCAATGCAGGCTAGTACGGGAGTCAAGACAATGAACCACTCACATGTCTCGGGAACAAGTCACTTTTTTTGCCCAGAGTATCGGGCCACTGCCACGACGAAGCCAAGAGCCCAAATGGGGGACACCCGAACTAAGGTTCGAGCGGCTCGGAGCCCCCATCCCGTCTCCTCACTGCCTACACCTTTAGGCTAACGACGTGAGTATCGCCAGAACCTGGCCAACCTGACAGTAGGTATCAGTTTCCCGCCGGACATTTCTCTGTGGGTTCCAGATCGTTCTGAAGAGTCTCCTTCACCCAATTCTGCCAAAATGTCGATGCGCCAGGGGCCCAAATGGTGGATTGCGGGCAACCCGGCAACCATCGCCTACTAACTGCCTCCACCTTGTAGCTAACGACGTGAGCGCCGCGAAACTCATGGTCCGGGTGGTGTCTACGGCTCTCCACCAGAAATCACGGCAACCTTCGCCACCGGGATTCCCCCTGCGGGGTAGGGGGTTGGGCGAGAAAAAACACATAAACAGCGGGGGTAGGCCGAAAGCGGCAATCAGACAGCAGAAAGAAATTATGAAGTCGACACACTCATAAACGCCGCCTATGTCGCTCTCTAAAAATATTCAGCATCAAACACTCCATTGTCCTTTCCCCCAACCTCCATAAACGCTTCTTTCTGATAATAAACGCCGCCGCCTTTTATTATCATCCAGAACATCCCCGAAGGGTCCGCGTAGCCCAGGCTGTAGCAACTCCACTGCCCGCCTGCAAGACAGGCTTGGCAACAACTTTCTGGTTTTAATCGAAACCAGGCTTCTTTTATTTTGGTTTACTGGGTTTTTCGACATTTTTTAAAAGGTTAAATACATTTTGTACAAAAATCCAATAAATTTTTAAACAACTTAATCCACATTTAAAATTCCTAATAAAATCCAAAAATATTTTAACACACTCTTTTGTGACAGATTGTAGCAGTAACATCCCACCCAGTTAAACGTTCCGTTTTGAACTTTTTCCCCCTCCATTGTCGGAATTAAATGTATTTCAATTAACATTTAAAAAATGTTTATACAATTGTATGATTGGCAACATTTTTTGGTTATATTCAACATTCATTTCTAGTTATACATAAGAGTTTCAGTGAATGTCAGTCATGTGAATGTTTGTTGGACACTCATTTATGCCAAACGAAAATTGGCCATTCAAAAACACGTGCAAATGATTCACATTCATTTCACACATTGGGCTCACTGTGCTGAGGCTGTTGTACTCCCCATTATTTTTGTCATTCCACCAATTAAGAACGTCCGCATGAAATAAAGGTGTGTTAGTTTCCTAGTTAACACCTTATTTTACGTGGCTAGACTCAAGCCATCAACCCCGCTCTTCTGTCTGACCAAAATTCGCTACGTTCCTTTCACCATCTAGGGGAGAAAGACGGTATTACTCGGGCGACGAAACAGGCGATTTGACAGCACAAAACACAGATACTAGCACAGAAACTTTTTTAGGCGTGAGAATCATTTACATGCAGTAAATCTACAACATGGGACAGCCGGCTTTACTTCGCCTCAGAAGGAAGGCGTACGAAAGATTTTTTTCCCCCTTAATAATACACGGCATCGATGGGGTTTGAACTCACAAACTTGGGTACAACAGCCCGATACGTTAACCTCAACCACTGAACCAGCGAATTACGTAGATACAATCGATCCTTCCTTCCATCGAACGGAACCGCCTGCCGCGCAGCCCCGCGACATGGGGATGGGGGGCGGGGCGTCGCCGTCGGCCATCGCCGGCGCCGCGACGCGCGTCAGCTGTTAACCCCGGCGCCCCTCGGAGCTATCGGCGGAAGGGAGACGGTCGCTCATTAGCATTGGTCGTAAACCTCGCTTATCACCCCCCTCCCCCGCGCCGGTGGCGGGCGCGGATTTACGAGCGTGGCCACCACCGCCGCGCGCCGGTGCGTCCAGAGAGTGGCCGACGGCGACGCCTGGACGCGTCTGGAAGGTGAGGGTAATAAGGACAGACAGTCCGAATTGAGAACTGGGGCGATGGTGGTGGGAGGCGATGGTGGCGTGGGAGGTGGGCGGGGGGATGGGTGGGAGGCGATGGTTGCGTGGGAGGCGATGGTTGCGTGGGAGGCGATGGTCGCGTGGGAGGCGATGGTCGCGTGGGAGGCGATGGTCGCGTGGGAGGCGATGGTCGCGTGAAAGGCGATGGTCGCGTGGGAGGCGATGGTTGCGTGGGAGGCGATGGTTGCGTGGGAGGCGATGGTCGCGTGGGAGGCGATGGTCGCGTGGGAGGCGATGGTCGCGTGGGAGGCGATAGTTGCGTGGGAGGCGATAGTTGCGTGGGAGGCGATGGTTGCGTGGGAGGCGATGGTTGCGTGGGAGGCGATGGTCGCGTGGGAGGCGATGGTCGCGTGGGAGGCGATGGTTGCGTGGGAGGCAATGGTTGCGTGGGAGGCGATGGTTGCGAGGGAGGCGATGGTTGCGTGGGAGGCAATGGTTTAGTGGGAGTGAAAAAGTGGTTGCTACTCCGATGATTGTATATCCGTAGGTGCAAGTATCGTTTTTGTACGTAGCAGTTTCATGAGCCCATTCATAAGATGTTTTCTAATGGTTTATTGTAAGAAAGAATGCTTCCAAGATAAACATAAAGGGATCATAATGTCTCAACAATCACCGCCCTCCCAAAAAATATATCTCACAGGATGTACGTATTATATCTTCCAGAAATTAAACAAGCGAGTCCGAATTCAGCACTGGAGGCGATGGTTCAATGGGAATGAGAAAGAGGGTGCTAATACGATGAAAGTATATTCGTAGCCGCAAGTATCGATTGGGAAATTTCAGTTTAATGAGCACGTTTTTGAGATGTTTTCTATTGGTTTATTATAAGAAAGAATTCAAGATGAATATAAAGAGGGATCATAATGTCTCTTATCTCGCCTCCTCTCAAATACGAGTATATTAAGGCTATCACTATTCCTCGAAAAGTTCCACATTCACCCTCCCTCCCCACAATATCGCGCACACAAGGATGCACGTATTATATCTTCCATAAATTAAATAATTACCATTGTAAATAGTGACAATTTTTACATATGTGCCACATTTTAAAGTTGCATCGAAGCATTCAAGTTTTTAAATTTGAGATGTATTGAAAGTGGGAGTGGCTCAATTTTAGCCCGCCGTCAGCTATCCCTCTATGACTTAGCTAATCCCCTCAGTTTTGACCTCCGCAGAAGGCAGAGTTCGATTGCATTCCCACCGGTGTTACGAGATGGGAAAGAACAAATCTTTAGATAAGTATGTATTCAAGAGCACCATGTTCTTGCTCTAGACGAAAGAGAACTTTTCGGCATCTTCAGAACTCTACACGCGATACAAATATCCTCGATATTGAGGGTTATGTGTTTGGTTTATCGAAGTTTTTTGTGTGGTGGTTTTCAACACTTGAATCTATGGTAACATTCTAACAATGACGTTTCGACCAGCTCCTTTTACTCGACCGCAAGGAAAATCAAACGAGATGTGCAAACGTTCGATCACATCGCGAAAGCACAATAACATCTGGCATACATCAAGGCTGTGCTTTTGGACCAACGGGGGAAAAGTCTTAGAAAATGTTGACCTCAGAATGAAATCCTGATACATCCGTCCTATGGAAGTCTGTGTGTATTTTCCTTCAGCGGCATTTCGGTGTACGTGCCATAACCACTAACGTCCTCCTTTCTTCGTCAACTCCCGTCTAGCGCAGCCTCTGCAACACCAGAAGTGCCACACGATTGGGACGCTCTCGCGGGAGGAAGGCCCAGCCAGCAGGCCTTCCTGTGCGGAGGCGCCTCGAGCGACAAACGCGACAGCTGTCAGCCCGCGGCGACCCGCGCGCCAATCCGGACGCCGCCGCCGCCTCCCCCGCTGCTGGCGCCTCCGCCTGCACCGCCCCCACCGCTGCCCGCCACCACTGCCACCGCCTCCATCGCCACTGTTTTTTTATTGATTGATTTAGACTGATTGATTGATTTATTCATGTTTACGGGCGCGTCAACTGCTCTGGTCATTAGTCCCGTTAGTGTGGTGCATGTTCTTTTCTCGGGTAATGGCGATGGTCTTCCCCCGCTGGATGGCGAGATCCGGCACCGACCTACCGTCGGCTAGTGGGGCTTCCCCCTAACCAGGACTCTCCCACCAGCGGGGCACCGCCCGAGCCAGGACAAGCTCTAAGCTCCCCACCGGTCTCCTGGGATATGTGGTAGTGTAGTGCATGTTAGAGTGTGTGCGTGTGTGTAAGAGGAGAGGAAAGGAGAAGGAATGGGAAGGACAGATCGTGCGCGGTGCGTGGCCCGTTCGATAGGGTACTGCTCCGACATTCGCCTGGTGGTGATCGGAGAAACCACGGAAAATAACCTATCAGAACAGCTGGAAGCTAGAATTCTCCTCCTGACAGCGAGTGAATTCGATCTACATGACAAGCGAGTGTCGAAAATCCTCTACTGCCGGGGCATTATACCTGGCACCTCCCATGAGAGGCATTGCAGTGTCAGTTGTTGCCCGGAGACACCTCAGCCGGTCAGATCGCTGAGCACGACGGCGGGTAACGAGAAGGTATAGTGAGTGGAGAGACGGAACTAGGCTGAACGGAGCGGGGTAGTGTGGTGTGGAGGAGGCGGGGCAGGGCAGGGCGGGGCGGAGCCGAGCGGTGCGGAGGCGGGCAGGGTGTTGCGACGGGAGCGGGGTGGTCCGGGGCAGGACGGGAGGGGGCGTGGTGGGCGGGGTGGGCGGGGTGGGCGGGTGGGCGGGGTGGGCGGGGTGGGCGGGGTGGGCGGGGTGGGCGGGGTGGGCGGGGTGGGCGGGGTGGGCGGGGTGGGCGGGGTGGGCGGGGTGGGCGGGGCTGGGACAGGGACAGCAGATTGAGTCAAGGAGTCACGACGTGCTCCTGCAGTGGCCCGGGGTGTAATGGCAGTTGCGGCACGAGCGCCGAGGAGAGTTTGCCGCCTGGAGTGACGTCGTCTTCCCCTCTTCTCCCATCCAAAGGTGCGCCGTTTGGCGCCGCCGCGAGCGACAAATTCTCCTTAATGTAACGACCCACTCGCGACGCGACGCGACGCCGCCTTCAACTTTTTTTGGGGGGGGGGGGGCGTCGCGTCGCATCGGGCGTCGGACGACGCTGCGGACACGAACAAAAGAACACGCGCGCGCGCTGTGTGACAGCCGCTCAAGGCGGCAGCGGGCGGGGAAATCTTGTTTCGACGGAAGAGATTTAATTAGCAGCTATTCCTGTTGCCTGCCTCCGATACAAGCGGATGTGCAGCGGTCTGGATGTGGTGGGGTTTGGCGGACAAGTGCACTTCACGACAGACGCATAATGCATAAATGTATGTTTTTTCGGCACTCATGCATGAAATCCTCCACTTCCGTTTGCTGTTTATTGATTGGAAAATTGCAGTTTGCAGGGCGAGTACCGTAAAGACTTCTGGTCGTAAAATTACCGTAGAAGCGTAATATTGGGGGGACTCGATCAACATTGCTACTGTCTCACACACTGAGTGATTCCTATATTATGTACTTGCAATTTACAAGTATTTTACAAAATAATTTATTAAACAAATCGTAGAAAAGTGTATGTCTCGTACTCGTTTCCAACTGCAGGATTCGACTCCCATTGGCGTCACTTCCGCTAACATTTCAGTAATTATTATTTATTGCACAGAAGTCATATCTTAACTTCATATTTTAGTTTTTCTCCGAAAAAATAATGAACCATCATGAACAGAGTACCGAACTATGAATCGGTATGGTATACTGAATGGATCAGTGAAACACAGAATAGACATCCTGATTTTTGGGTAGAACATTGCAGTATCTCCTCTCTACCTGCACCAATCTTCTTGGAACGGCGATAAATGACCTTAAATCTGACGCGCGAATCTGCGAAGTTAAATCGCAAAATAACCTTAAACACAGCTTATATGACCCAAAATTTAATATCGTTATGTTGATCCCAATACTTTTCCCTCTCTATTTTAGTATAGGGTGTAGGGAGGAAAAGTGAAACAGAAATGATAAATAAGAAAGAAGTAAAATGGAAGAAAATAGAACGAAAAAAAAAAAAAAGAAGAAAAGAAGAGGAAAAATGAAGCAAGGCAAGAAAGAACGATAGAAATAAATAAGAGAAAAACGGAAAGAGAAAATAATATTTAGTTATAGTGTCCATGTAGTATTCAAGATTTTAGTCCTACTAGATAGATAGATAGGTAGATAGATGGATAGATAGATAAATAGTTAGATATTCATTATTTCTGCAGGTAAGTTTTTACAACCTGGTGGCAGAACACTACAATTTACATATTACAATAATAACAATAATACGATAGGAAAATGATTAATAATAACAATAATAGGAAAGCTCCACATTTTATGGTTGCCGTGCACAAATATTTTTAACTATTAAATACACGACTTTTTAATTACACTGCATTGCACTTCACTTCACTTCACTTCCCTTCCCAACATTTGCTCTTTACTTCCCTTTCTACTTCTCTATTACACAATACTTCAATACAATAAACTTTAAATATAATTATTTATTTAATAAATCACAATTAGTAGTAATTATCACAATACTAATAATAACAATAGCAATCGAAATAATAATAATAATAATAATAATAATAATAATAAAATACCTGTTATAATAAACCTAACTTACTAACTTAATAAAGTTTACTTTAGTAAGTCAATATATCCTATCATCACGTGGCCGCTGATCCTTTCACCAGCCCAACATCGCGCTCAAATCCCACTCCAGGAGCCAAACCCCCAAATACCCCGCATTCTCTCCGCCTCTTTCGAGGCGCGCGCCGCCTCCCTTAAGCCGACGAGAGCTTCGGTCCGTCGTCGCCGCGTTCTCCGCTTCCTCCGGCTGCGACCGGGAGGTTTTGCGCCCGGCGCCGCTTGGCTCCCGCGCAGAGGCATTCCGGCGCTCTCTGACAGCCTTTCGTCTTCTGGAAAGACGTCTCCTTTGAGCGCCGCACGAAAAAAGTCCGTGTTATTACACGGCGATCACTCAGTAAAGGACACGATAAAACCGAACCAAATGGTGGAGGTGGCTTACGGCATCAATTGATGTTACTGCAGTGAGCGGGAGTCTAGGGCTCGAGTCCGACTGTGGTTGGGTTTTTGACACTGGCTACAGCTTGAAAATTCTAGCGGCTGGCTGCTCTGAGCGGTAGTTTTCCGTGTTTTTTTCGATCAACACTAGGCGAATGCCGGAGCAGTACCCTTACAAACGGGCCACGGACCGCGCGCGACCTTTCTTTCCTCTTCAATGTTCTATCATCTCACCTTACACACACTCACACTTACATGCACCGGTCGGGGCGGTGCCCGGCGGGTGGGATTTGATTGGATTTTTTCGTCTTTCCGGGCACGTCAACTGCTTTGGTCATTAGTCCCGTTAGTGTAGTGCATGTTTTTTCCCAAGAGATGCGCGGTTATCTTCCCCCGCTGGATGGCGAGATCCGGCGCCGACCTACCGTCGGCTAGTGGGTTTTCCCCCTAACCAGGGCTCTCCCACTAGCGGGACACCGCCCCAGTCGGAACTAGCTCTGAGCTTTCGACCGGTCTCCCGGAATACGTGGTAGTGTAGTGCATGTTAGTGTAAGTGTGTGTGTGTGTTTAGGGGAGAGAAGAGGACAAGGAAGAGGAAGGAAAGTTCGCGAGCGGACCGTGGCCCGTTTGGTAGGGTACTGCTCCGGCATTCGCCTGGTGGTGATCGGAGAAACCACGGAAAACTACCGATCAGAGCAGCCGGCCGCTAGAATTCTCCTCCAGACAGTGACTGAATTCGACCTAGCGGAAAAGCTAGTGTCGAAAATCCTGCCGCCTTCAGGACTCGAATCTAGGACCTTCCGGTCAGAGGCGCTGCAGCGACATCAGTTAATGCTACCGCTCCCGGTCCGGCTGGTGGGAGATGTCTGATTGCTCAACCAATGAAAATCATGATAAAATCCTGCAAGCCGTCGGGTAGGTCGGCGCCGGATCTCGCTACCTAGAGAGGGAAGATCACCGCCACCTCTCGCAGAAAAAACATGCACTAGACTTACCGAACTAATGACCTTAGAAGTTGCCCCACCCGGAATCACTAATCAATCAATCAATTTACTGCTGGAAATAGTTATTGACGTCATTAGAGCGATAACAACAAATAACGGTCGTTGTTCAAGTTCGTAAAAGAAGATAGACAAAAATTATAACCAATCGAGTCTCTGATTTCTCTTATCGTCCGCGTGCCATTCAATACTTCACGTAATTCCATTTTTTCTTCATAAAATTTGTTCTCACACCCATGGATCATCTCTAACTTGATAACATTTCCACTTGCGTAAAATTTACATGTAAGTCGTTTAAATACATTTCAACTGCAACATAGTGCATTGCGTTCTTTGCTTGAATAGTAATTTAATATATTCAATATATTTTACAACTATTACAACCGAAATGAGACAGCAGACAAGAGACTCTCTTCAGTTAATATAAAAAAATCTAATCTTTAAAAACCGTTGGAATAAAAAAAATATTCCAACGGGAAGAAACTTAATAAACCCACAGTGAAACACCTTATTCTTGTTCCTTTTCACAACCAGGAAAAACATTAACCATATCCTGTCACAATCGTGTAGCAGATTTGTTGGGCTGATAAAAAGCAGGTCCCAAGAGAAACAATTTCGAGAACGAAAAACGATTCCGAATCCTAGGAACTAGTGATGCGATTTCGAAGTCTATGTTTTCAAAATATTGATGTTTTTATAAAATATCAATGTATTTAACACAGATTTTTTGGAGCCGATGTTTCTTAACATCTCAAATCTCAATTAACATTTTTAATAAATACATACTTACAATTTAAAATCCTCTTTCAATAGTTACAAATCCCATTTTAAAAACATCCATGTTTGACAACGTCGATGGTTTTGGGTCGATATTTCATTAACATCAATGTTTTAATTTTCATTATCGATGTTTCAATTTTGATCATCAATGTTTAGAAACATCGATATTTTGTTGGCGATGCACTCCCTACTCGGAACCTCCTCCTCGTGGAATTTGGCGAGCGCCGGTAGTAGGCGAAAGTCCCGGCAGAGGGAGACGTCGGTGTCAAAATCCTTTTCTCTATAAACCCACAGTTTAAAAAAAATAGCCTCGTTCCTTGGTACAGTTAGGTAAAAGAATCGAACATATCCTCTGTCACAATCGTGTGACAGATATGACCGGCCGAAACAAGACAGGCCCCAAGAGAAACAACTCGCAGAACGTCAAACGATTGCGACCCCTCGGAACCTCCCGCCCGTGGAACTTGGCGGGCGCCGGTAGTTCGCGAAAGTCCCGGCAGAGGGAGACGTCGCTGTCTAATCCCCGGACGCCTCGACGCCGCAGAAACAGTTGCCAGCGGCGAAGTTGAGGCGCTTATCGCCCGCCGGCCGCGCCTCAGCCGGGTACAACACTCCAGATTAAACTCGCGCCAAGTTGAGATCGCTCCCGGTTGGGCCTACCTTGTAAGCGGTAGCCCGCTGCGCTTGACAACAGTTCGCAGATTGGCGTAATTAAGTGAATGCTCGCGGGGGAAACCAATTATGCAAATCCATGTAATGAACATTCTAATATCATATTTTCGTAATACTGTACTGTTATCACCAATTAACCACTGCGAGAAACGAAAACCTACTCATAACAGCTCGCGCCCGTTAAGGGTTTTAACAGACCACTGTCCGTTGGGAAACATTAAAACAAATCACGCGCAGCTAAAATGATTTTGTTTCATTGATTGATGATTCCGGGCGCGTCACCTGCTAAAATAATTATTACCGAAAGTGTAGTGCATGATTTAGTGCGGGAGGTGGCCGTAATATTTCCCCGCTGAATGGCCAGATCCGGCACCGACCTACAGTCGGCTAGCGGTGTTCCCCCTAACCAGGACTCGCTCACCAGTCCCGACCGGTCTTCCGGAATGTGTGGTAGTGTAGTGCATGGTAAGTGTAAGTGTGTGTACGAAAGGGATGATGAAAGAGGGGAAAGAAATATCGCGAATGCTCCGTTGCCCGAGGTCAGGTATTTCTTCATTATTGAAAATTTTAAAAACGATTAAAAATATATTTTATAATTTTTAATGTATTTCATTTTGACACCACATAGGTGTCCAAATTAAAAATGAAAAAAACCAAAATCACGACTTTGAAAGGCAAATTAAAATCGCTTAATCAGTTTATTCGTGTAAACGGTTGAGAACAATAACTGATTACTGAAACCTTTCAAAAATTAAATTTCTCATAAAACATATCATGGTCGACTCTTCTTGCTTAATTATGAATCAAAATGAGTGATGGGAAAAAAGGTTTCGTAAAAAAGGCCATTTAGCCTGGAAACCCTTCATGATTTAATCTTTGCTTTATCCATGTAATAATGTAAAAATAATTAAATTTAAATCGTGACTTACAGTTGCGAATAGTCGACTGCACCAATTTCTCCTTTAGATTATACTATTTGAAAATGCGACAGTCAACTAAAAATACACAACGAGGCAGAATTGGTGTGTACAACTAGAATTCTCGAAGACCGCATATTTCTAAACCACGAAAATTTTCTATGTACGACATAATCTTGCAATTTCCAACAAATAGTTACTATGTTGTAATATAACGTTTTCAAAATAATGTTTTTATTATACAAAAGTTCAATACAAAAGTGTTAAAAATAAGCTGTGTATTTTTAAATCGTGGAATAAGGGGGGCTTCTCCGTGAAAGAAAAGCCCATAAAAAGCTCTAAAGTTTTAGATCCTGCCACAAACCCCAAAATCCTGCCAAAAGCTCCTTTTCTCTTTCATAAATTCCACGTGGATTGTACGGGATTTGAACCCAAGAAAGTAGGCATGTAGTTGAAACAGGAAGGCTTACGATTTAGAGCGTACAAGTCGTTTTCATAACTATACACAAACTGTAAAGAAAGTGGAAAAGTGCACATTTTTTCGTAAAAAAAGTTTTACTCTGTTCATTAAACCGTGAAAAACAATTATTTTTTTAAATTTAGGATTTTCTACACACTGCAAACAGTCTTTGAAGTCTTTTTTGTATTATGATATTAATGCCTGAACCAGTAAGGCGATTATAAAAATGGATACGTACTTTTTTATTTCTAAATGTGTTGCTTCAAAACACCACCTGAAGTTCTGTTGAAAATTGAGAAGTGCTCAACTGGTTTTGTGTCGGGGGGGTGGGAGAATATTAACTTGCAAATTTATTAAGTATTCCTCAGAAGTATGGGCACATTATTTAAATATGGATTTTTAGAAACATTAATTGTTTCTTTTTTTCTTAGTTCAGGATTCATTAACACAGTGTCATTTTTAACATCTCCTACCAATAATCATTTTTCTCTTTAGTCGCCGAGGAATTTTCACCACCCCCCTAAAAACGTAATCGATGCTCAATGTTTCTGCTTCTCACAGCGTTTCCCAATTTGCACTTGGTGAATGCTCTTTGAAATACTTTACGGATGGATGTTTTGCCGGTCAGAATTAACATTAAGAATTCCCCTCGACATCCAAATCTCAAAAGTCTCTAGGCTATTATGGATGTCAGGTCTCTTATTCCATTCAAAGCGCGTATCAATACTGACATATGACATTCTTTTGACGCAGTTTGATGTCCATATTTGAAATATGAGCACGAGTTCGCCCGAATTCTTATTCGTTGTATCTGTTATATTGATATAAATTTTCAATAGATAGTTCAATAATTTATAAATATATTGTTCGATCTCAACAAACGCATACCCAACATGGAAATATACTCTTAAAAGAAACATTGGAAAAATGGAAGTAGGTAATTAAAAATACATGATTATCATACATTTTAAAGACCCCATGGCACATAAGAATCGAGCAAATTTTAATAGAATTATGAATAGAAACACTGAAAATTTGGATTGTTAAACATTCATATCGTTTTTAGCTATCTTACATTGTCCGGCCACTCATTCTACAATGTGGTAAATCTGCACATTTTTTCTGTTTATTAAATCTAGACGTTGTAGATCATTTCTACAGCTCTTTTATAAGTTAACAATACCTTCTTTTTTTTTTTTTTTTTTTTTCTGAGATGCTTATTATATATTTTATGATTTCAACATTGTTCCTGGACTATTTTTGATTTGAAAATTGTATTTAATAGAATATATTTTGAACTCTTAATTAATTGACTGATTAGTGATTCTGGGTGCTCCTAAGGTCATTGGTATCGTAAATGTAGTGCATATGTTTCCTCGGGAGGTGTTGGTGATCTTTCCCGCTAGATGGCGAGATCCGGTGGCGACCTACGTGACCATTTGCGAGAATTTTCCCTAACGAGGTATCTCCCACGAGCGGGGCACCGCCCCTGCTGGTACACGCTCCGGGCTAGTCACCCGATATGTGTGGTAGTGTAAGGGTGAGGATGGATACGGAAGAGGAAGGAAAGATCGCGCACGGTCGGTGGCCTGTTTGTTAGCTCAGGTATTCGCCTGATTCGTTGATCGGAGAAACAACGAAAAACTATTTTACAACACTTTGCCAGATGACATTAAACGATTAAATTCGATAGAAAAGTTTAAATCCCAAGTGAAATCGTTTCTGCTGCATAACTGTTTCTATACAATTAGAGACTATACTGAGCATCACAAGAAAAGTAACATTAATTTTAACAATTATACATAATGCATTATTTAACATTTGAACTGTATAAATGTGGTAACAAGTATTGTATTGCAGCCTCCGGGTCAATGACCCCCATCTCGATCAGGGTTTTCGTCCAGATTCTCTGATCCACTGAGCAAATGCTGTGATGGCCCCTAGTTTTGCTTCTGAACATAAATGTAACTTCATTTTCTATGCACGTCTCTAGAATTCAGTGGGAAATACAAGTATTCAAATTATCGCTTTCATGTTGTCGCGGCAGGAAGTATTATTTCGAAGGACAACATGAATAAGAGTCAAAATTTATTGCCTTTTTATCCTTGAAAATATATTTTATTACATGGGAGCTTCTTTTTTTCCAAAATTTAAGTAGTATGTGACTTAGTGTAGAGATATTTGTACAAAATTTTGAAAATTTGCACACAATTCACTTTTCCCCATAGCACGTCATACGCAGTTTTTAACTTTTTTGACATAAAATAAATAAATTAAAGAAAAATTAACTCAGAGCTGCTGGTCGCTAGAATTCGCTTTCAGACATCGGCTGAATTCGACCTAGCTCCCTATCTAGTGTTGACCCCCCCCCGTCGGAATTCGAACCCTAAAACCTCCCGGTCAGAGCCTCTACAGTGACATCACTTGATACCTTGAGCAACCTTTGCAGGATTGATCCCTTAAAAGTCATATCTATATTCAAAAAATGATAATAAAATTTAAAAGCAAAAACAAATTGGTACCAAGCCACCAGTAAGTATCCGATTCTGAGCGTGCCCGGAGAAAATTCGCACTTGTTCTAATTCCCTATAAACTTCGCATTACCTGAAAGCTCAGAGCGACCTGCAGTTCGTCCTTCCGCCGCCGTAGCGCCACCTCCGCTCGCCGACGCACTTCGCCTTGCCGCCGGGCGCTGTGCCAGGGCTATTCCTGGCGGCGAGACAGGGCGCGGAGCGGAGCGACAGAAAGGGCGGGGCGGAGAGCGGAGCACAAGCAGAAATGAAGGGGGAGGGGAGAAATGACCGCACGACGTAGTTCGAAAGGCGGTGTCGAAAAAAATTGGGGAGCATTCTTTGCAGTGCTGCTGCATTGATTGGAGCAAAATATTTTCTTCTCTTGTATACGCCTCAAGTCTTTGGAAGCCAACAATATCCCACCAATATTGTAACGCCCGTTTTGTCCCACGTGAACCGCTCTATTTGTCCAATATGAAGGCCAATATGAAGATTTGAAAACAATTTTGTTGGCAGTGGGAGAGTTTTGAAGCTTATTCCGTCTCCGCGTCGAGGTGGGAAATGCAGTTCTCTTGGATGCGACGCCGGAGTCCTTTGTACCTAATTGTTCACAATATTTAGTCCCAAGTTCGTTTGTATTTTAAGAAACCTCCTTGTGTAATTGAATTAACAAAAAGTAAGAAGTGTCCATTGTTATTCTTTGAGTGTTTTATCTCTTTAGAAAACTACACACCATAACAAAATGTAGATCGGTTGTTGTTTCGGGGCAGATGTATCCAAGGCTGCATTCAAATGCAAATATATTGGCACCACCACCATCTGATATTTATTTCTCCCGTCACGTAACACTCAGAAACGAAGTCCTCTGGGAGAGATAAAATATTTCATGTTTCTACGCGCGCCAACTACTTGTTCATTAGTCCCGTAACTTTAGTGTATGTTAGACGCGGGAGCCGACGGTGCTCTTCCCAACCACCCGGGACAAGCTCTAAGCCCGGGTCTCCCCAAATGCGCGGTAGTGCAGTGCACGTATGTGTGTGAGAAGTAAGGGATGAGGACAGAACAAGGAATTGGAAAGAAATTGGTGGCCCGTGACTCCTTTGTTAGGTACTGCTCCGGTTGGTTGGTTGGATTTTTCGTGTTTCCGAGCTCCTCAAATGCTTTGGTCATTAGTCCCGTTAGTGTAGTGCATGTTTGTTTTCGGTAGGTGGCGGTGATCTTCCCCCGCTGGATGGCGAGATCCGACTCTCCGGGCACCGCCCCAGTCGGAACAAGCTCTAAGCTTCCGACCGGTGTCCCGGAATATGTGATAGTGTAGTGCATGTTAGTGTAAGTGTGTGTGTGTGTGTGTGTGTTTAAGGGGAGAGGAGAGGGCAAGGAAGAGGAAGGAAAGTTCGCGCGCGGTCTGTGGCCCGTTTGTTAGGGTACTGCTCCGGCATTCGGCTTGTGTTGACCTGATAAATCACGGAAAACTACCGATCAGAGTAGCCGACCGCTAGAATTCTCCTCCAGACAGCGACTGAATTCGACCTATCTGAAAAGCCAGTGTCGAAAATCTTTTCGCCGTGAGGAGTGTAACCTAGGACCTCCCGGTCAGAGGGCAGCAGTGGCATCAGTTGATGCACTGAGCTACCGCTCCCGGTCCCGAGGGTTCGCTATATCCGAGTTCACTATAACCGGAGGCGACTGTAGATAGCTCGGGAGCCTGTGAAATACGCCTCTTGATTCCCACTCCGCCGCCGCGCAGCGCTGGGAGCGGAGTGGTCGGGGACGAGGCGGCGGCGCGTGGGTCGTGAAGTGAAGTGACGTGACGCGCCGTGGGCGCTCGGGGATGCCAGGGGCATCCGCAACGTGACCGCAGCGCCATCTCGTGCGAACGGATGGCGCCGCGCGCCGCTGGCGATTAGGAGCGCCCCACGCGTGAGATGGCGGCTAATGCGGGGAGCGTTACTCTTTTCTTTCTTCCTTTCATGCCGGCGGTTTGGTTTGGTTTGATTTGTTTTTTTCGTGTTTCCGGGCGCGTCAACTGCTCTATTGAATAGTCCCGTTAGTGTAGTGCATATTTTTCTCGGGAGATGGCGGTGATCTTCCCCCGCTGGATGGTGAGATCCGGCGCCGACCTACCGTCGGCTAGTGGGGTTTCCCCCTAACCAGGATTCTCCCACCAGCGGGGCACTGCCCCAACCGGGAGAAGCTCTAAGCTCCCGACCGGTCTCCCGGAATATGTGGTAGTGTAGTGCATGTTAGTGTAAGTGTGTGTGTAAGGGGAAGGAGGAAGGAAAGATCACGCGCGGTCCGTGGCCCGTTTGGTAGGGTACTGCTCCGGCATTCGCCTGGTGTTGATCGGAGAAACCACGGAAAACTACCGATCAGACGCGGCCGCTAGAATTCTCCTCCAGACAGCGTCTGAATTCGACCTAGCTGAAAAGCTAGTATCAAAAATCCTGCCGCCCTCAGAACTCGAACCTAGGACCTCCCGGTCAGAGGCGCTGCATTGTCATCAGTTGACTGAGTTGCACTGAGCTACCGCTCCCGGTCATGCCGGCGGTTGCGACACGAGATGTCTTTTCTTGGAAAATGGTGGTGGAAGTAGGTATATGCAGCCAGTGTGCGAATTGACGAGGGGGAAGGGGAGGCTGGCCAGTTTAGTGTTCCCTGCAGGAAAAATATTAATTTGAGTCTATTAGTTGCTAAATTCCTTCCTTTCTAGGTGCCTCGTTTTCATTTATAATTTTCTGCACTTCGACATGTTCAAGTCGAGGATACTGGAATATTTCTTTTTTCCAAGAGCATTTTTAGGATTCATTCAAACTGGCCTGCGGAAGCTAAGATCGTCATTTCATTCGTGAATTCGCCTCTTACCTCCCTCCTCGCCATTCTGGAGTTTTAATCGTCCCTCTCCATTGAGTAACTATAGTGAGCTAGAATTCTCCCCCAGAGAGGGGTTGAATTCGACCTAGCAATCTATCTCGTCTCGAAATCCACCAAATTGTCATTCCATGAAGGCAATTACCACTTAAGGCACTGCTACCACTTCACGAGTAGGACGAGTATCAGTAATTTACGTAAGAGTACGAATAAAGTATGTTATCGAGTACGAATAAAACTACGTTACGAAAAGAGCGTTAACGAGTACGTTTACGAGTACGAGTAAATTATGTTTACGAGTACAAGTATGTCACGAGAACGAGCAAAAGTATGTTTATAAGTGCGACTAAATTACTCTCAGGAGTACGTTAACGAGTAAAAGTATCTTACGATACGAGACAAGAACGTTAACGAGTACGTTTAGGATTGAAAGTACGTTACGAGTACAGTAAAAGTACGTTACGATACGAGACAAGAACGTTAACGAGTACGTTTAGAAGTACGAGTAAAAGTACGTTACGATACGAGGCCAGAACGTTAACGAGTACGTTTAGGATTAATAGTACGTTGCGAGTACGAGTAAAAGTGCGTTACGATACGAGACAAGAACGTTAACAAGTGCGTTTAGAAGTACGAGTAAAAGTACGTTATGATACGAGACAAGAACGTTAACGAGTACGTTTAGAAATACGAGCAAAAGGACGTAAATTCCCACTATCTCGCGAGATCTCCCGCTTCGGGAGGCGGCGCCGTGGCCTCCGCTGCTGTGCGTGGCGCGAGTCGCGCGTCCGGGACTTGAAGATGCGACACTCGTCCGCGACTCGCCATCTCGTGTGAATGAATAGCGATTGGCCGCGCACATTATAAGTGGTGGACTCGTGACATGGCGGCCAAACGCGAGGTTTTCCCTCCTTGGCTGCTGCCGGCGGCGACCGCGGGCGTCGGCGAGCATATTTATTGCGATCACATTCGCAAACGATATCCTTATACACTCTGAAACGGACTCAGCTGCAAGTCTGTACGTATTCCAGAAGAAAAATATACCGGCGGAGCAGGAGCACAATGGAGAAAATATAATGCACTAGTGGAGTATATCACATGGCCTACGGCAGTACCTGGTTATAGAAAGAATTTTTAAAGAACGAGCCAAAGTGACAGTTCGCTAAACAAGTGAACATCACATGTAATTCAGAAAAGTATCCCTCTGCCGCGACAGCTCTTCAGCCACGCCTCTTCGTAAAATGTTTGGTTATGGCTCATGTGAAAATATCCCTATGCAGAAGTTTACGAGTTTCGCTTAGGTATATGCGCGTACGTGAGTCCGGGAAATATTTAAATTTAATTACGTATGTGGGAAATCTCATAACATGCTCTCACGATCAGTAAAAGAAAACTCTCACGAATGTAAATAGAAAGCTCTCAATCACAGCTCGACACACAGCAGCACAATAGCCGGAAACACGTGCACCAGTACTCATCTCACATTCAAGTCTCGGTTTTAAAATAAACATGATATTTACTACACATAAAGTAAAATTTAATGTAATGTTTAAAGAAAAAAATAAGAAAGAGCACATATCACTGCACTTTCTAATTTCAATTATTTCATGTGGCGCACTATATTTTTGTCGGACGAGGCCATCACAAAAGGAAGTGTCGAAGCCATTTAAAATTTAGCCACCTGCAAACGAACGAATGCAGGAAGGGAGTCTAATGGGCTCGAGGGCACAACGACCACAGAACCTTCAGATTTGTGGCCAGCACTAGCTGTCACTTTGGCTCATTCTTAAGAAAATCCTTCTATATTAGGGGACGGATTTTGACGACCTGAAAGGTCGTCAAAAACGATCAATAAAATGATCTTAAAATTATTTTAAAATGCCCTACAACCAAAGAAAAAGGACGTACAATATTATCAAAACCAGTTAGAATGAAGAACTCAAGATTTTGGATACGTTACTGATGTAATCGTGACTTCTTCCATTTGCTCGGGTGAACTCAGCTTGCAAACTTTTGGTTTGGACTGATCGTTACCAGGAAATCTCTGTCTAGTTATTCCAAAATTGGGCGAAACGGCAATGGCGCTGGTATACGTCAAAGAATTACATTCTCACAACGGCTGTCAAAACAATTTCTGAGCAAACAAATCGAATAAGCAACTGAATAATACTGTAAAGAACATTTGTTGCATCTCGCAAATATTTTTCGAGACATGTACCATTAAAAATGACGTTAAAATCGATTAAATCAGTAAAAAATGGATTAAAAATTACGTGAAAAGATACAAAATGACTTATTAGTCGAACTCGACAAAAAATGCAAAATAATGACGTATAAAAAATGGGTCATTTCCTTTTGTCATACCATAATATTAATTTCTATACTAAACGACATTGTTTTAAAAATGAAAAGGAAAAGTTACGTCTCATTAAAATCCGCCCCATACTGATTATGTTTTGAAAGGTCGTTGAAAGGTCGGCAAATGAAGGTTGCACACAGTCTGTAGAAGTGTTAACTTTGTTCCGAAACATTCTCTAACAAATCGTGACAAAAAGTAGGTGACAATATGTGTATGAGACTTAAGTCATCAAATGCAGCGTACGTACATGGGAAAGCCACAATCACTGAATATCAAAGAGCTCTCGCAGTTCCCTTACATCACGCTTTTAATAAATCGCGCAATACACCAACTTTTAATAAAATCATTCCGAAAGTAAATAATCTACATTACTAATTTCCAGTGCAGAAAATGAAATAAAACTTTGTAGTTACGTCCATGAGAGAGGTATGTGGTTAGATACCCAGAAACTCAGGAAAAATCAAAAACAATAAAACAGTTTCGGGTGTGCCAGAAAAATGCAATTATTACATTGTTATTCGGCCTATTCCCATACTGTGCGTACCTACTGAAATCACGTACTCAATGCGTCATTGCTTACGACACAACTAACGACGTCCGATAGCAAGGCTCCAAGGAAGAGTCTGCACGTCATGAAATTTTTTTCTATTCACACATGATATGGAATACCATTTTTTATTTCGTTAGTAGTGTATGAGAAACTGTTGTACTGTGTATACACTATACTATGTTATTTCAGTGTTGGTTGGTTGGTTGGTTTTTTCGTGTTTCCGGGCGCGTCAACTGCTATGGTCATTAGTCCCGTAAGTGTAGTGCATGTTTTTTCTCGGGATATGGCGGTGATCTTCCCCCGCTGGATGGCGAGATCCGGCACCGACCTACCGTCGGCTAACGGGGTTTCCCCCTAACCAGGACTCTCCCACCAACGGGGCACCGCCCCAGTCGGGACAAGCTCTAAGCTCCCGACCGGTGTCCCGGAATATGTGTTAGTGTAGTGCATGTTAGTGTAAGTGTGTGTGTAAGGGGAGAGGATAGGACAAGGAAGAGGAGGGATAGATCCAGCGCGGTCCGTGGCCCGTTTGGTAGGGTACTGCTCCGGCATTCACCTTGTGTTGATCGGAGAAATCACGGAAAACTACCGATCAGACCAGCCGGCCGCTAGAATTCTCCTCCAGACAGCAGCCGAATTCGACCTAGCTGAAAAGCTACTGTCAAAATCCTGCCGCCGTCAGGACTCGAACCTAGGACCTCCCGGTTAGAGGCGCTGCAGTGACATCAGTTGAATTTCAGTGTACGTGAAGACTGTATTACAATATCTTATTTATTGCAGTGGTATGCAACAGATTTTAAAAGTGCGTGCTACTTTTTCGAAAACTACTTTGTGTGGTTTTGTTCAGCAGCATTTGTCAGCAAAATAGATGTTTTTATGTGAATTTTCTCCAGTTGTCGGAATGAGGAAATAAAGCGAACTATCACAGCCACAACATACGTTTGCCAACATTCACGAAGCTGCTAATCATTTCTGCATTCTTCTTTCAGGGCTCGCTGCCAAAATAATTCGGCAAGAATGAATGCCAAAATAACTACTCACATGACTTGATTAAATAAACAGCGTGTATGAGAATTGCCTTTGGAGTCGAGAGGCGTGACATGTGTTTTCCTTGAAGATGTCATTTCTGCTAAAAGAAATTCCGAAATCGTTGTCGTTTTCAAATTATCAAAGAAAGATTCTAATGGCAGAACAAAATAACAGAGACTTATGGAACATTATCTTACGATCGAATGCCACAGTAGCATGCTGACATTTTGGCGCAGTGGAAAGGACACACACAAAGTACGTGCGATGGCCCCCAAGAACACATGTGCCTGACCGGGAGTGGTAGCTCAGTGCATCAACTGATGTCACTGCAGCGCCTCTGACCGGGAGGTCTTAGGTTCCAGTCCTGACGGCGGCAGGAATTTCGTCACTAGCTTTTCAGCTGGGTCGAATTCACTCGCTATCTGGAGGAGAATTCTAGCGGCCGTCTGCACTGATCGGTAGTTTTTCGTGGTTTATCAGATCAACACCAGGTGAATGCCAGAGCAGTACCCTGACAAACAGGCCACGGACCGCGCGCGATCGTTCCTTCCACTTCCTTGTCCTATCCTCACCTCTTACACACACACACACACACACACACACACACACACACACACACACACACACACACACTTACACGCGCTACACTACCACACATGTCGGGAGACCTGTCGCTGTCTGGAGGAGAATTCTAGTGGCCGGCTGCTCTGATCAGAAATTTTCTGTGGTTTCTCCGATCAACACCAGGTGAATGCCGGAGCAGTACCCTACCAAACGGGTCACGGACCGCGCGCGATCTTTCCTTCCTCGTTCTTGTATCCTTACCCCTTACACACACACACACACTTACCCTAACATGCAATACACTACCACACATGCTGGGATACCGGTCGGGGACTTAGAACTTGTTCCGGCTGAGGCGGTGCCCCGCTGGTGGGAGATATCTGGTTAGGGAAAACCTCGCTGGTCGACGGAAGGTCTGCGACGGATCTCGCCATTCAGTGGGGGGAGATCACCGCCACCTCCAGATGAAAAACATGCACTACACATACGGGACTAATGACATCACTAGTTGACGCGCCCGAATCACTAACAATCAATCCATCAATCCATTAAATCCAGCTCGAGCATCGCATTAATTGACAATACCACTTGATCATCGCGCCAACAGTAGTCCCCCACCACCATGCGGGCAGATTGGCCGCCGGGAAGCCGCCGCTTTACGTAGCAGCGCCGTAAAAAATGTGCGCTGGCCATCGCTGGCGCCACGGGTCCTCCCTGGCACCAGAGGCTGCGCGGCGCCGCGCCTCGTTGGCCAGCCACAAAGGACCGCCCCCGCCCGCCCGTGGGCCCCGGCGCCAAACAAGCGAACGGCAGAAGGCGCCCGCCAACGCCACACGACAGGGCACCCACGCCTCCACCCGTGCCACTGAGGAAGGACTTTTATTTAAGCAGGGGCCATCTCGCACAAGTACTGGAAACAACTATTCAAGATAGATAGATAGATAGAGATACAGAAAGAGAGAGAGAGAGAAAGGGAGAGAGATAGAGAGATGTACTCAGATACGTAAGAATTTATTCCTCAAATAGACATAAAATAATAATATCTCTCTCAATTTCTACGAATCTCTCTTTCTTTTATATATATATATATATATATATATATATATATATATATATATATATATATATATGTGTGTGTGTGTGTGTGTGTGTGTGTGTGTGTGTGTGTGTGTGTGTGTGTGTGAAATAGTTCTTACATTATTTAGTTGTATTCACACATCGAACTGGCCGTGTTAAGAACTTGGCTATACTACCAGATCATTCAAAAGACTGGGAGTGCAAGACATTGCTTCATTGGGAAGCACAAAGAGGCACCCAGGCTCCCTTCTTAGGAAACTGGTTGCAACCTGGAGAAGATTTTACATTCAACCGACACATAGCGTCTTTAGTCGTGAATTAGAGGAATAATTACAAGTACATTCTTGCAGGTTGTGTATTTTGAATTCTAATGCATTTTTCTGCCGTTTAATCCAGTCATGGTGGAATTCTTCAGAACTTAATTTTGATGAACAATTTTATTACCGATAAGGTTATATGAATAATACTCCTGCCATACTTATACTCTTTCAATGACAATCACGTCCAGCATTACTGGGCGAAACGTCAGTAAAATGGATTATTGAAGAGGCTGAGTTCGTGATCCACCTGGCCATTCTACATTTTTCAACAATATTTCACAAAAGGATCAATCAGCTTCCAACTCACAAATATATTTTATAATTTGTTAACACAAATGCTTCAAATGATCACTTATTCAATTTTTTAAAAGGACACATTTCGATGAATGCTAAAACATTTTCTCGTAAACTACTTCGAAGTTTTCCCCGAAAAGTATTAATTATTTATTTTATTTAGTTTACTTATTTTATTTATGTTATTTATTTGTCGTGGTTTGTGCGGCACAAACACTAACCACTACCTGTCGCTGTCGGGGAGGTGGGATAAGTGGTTGGGGATTTTTCTGAAAGGACAGTTCATTGGCTGTGGGAATGTGTTTACTCTGTGAAATCTTTCGCCGGATGCCAAGAGCACGAGCCGAGCGAAAAACAATGCATGTTTTGTGAAGCTGTAATGACACGTTGGACTTGTGAATGTCCACAATCTCCCAGCTTGAATTAATTGCTTCATATATTTATAATTGGTTTCGCCTTGTAACGAAGGATTCCTTTCGACCGAACAGGTAAAGGCATGTGTGAACTCGAACGTTCGGCATTTCGTTTATTAATTTATTTCATATGCAGTCTCGACTGAGCGCATTATTCGAATTTTTATTTCTTTGGTATCAATGATATTTGCGTCATTAAACGCAACGTATGTGTAAGGACTTTTCAGGCCACAAGGAAAATACTGCAGTTTAGAAAATAATAAGAGTTCTGCTAAGGAATGTTCACGAAACAATGTGTTTCGTTAACTGAATCATTGCGAATTTTATTAACTGGCGTGACCAGCTCTCAATACAAATAAACAATAAATACAAAGGGCGTGATAAATGATTTATAAAATGAAATATATCTAATAAAATATGCTATTATATTTTTCATGAGCTCTGCAATTACTTTGTTGTGACCTATTATTTTTTAGTATTAACAATAAAAATATTTGAAAATTTGTTTTATTAAATCTTAAATAAGGACTATCAGATTGAAAAAGAAAGTTTTTCATTCGTGCAAAACTTACAAAATTATTTTCATATTTTTATTTTTAAATTGTATTAATTAATGCGAATGATCAGAAGCAACGCGAGTCCGAAAGGTACGAAGATCTAATTAACAGCTGATGTTCATAGACGCCAAAATGCAGTGCATCAACAAAGTGGAACACGCAGTCTTCTGGATCTTGGCAAAGGCAGTGGTATCCCAAGCCCAAGGCTAAGATATTGATGCCGGTCATCAATTTCGTACTTCAAACAAAGACTCAGGACTTGACGATTAAACGACCACGAGAAACCAACGTGCCGAAACCCTCAAATGTTAATTGTAACACCTCCTGATCAACAGAAATCTGGTATGTTGAGTCCCCTTGTTAGCTCGATTAAACTGAGATGCAATCGAAATAGAACTCAAGCAAATGTTCTATTACCCAACGAACATTTGTTTTTTATAGCAACTTGTTAATTGCATTTAACACTTCGATCCTTTAACTCGTTTCTTTTCCGAATAACTATTTGCCTTCCAAACGCGAAAATTTAATCAATTTTATTAATTTTTAACAAAGAGTAATGAAGAATAATAGCCAAAAAATTTATTATTAGATTAATAACGTTAGTTTTCCTTTATTTTAAAAATCACTAGATAGAAACTGGCATGCAATGCTCGTCACTATTTTGACGTGTTTCTCAATGGAGGCATCATCCAGTTACACCGTTTAAAAACAAATCATAAAGAAGTAAACGACGCAGACATAATGAGATGTTTGGATCGAAAATCATACTAAGTCTTTATCTTGAGTCTGACTACATTAAAAATAAATATAGGATTACTGTAATAATGTACAAGTATATGCGATGTAAGAATTTATTTTCTTCTGAAAATCCAAGTAGAAATTGCAGAAGCCATTCAGAAATTTCAATGATTTAGTTAAATCCAGGAAAGGACGGACACTTTAACCATAACACACACTGCTCAAAGTTAATTTAACCTTAGGGCGTACATTTTTGCGTACCAAACCCACGAAAGCAATGTTCCAATAATACTACAAAAACGTGTATGAAATGTTGAAATGTATCGTAAAACTATCAAATTATTAAAGCAACAAAACAACCGGAGAGGATAGTGTTATATCTTACCAAACAGAGACACGAAATATTTTCCCAGGAAACACCTCATGTGAGTTTACCTGCAAAAACAAAGAAAAATGAATATTAGTATATTAGACAGGTCAGACTTAAAAAATAAGAACAGAGTTGCTGTACAGTATAGTTTTGATTAAACATATCATTCTTGTCCCAATTTGAATATAGTACGTCAGAAACGAAAACACTATGTAGATCTAATGCCATAACCATGAGAGAATGCATTAAAATATGTGAATAACAATATTTTGGTGAATATCTTCGACATGTTTGAATCACTGGAATGTTTATAGCCAAAACGGAAAACGTGTAGAACATTTTAGGCGAAAATCCAAGTTTGACACTTTCCACGAAACACTATCTCATCCTACTTTCCCGGAAAACCAAACACAAAAAATGTACTACATGAACTCATTTAAAGATCTAATTTTGAATATCAGATTTCATTAAGAAAAAATCTCTAACCTCAATATCGGAGTTGTAAGAAGACACCGAAAAATTTTGAACTTTTGACATTTTCGAAAATGTAGGGAGCTCAAAAACATCGGACCTATCCCACGTTTATAAATTCGCTTTTTAAACTTTATTTACTTGTTTTATAAACTTACTTTGCTCCCAGATAAAAATTGAAATAAAAAAAATGTTTGAGAGCATTTTGAAAATGCCCTCGAGGCTTCATGAAAAAATATACGAAATATTTTGTTTCAAATTAACGGTTACGGTTTAAACGCTAACTGCTTACTACGCTAAATGCTTACGGTTTAGCCGCTAGCGTTGTTCACATGCAGATGGACAGATAGACGTTTCGCCTTAAACAAATTTTTCGATATAAAGTACCAATACAATGTAGATTTTGACGTCACAACGTGTTAGAGGAAGTTCTTTACTATAGAGCTGAGTAAAGGTAGAGATTGCTATAAGAAGGCACTGATTTGGCAGCTACTGCTTGCCATTCTGCAACATAACTGCTAGTTACGTCCATGCACTCATTTGTCAGTGCGTTCTTTTACAGTTAGCTCATTTGTAAATGGCTTCACAATATCTCTTGCAATGTCATCGCCCTGCTGACGTTCATTTGTTTCTCGACCTGTCAAAGAGGTCCCTTCATAGAGCAACTCCTCTATGCATTAAGGAACAAGAATGATCCACTTTTTCGGTATCAGGGACCTCACAATTTTCTGAAATATGACTACATAATGTATTAGAGGGAGTCATTTACTACATTTGAGAACAGGATTTATTCCCCAAAAACCACCGCTTAGCTCAGTGCATCGACTGATGTTACTTCAGCGCCTCTGACCGGGAGGTACTAGGTTCGAGTCCTGATGGCGGCAGCATTTTCGACTCTAGCTTTTCAGTTAGGTCGAAATCAGTCGCTGCTTGGAGGAGAATTCTAGCGGCCGGCTGCTCTGATCGGTAGTTTTCCGTTGTTTCTCCCATCAACACCAGGCGAATGCCGGAGCAGTACCCTACGAAACAGGCCACGGGCCGCGCGCGATCTGTCCTTCCTCTTCCCTGTCCTATCCCCTCCCCTTACACACACACTTACACTAACATGCACAGCACTACCACATATTCCAGAAGACCGGTCGGGAGCTTACAGCTTGTCCCGGCTGGGGCGGTGCCCCGCTGGTGGGAGAGTCCTGGTTAGGGGGAAACCCCACTAGCCGACGGTAGGTCGGCGCCGGATCTCGCCATCGAGCTGGGGAAGACCACAGCCATTTCCCGAGAAACAAACATGCACTACATTAACGGGACTAATGACCAAGGTAGTTGACGCGCCCGGAAAAAACCGAAAAAAACAAACCAATCCTCCAAAACCCACGCAACACACAGCCACCTTATGTCACCCCGCTAGCGCCGGCTACGCCGCGCCACACCCCGGCACATCAAGTCACGTCACGCTATACCCCGCCACATCCCACCACTCTCTATTAGGCTACGTCACACCCCCTAACGCCACGCACTGCTCTGTCCGTTTGGCTTTGGTTTGGTTTTTTCGTGTTTCCGGGCGCGTCAACTGCTTTGGTCATTAGTCCCGGTAGTGTACTGCATGTTTGTTTCTCGGGAGATGGCGGTGGCCTTCCGAAGCTGGATGGCGAGATCAGGCGCCGACCTACCGTCGGCTAGTGGGGTTTCCCCCTAACCAGAATTCTCCCACCACCGGGGCACCGCCCCAGCCGGGACACAGTTTAAGCTCCCGACCGGTCTTCCGGAATATGTGGTAGTGTAGAGCATGTTAGTGTAAGTGTGTGTGTAAGGGGAGAGGAGAGGACAGGGAACAGGAAGGACAGATCGCGCGCGGTCCGTGGCCCGTTTGGTAGGGTACTGCTCCGGCATTCGCGTGGTGTTGATCGGAGAAACCACGGAAAACTACCGATCAGAGCAGCCGGCCGCTAGAATTCTCCTCCAGACAGCGACTGAATTTGACCTAGCTGAAAAGCTGGTGTCGAAAATCCTGCCGCCGTCAGGACTCGAACCCAGAACCTCCCGGTCAGAGGCGCTGCAGTGACCAGTTGATGCACTGAGCTACCGCTCCCGGTGCTCTGTCCGTCCGGTCACGCTCCGCTCAACCCCGCCTCCCCCTATACACTCCACTGCACACACCCACTAATCATCCCGTCCCTACCCCCAAGACCCTATCCCGCTCCGGCCTATCCCTTCCCTGCCCGCCCCGCTCCCAGTCAAGACACATGTGGATGCGATATCCCGGTAACACCAACCGCCATAAATCGTTCGCCAAACCCTCTGCTGGTCGCGGGCTAGCGGGCACAATGGGCCACACTCCCACCGTACGGGCAAAAACCAATATTCACGTGGTGGGTCCAGGACAAAACCTAGTCGTTTGGGGCCGTTGTTGTTATACAGAGTAGAGAAAACGTTAATGAAATGCGGCGCGAAAAAACGGCGAGTTTTCGGCAGTAAAATTATTTTTACAGGGTCGCAGTAAATAAAAAGTAGATAAAAACAGTTGCTAAATTTTGAAAAAATCCTCTATCACGTGGTGTAGCCAGAGTTCATGTTTTGTGGGTCCTCGGTGACGAAAAATCGAATGACGGCAAAATGTTTGTCTGTCCGTCTGTGAACAACGCTAGCAGCTAAATTGTTCTCCCGATTTTCTTCAAACTTGATATCCCCCCCATGTATCTTGTTGATGTCGCGCGCTACTCCTGGAATTTCAAATCAATATTTTAGTATTCGAGTGTACTTTCATGAATCCCCTGGGACATTTTCAGAATGAAAAAAGAAAAACGGCTCTATCGATTTTGGTTAAATTTTGTTGTTGAATAGTGTGAAGAACGTATAAAAAAATGATGCATGTCTCTTTTTCTTTGGAAACTGTTATTTTTTTGAACTCTTATGAAATCTGTTGCTTAAAGTTAGATTTTGATATGAATTTGTGTACAATTTTTTGAAAACTTACGAGTTCATTTCGCGTGAAAAATGCTGTTTTAGCCCAGTTCATTTTCACCTGACAGTAACTTCGAGTATTGCAATGAACCATTCGACGTCATGAATTTAAATTTCATTTATTTTTTAAACTTTGTTTTAGCAAACACTAATTAACCTAAACCTACGCTGCAGCATTTCTCGGGAATTTCAATTTTCATAATATTTATAAAAACGAATAATTTGAACAATTAGGAATAAATTAAAAGTGGGAGTTTTTAAAAACATGGGAGTTTTTTTGTTTTTTTTTTTCTCCCTTTCAAAATTCAAAATTTATTGCTTATTTATCCTTGAAAATAGATTTTACTACATGGGAGTTTTGTTTTTTTTCTCCCTTTCAAAATTCAAAATTTAAGTAGTATATGACTTAGTGTAGGGATCACAGAATTTTGAAAATGTGCACACAATTCACTTTTCCCCATAGCACGTCATACGCAGTTTTTAACTGTTTTTTTGACGTAAAATAAATAAAAAATAAAATAAAATAAAGTATATTACAACAACGTTCGTAATAATTAATGAATAACATAACAGAACATTTATAAAAGTAGTAGTTGGAGACGAGGCCCATGGCCCCCGCGAAGTCCGTGACGCTTAAGAGAATGGTGCATTAAAATCCTAGATTTTTAGAAAATTGCAAAAGTGTATTTTTTGGAATGGGTGTCATTCTACAACTATAATATTGAAGATAGAGATTTTTTTCGCAATAAAATCTGTTCCTTAAAGCCAGATGTTTAAATAAGTTCGTCTTCAATTATTCAAAAATATGATTTTCATGTAATTTGGCCAAAATATAGGTATTTAAAAACACTTTGAAAATTTATTCTCGCAAAAATCGCTCCGAATGTTTTCTTTATTTTTTCTCGGATAGAAGAAAGGATGCTTAAAATAATGGCAAGGGTTTCATTCTCGTTGAACTCTAAATTTTCGAAAATTTCAAAGTAAGAAATAATGCGAGGAAGTATGTGCTGCTGCATCACTACTTGTTTAAAGATTGAATTACTTTCCGCAAATTAAAGGACGCCTTATTTCAAACACCTTTTTCTTTGCAATGTTATTTCCTTCTGAAATCCTTTCATTAAACGAGCAACTTCGCCCTCTGATATACTTTCAGTGTTCATTATGAAACGTGACACGGTATGACTCGCATAATGCGGGCTACAAGCTGTGAACAGGGCAGGAAGTCGACTCGCGATTTCACCGATGCGGGCAGTAAAGAAAGATACGGATGCATGTGCTATGATAAGGAACGTGAAACAACTTGCAACAGTTCATGCGTTATAACCGTCCACACTACTAGTAATACATCAATGGCGATATTTTCAAAACGTCGAAGTATTGAAAATTTTTTGAACATCAATGTGTTGAAATGAATGATTTTACGATGTCAGTGGTCGTATTTTGAATGAAAGAAGTGGCATTGTAACAGATGACTCGTAATTTTCACATTTACGTATTCATATTGAACTTTTTCAGAGCGAGGTTACTAGGGGAGTAAAGAGTCTTGCTAATGAGTAAAACGGGTAACGTCACTAACGAGAGAAATAGCGATATATAAAGTCAATTATTTTCCAATTACTTAATCTCAAATTTAATTTTTGTTATTTTTTTATTTTTTTGTTGTTCAATTATGAATCAATCAGTATTGGTGCTTACTTGAAGTCCCTCTGCACCCTCCTAAATAGGTTAGAGGTTACCAGTTTTAAAAACTTCTTTTCGGTTTTTGCGGGAGGCCTTATTAACATTGTTGCAATTTTGAACACTGCTTCTATTGAAGAATTATTTACTTTGAGTGAATTTCACTGTCAGTATTATTGACATTACGTCTCTTATGTTAATACCAGGGTATTTTTATTAAATGACTGACAATTCTACTGATGTGGTCAACAAGAGTCAAGTCCATTACAACTAGGAGTGGTGATGTGAATTGTTCGACGTCATCTTCGATTGGCAAATAAATACAATATAATGATCCACAGTAATAATTTAACAAACTAATTATACACAAATACAGTATTTTTATTTTAGTTTCTTCAATAAAATTAACTTTTACTGGGGCAGATAATTTAGATCATAACGATTTCATTTTCGTCTTCAAGCCTTCTTAGAAAGCAAAATATTTTTATAAATAATTTTCTACAAAAATGGATGTATGATTTCACCTGCTCGGGATTTCAATTAGGTAAAAAATGACGTACCATTCTCAGCTCAGATCAAACACAAAACTCATACCGGCAAAGCCTTTGAAGTTAAAGGAAGCTTTCATCTCTGCTACAATATTTCGGTAGTATGGCTGGAAACGTGCCACAGAAGCTTGATATATTGCGTCTTCTATTCTTTGATAGAATGTTCTAAGAGAGGATCATCACAATGAAGCAAATAAAAATTTGATCAATGTACTGCAACGCCTGGAAACCTTGATGAGAAACAAGATTATAAAAAATACTGCCTTCTACGGTCCTTTAATGTCGTTTGTGTCTCCCTATACATAGAAGCAGCTCCTAGTTCCTGAGTCACGAAGGCGGCAGGTATGAGTAAATATAAAGAACTTAATTCAACCCGCGCAAAAAGTAAGCATGTTGAGACAAAGTAAGGCCTCACTATGAAACCCTTGATAACGAAGTGTTTAATATAAGTTGTCGTAAGATATTTCAGGAAGAAAGCTACATACTTCAACGAACGAGAGGAAACTCTTCAGAGTTTTAACTAATTAGAATTTTGATAAGCCTTGAAATTTTGTTCAAGATGTTCTTCGAAAATTATTTTGAACTTTCAAGTGCTCTCCTCAACTAGAATTAACATAAAAGAAAATATTCTGATGTAATATTCCTAATTGTGTACTGATAATGTATAAAGTATCCAAGATTAAATAATTATAGTCATCTCTGTCAACTTAGGTTTGAGAGCTTTAGGTCAGACGGCCTTGCCATCATCAGTCTAGAAATAATATAAATAAAATACAAAATCAATACAAACTAAAAAAATGAACATAAAAATAATAATAAAAACCCTCGAAATTATCATATTCTAACTTTGCGAATCTTACGATGATTATAGAAAAGTTCTATATGATTTTGAGGGTGCCACCCACACACCCCGTAACTCGTAAGCAAATGAGAAAAGATTGTTAAAAGTTTTTTTTAATATGGTTTTATTTCGTTCATTCATTATTTATTTCACTGAAAATCTTGTTGCCCATAATTGTGGGAATTCTGACGAGGTATTGTTGGCATTATCTTTGTCAACTTAGATTTTAAATTTAAGCATTTATATCCCAGTTGACAAAGAAGACTTCAATTATTTCATCATTGTTGCCCACATCTGCCCAACTATATATGAAACCTCCAGGGAAACCTCCACCAAATTACCACTTGACACGTTCCTCGAGTAGCCTTTGAAGGAACCAGAACTTTGCAGGGACTTTCTCCTCGAGTCGAAGACAAGCACTCGTTGCTTCACCAGCATCGTGTATCGACAGTGGGCTCACACAGAATATTCATGTCGAGAACCGGACAATCAATATACCCACCGACAGTACATGCGACCCTCTCTTGTTTGCCATTGTCTCTGAACGGAAAACTTTCTCTCATCGCCGAATCGGGCTCCCTGCCTGTTGAGGCAACTCAGCTGCGAAAGTTTTCTGTTAGACTTAGAATCTCTGATGATTTGCGTTTTGCATGTGTGGGAATTCGTTATAGAAAGATTGCACAGGATATTACGATACGATAGAGATTTTTCATTTAGTATTCGTGTTTTAATTATTTTTGTTTAGCGTACTGTGACATACCAATATGGGGGCATGTTTTATTACAGAATATTTGTCGTAAATGGGCGAAATGGTCAGAGCAAATAATAGGCAATATGGCGCCTTAGTAACAGTGTTGTGGTTGTCAGGATAAACAAACATTCATCTGACCGTGGAGGTGACGGCGTGAGTAGGAGGAAATATAAGAGATTTGTGGATTGGTTGAAGAAGCGTCGACTGATTATTAAAACGGAAGCTTGGGCATTTTGTCGAAATAAAAAAAGGCGAGGCATTGTGGGTTTTAAAAGGGAGGATAAAATTCATTCGGTCGCATGTCGTGACGGCGAGCAGTTCGCTCGCGAATAGATTAATTTGTGCACGTTAGGACTTGTAAAAATTTCGGGGGTCTACAATACGTGTTAAGACTTTGAAATATTTTCGTGTGGTGGAGCAAGAATCGAACTTGAGGGACATATTCGGACTCTGAATATTTTCGTGGCAGAACCAGAAGTGAACTTGTGATACTTCTAAGATTTGGAGAACATGTCGAGTTCCGAATATTTTGCTGTGCATAAAAATAAGACTTGGAGTTTTTTTCGCGAGTGAACTCCAATCATTCTTGAACTTATAAATGTATGCGGTTTACAAATGATACCGGACTTTGCCTATTTTCTTGCTATAAACGGAAGATAGAACTGAGAGATTTGTTTTGCTGTGTAATCATAAAAGCACTGGATATTTATACGGTGAGAACGGGCATCAGACATAATATAGTGGACCTGGAACAAATATTTGAGTGGTGCGAAGCGGTGAATCGACGGTGTTCGTTTTTAAAGAAGAGAAGCAGATTCGTGGTAATTGGACTTCGGGACTTCGGAGCCTTAAAAAAGAAGGGAAGACGTTTCTTCGAGGTAGCACCAATCAAGAGTACGCGAAGACCAGAATCGCCGTATAAGGTTCGAACCAGGTCATGACTAAGAAAGTTTCTCAATGTAAATTTTTTACATTTTAATTTGCTGCATTTGATAGGAAATAAACATTAAGTTTCTCTTGAAAGAAAGATAAATGATTTTCATTGGCCAATTCAAGCTAATAAGTAGCTAGATCAAATAATCTCTGTTTTCAGATTCCTCGCCATTCTGTATAGATGGCAGATCGGGTAATCGGCTATTAATAGATAATAGCGATTATTTCTGACGTGACCCATCAACCCAGCTAGCGGGATAATATTCAGTTTTTATCAGAGTAATAGTAGTTAAAATATTATCGTAACCTTTTTCCTGGCGCCCATGTTGTTAGAAATTTGGAAACGGGTTACGACGAATCGCCCAATAATTGTAGCAGTTAGGGTATGTTTCAGTACAAAACTGTAAAACAGCGTGCAAACTATTGTGGAAATAGTTTACAGCAATATTTCCTCATTTCGAAACTGCTGTTGGCAGATGATAAGTCACGAAAGCATCGGACTCCCCGATACTATTAGAAACACGAGGCTCTATTATTTCATAAAAAATCATGTAATTGTTCTGAACAAGAAAATACGTTACAACACATACTATTAAACCTATTTTGAATATACAACTAACAACAATATTGGTACGCCGAGAATTTTTTCGCTATAGTAGTCTTACGGATCACAGTGATGGAGAGTGTTACTTATTCTTCGGTAAACAAGACACGAAGACACTCGAAGATTGGAAAATGAATGCCAAGATATCCAAAACAAGTCTGCAACCGTGAACTAACCCCTGAATTCATGACAATATGAACATCCCCTCCATCTAACAACACTCGATGAAGCGGCGGCGAGGACGGACGTCGAGGACAGGCGGCGAGGACGGGCGGCGAGGACGGGCGGCGAGGACGGGCGGCGAGGACGGGCGGCGAGGACGGGGGCGAGGACGGGCGGGGCCGGGCGGGGTGAGGGCGGACACGCAGACGGGCGTCGAGGGGACGGCGAGACAGGCAACGGAATGAGAGATTAGGACGGGTGAGGACGGGCGGGATGGTCCCAAGGCGGGGGGTCGACGGGAGCGTGTCTGTCCCGGGGCCGATCAATGGCGGAGGGCGGTGGCAGGGTGGCGTGAGGAGGTCGAGGGCCAAGGGCCATGCATAAGGCAGCGCCACCGCCTTCAATCTTTGATGGGCACCTTCGTTTGACCGGCGCCCCCCTCCTTCCCATCCCTTTCATAAGCACTTGTCTCCGCTTCAAGCAGATATTGTTGGTTGGTTGGTTGATTGGTTGGTTGATTGATTGATTGGTTGGTTAGTGCATGTTTCTTCTTGGGTGATGGCGGTGATCTTTCCCCACTGGATGGCCTGGTCTGGCATCGTCCTACCGTCGGCTAGCGGGTTTTTTCAGAATCAGGTATCTCCCACCAGCGGGGCACCGCCCCAGCCGGGTTCAGCTCTAAGCCCCCGACCGGTCTCTCGGCATGTGTGATAGTGTAGTGCATGTTAATGTAAGTGTGTGTGAATTCTGTAAATGACTTCTCTTTATAAAAAATTACCTCCAAAGATGCATCAACAAATTTACGCACAAAATGACGATTTTGTAATTTTTAGATCAATTCAATAGGCATAGCATTGCAACTCAGTTGGGTTGCAGCATACATCAAAATCCTGCTTACCTCAAATAAAGTGCTTGGTACGCTCCGAAAGCATCTTTTGTTTCTCCTAAAGAATCACAGTTACATTTCTTTGGCTGTAATCTACAAAATTACTCAATTTTGCACCTTCTATTATATTTTTCTGTTTTAGTTCCTCGGTATGTTTAAAGAGATCATTTTATTCTCGTTACTCGTTATGCCCAGCTGGAGAGTATTTGAATGACTACTTTAATAATGTATTGTTGTCTATTTATTATTAGTTATTAAGCCTTATAACGAAGCCCGATGAATATCTGATTTTCATACAGTATATTATTGCTTCATCTATGATCCTACGACCCCCATACCCTTCAAATTGTGTAAAGATCGATATCACAGGACATCGAAACCCGCTTTCAATGGTTCTTAATAATACTTTTTTTTTTCTTATATTAATTAGTATTTAAAAAAAATAAATTATTGTCATTAATTCTTTGTTGTAATTTGATATAAAATACCTACCTCATAGATAACTGTATCAATCTCCGAACTTCTTACAATTGAATAAGCACTTATTACGTTCTATTAGACCGTAACGTGGCATTTTGAGGTCTACGAGCACTACCGTAGACACTTAAGAAGCGTCATAAAACGAAATGAATTTATTTCAAGACATTAATTCAATCACCTGGTAATCATCTCGACAGAAATACAAGCAGCTTCGTCCGGTCGCCGTGACGTTAGAATATCAAATTTTGTCCCTGCTAAACCGGGCGACCTCTGCAGCCACAGAGGATTCGAGTCCAAATACAGAGAGCTATCTCCGGGGTCCCATTTCAACTTGACTGATTACTCATTCATTCTGTCCAACCGGAGACAACTTCACACTCTGCTCTGACAGCCTCCTGGTTGCACACTCCATCACGACAGGTCATTAAGAATAATGAACAGAATCCTCTCCCGAAAAGGAGACGCGTCAACACATCAGTTTGTTCTGATCTTCGTCGCTGCCCTGTTGGAAATATCTGTGGTGTGACTTGCCCCTGATATAGGTCGCTCACTCTTGAATGAACGGTGTTAGGACTTGATTAATGAATTGTCTTTATGATCCGATTAAAATTAGTATGTAATTGACACTTGTGAGACGGCATTTTCATACCAATCACATACAAGGTTGATAGAAGGCAACCTGTTCGTTTCAACACTGTCACTGGTTGTTTTGCCGTGTGTCAATCAGGAAGATATTTCAATTGAAGAAGAGAAACAAATCCTGATATGACCAATGATATTTATCATAGGTAATACCACGAGTGAATTGTCAACAAATTCTCGACGGCGGGAATTTATCTGAGAAGTTCCAATGCCCGAGTGATTTAATAGTACTATTCCACGAGTGAAATTATGTCCCAAAGAATTTCAATTTGCGTCTAAAATTGAAAATAATGGAAAGATATGATAAAATCAAAGAGATTAAGTTATACTACGTACGCGGTTTATCGGATAACCACATAGACGTATACCGCCGCCTCCTAAGGTAAAAGACTCGCTGTTTATGATTGGCCAGTAGGGAGAAGCGGTAAGAAACATCGGAGAGAAAAAGCGATAAACTTTTGGTAATACACCGCCCTGATTGGGGCATTTTGTATGTATAGTTAAACACTATTCACTTTAATTTCACGAGTGGAATAGTCTTCGTAAATTCCATCACTGTTAGCGCCAAATTGAGGAAGACCTTGAACTTACAAAAAATATCTAATACTGAAAATATATTGCAATTTTATGACAAAAATGTATTAGAATTCAAAACGTGTAGGTCTTAAACGATACCTAATGATATATAAAAACTATATTTCATTATTAATCATGTATACATTATTTATAATTCTTAAATATTTTCATGGCTTCTCGATTAGAGAACAAAAAATTGGATACATGTTTAAGAAACAGTTTTTGTAGTCTTTTTTCTTACATATCCACCGGTCAATTAAAAAGTCTGACACAAACAGCACGCACGGGACAGAAACAAACATTCCCACAAAGCAACTGGCCATGCAGGAACGTTAACGCATCTCTTCAATTCGACAGCTACACCAAGAACGTATCGAAATCGATCAGAGCCAAAGACTCTGATTCCTGTCAAAGACACACCAGATGGGCCTCCGAGCGCGGTAATCAGGAACGGGACGCGCATTGGGAAATGTCACAGACGTCGCGACGGCTCAGTGGAACGTTAAGCTCCTCTGCATGAAGAACTCGTCCTATCCGCTGATCGGACGGATGACATGATGTCCCACAGCTACCTGTTCGATCGTGAAAGAGGGTGTTGTTTTCAAAAGTTCAATGTCCAACATGTTGAAATAAGGAATATCCAGATTTTGATATGCACCGTCATGATGACCTCAATGATTTAGAATTTTGGATATTAATTTATTTTTTAAATTAATAATTAAAATGTACCAATTAAGTTTTAGTTACATACAGAGAGTGAAATTTATAATTAGGTCTGAATACAAAAATGATTGTTTGTCGTATTATGTAAAACGCTTACCAGAAGAATGTTCAGCTAGATTTTTAATTTATCCGAGTAACAGGCCCAGAATTCTTAAAATATCACCATTCCGTCAAGTAGACCTTCACCTCACCTTTTCTACCTTCACCCGGTCTCCTTTCTGATGTCTGAGGAGAATCCCTTGCCTTTTACAAAAAAAAAATATATCGATGGCCGATCTTTGGTGTATCTCACCTGCCGCTTCGACCATTAAATATGCCTAATACAAACTTTTCTTTCTTTCTTTTATAAAGATATTCGCTTTTACTACAGTATATCCATCATACTGAATTATAATATCTCCAGAATATTCGTAGTCCAATATTCCCTTTACTCGTTTTTCTAGTAAGAAATTTATTCCAAAGTATGTAAATTTGTCAAATTTATGAGCATAATAACAAAATAACATAATAAAGTTATACAATTTATACAAATATTTATGACATTTATAAACATGAAATTATGTGAACAGTAAACGTCACGTCTATCTGCTTCCTTATCTCAGTCTTAGGTTTAGTCAAAAACTCTAACGAGTTGGCTTGTATCTGCGAAACAAAGGAATTTCAAAGCAGACAAAATGCTGAATGCGGGCGCGTCAACTGCTTTGGTCATTAGTCCGGTTAGTGTAGTGCATGTTTTTCTCAGGAGATGGCAGTGATTTTCCCCTCACTGGATGGCGGGATCCGGCGCCGACCAACCGCCCGCTAGTGGGGTTTCCCCCTAACCAGGACTCTCCCAGCAGCGGGGCACCGCCCCATCCGGGACAAGCTCTCAGCTCCCGACCGGTCTCCCGGATTATGTGGTAGTGTAGTGCATGTTAGTGTAAGCGTGTGTGTAAGGGGAGATGATAGGACAAAGAAGAGGAACGACAGATCGCGCGCGGTCCGTGGCCCGTTTGGTAGGGTACTGCTCCGGCATTCGCCTGGTGTTGATCGGAGAAACCACGGAAAACTTCCGATCAGAGCAGCTGGCAGCTAGAATTCTCTTCCAGACAGCGACTGAATTCGACCTAGCTGAGAAGCTAGTGTCGAAAATCCTGCCGCCGACAGGACTCGAATCTAGGACCTCCCGGTCAAAGGCGCTGCAGTGACATCAGTTGATGCACTGAGCTACCGCTCCCGGTCTGAATCACCGAGTTCCATTTGATAGTTAAAAAGGTGAACATTACATGAAACGAAACTATTGAGGCGGCCACTACCTTGAAAAGGAGTAAATATGTAACAATTCTTACACGTATGTCGTTTGAAATAATGTTTAACGAACATTTTTCGCGAAAAATGGAACAAAGCTTTTGTTCGTGACAGCATAAGCAACTTACAGTTGTCACGAATGAGATCCTTTAAAATGGATATCATGTTGAAATTAAAAAAAATGGAATTAAAAAAGGTTTTCTTTAATTTTTCTAAGTGTTACACTCCTATATATTACCTAAAAGTCGTTAATCATAGTTTTCGTTGCTTCATGGAAAATAAGGCTTCTCTCTCGTGGCAAGAAAAATAGTTAATTCGTTTTCTTGAAATTTAAAACATACTACAAAACTTCAAAAGTTCAAAGAATCGATTCACCTGATGAAATTCGTTCAGTTCTATAATTTTATTCACATTTCCAATTGATTCGGAGAAATGAAGCAAACGACTTTCTAGAGAAGTAGGAAAGAACTAAAATAATTCACCTAAACTTTTAAACAACAGACTGCAATAAGAACTTTTCTCTTAACTTGCAACCAAAACAAGTCCATCTTTTAAGTGTGTTGAAATTTGGGAATTATAAAGAAATTCATATTTTCTTATGCGTTTTAAGGAAAATACTTTTCAAGATCATCAATTTTTCAGGATCATTATTTTCATTACTTATCCAGGAATAGATCATAAAGATTTTGCTAATTTGTTTCATAAACTGACATTTCATCATCTCATCTTATTACCTATAGGGAATTTTATTTTATTTTATTTTAGCCTTTAGGATCTCATTAAGGGCGAAGGCCTCCTTTGCAGGGAATGTGTGGTTCACATACATTATTATTTGTGTAAGAGATTATTATTTGTCATAAGAAAATAGTATAAGGCAAAACAATTATAAGAACCTAGGTGTAATAATAAGTAGGGAAAAGATTTTAAGGGACGGACCTTTTCAAAAATATAGCTGTTTTCACACAGGTAGTTTAATATATGTATTTGGGGGGATGAAATGAAGCGAAATAAACACAATATGCTGCACCTTTTCGACAGATTACTACATTTTTCCACCGTTTCCCTCACTTTTATGCTTCAGCCTTTTTCTCCAATCTTTCCTTCTCTCTATTTTACTTCTTGAACAACATATTAAAATCTCATTTGATCCGAAGTCAACAATATTAAATAAATATTAAAATATATTTTACGTCAACCACCAGTAATTTATATCCCAGCAACAATGAGCAATCAGCAGCAGTGACGTCAAATGTAAATTTCAACTTACTGTTAAATTTCAACTGTTACTGTAACAGTTCAACCCTTTCCCGCAGAATTTAAAGTGCTGTCCAGGCAGGCAAATCACAACATTTCAATGGGTATGCAGAAATCCACTTGTCTGTGGCCTGAGGAAAATGTTTACCCATCCGTTACCATTGCGTGACCTGAGGAACACTTTTACCCCCATGGCGTGTTATTACGAAGATAAATTTCTACTAGATCTAGGATTTGTACTTCAATAAACATTTGCTTAAAAGAACAATATAATAAAATTAAGAACGTGCATTAAAATCTTACAAAGGGGAAGTTAAGCAATGCGCGTATTTCTTAAACTGAGCGATATTTAACTGACATCAACCGCCACTGGGGAAGGGTTTCCGAAGCTTGTAGAGTAAAAAAAAGCGAAATAGAGTCTGCAACATTCGTTTATTAAGTGATTCTTGCTTACATCGTTTACAGGTTGCTTTGCACACTTTTAAGTTACCTGGTACACAGTACCTTTTAACTTGCAGCAGTGGATACACTGAAGCACCATGGTTCGCTTTGTCCCGTACCATAAGCTTGGAATGAAACTTTGACGAAGAAAACGTGTTCTGGCACCATGCTCATCGGTTACAGAGCGAGAACTGAAGGAGGTTCTGGGGCTTTGAGAACCAAATCGTTGAGGGCCGGGAACGTATCCCTATGACTACGAAACCTGTGTTTCGATTGGTTAAATCACAGATTCAACAAAAAGAACACATTTCTTAAATATTGGTGGGCACGTAATTATTGTTATATGTAATCTGTAAAGTGATTTGCTATGTAAGAGTTATAGAAAAAGTATTTTTTATCATTTAGTTTTGATGTTAATATTAAGTAATAATAAAAGGTTTTAATCTGCCATTTGACGATGGATGAAAGCAGTTAACGAATCATTTATTTATATCAAGGCCTGATTATTTACACAGATCTGTCGTACACGTCTGATAACACATCAACTGCTGCATCACCGGAGTGAATTTGCGTGAAGTCAGCTTGCATCGTGCTGATATTGGAGGACAGTTATTGGATGCCGCGCGGCCTATTGCTCGCCTCTGCACTTCGCGGGAGAGGTCGCTCCGCCAGATCTCATAAACGCCAGCCGTAAGTCGAAGCGCTCCGCGCTCTCCTCGCTCTCTCTTTCTCTATCTCGCTCTCGCTCTCTCTTTCTCTATCTCGCTCTCTCTCTTTCTCTATCTCGCTCTCGCTCTCTCTTTTCCTATCTCGCTCTCTCTTTTCTTTCTCGCTCTCTCTTTTTCTCTCGCTCTCTCTTTTTCTCCTCTCTCTCTCTCTCTCCTCTCTCTCTCTTTTTCTCGCTCTCTCTTTTTCTCGCTCTCTCTTTTTCTCCCTCTCTCTTTTCTCTCGCTCTCTCTTTCTCTCTGCTCTCTTTTCCTCTCGCTCTCTTTTTCTCTCTCCTGCTTTCTCTCGTTTCTCGCCCTCTTTCTCTCTCTCACTCTCTTTATCTCTCTCGCTCTCTCTCTCTCTCTCCACACACACACACACACACACACACCTTCATCATGCGAAATACATCGCATATTGTTCCATCTACAAAATGAGATTTACCTGAGCTCCTACAAAAAGGAGAAAGAAAAGAAGAAGATAAAATGGGAACGACACGTGTTAGTAGTGGAGAAAGATAGAGACGAGTTATCTAGTTAACAAGCCAGAAGATATAAATTTATGAGCAAGGCTTTATTAATATTGGCGAAAGAAAAGCGTACATCCAATTCAACATGTGTGAATAAAGAACAGCTCAATTATTTCATACAATAGTATGGAACATTGCGTACAGAAATCCAGAATACACCAAACACGGCGCATTGAGACGAACTTGAAACATTATAAAAATAAAAAAGTAAAGAAAAGGGTAGTAATTGAAAAGAAATAACGAAAAGAGAGATAGAAGAATTCAGATTGGAAAAGCGGAAAAGCAAACATTTTTAAAATTCCTTTAAAAAACAGACAATAAGTAACTTAAGATCTCTTAAAGACACCCACATTATATAATTCTTGTGTTTAATAGAAAATTTTCAACAATAATAATTTTTATTTTCATTTTCTTTACTCCGACCACATATCTCTTCCTCCCTGTTCGCTTTTACTTAAATCTCTTTATTTCATCATCTGATTCCATCATTCCTTATCCTTCCTACAGATCAGACTACGTTGATTTTCTCTATTTTCTGAGGTCCCCGAATTCTGCAATTTTTTCTTAAAAAAACTCTTCTGGAAGACTTTGTTTTCGATCATGTTTATTCTTGTTCTTTCTTGTAGGGCTTAATAGTTTTGATTCTACGCATCTCCAATTCCTGTTCACGTGACCAAGACCTAATGAGGATGCCCTTCGCTCGGTTTAAGGATGAGAAGGGGGAAATGATTGTTATTGATTAGTGATTCCGGGCACGTCCATTGATAAGGTCATGGTTCCTATCCAAGTCCTAGAGTTCGAGCTCCGTCGCTGGAAGGATTTTCGACACTAGCTAGGTAGCGAGATCAAATTCAGTCGCTGACTGGAGAAGTCTAGCGTCCGGCTGCTTTCATCGGGCGTTTTCCGTGTTTTTCCGATCAACACCAGGCGAATACCAAAGCAGCCGCGCGCGATTTTTCCTTCCTCTTCCTTGTCATATCCTCTCCCCCTTTAATTACACACACACACACACACACACACACACACACACGTATATGCCCCTAACGGCATACGAGTGTGCCGGGAGACCGGTCGGGATTTTGTCCCGGCTGGGGTGGTGTCTAGCTGTTGGATACCTGGTTGTGGAAAATCCTGCAAGCTGGGTAGGTTGACACCAAATCTCGCCATCCAGCAGGGGAAGATCACCTTCCCCTCCACGACAAAATATGCAGTACGCTTACGGAACTAATGACCTTAGCAGTTGACATGCCCGAAAACATCAATAAATTAATAGAACGCGCGAATTCCCGTGCCTGCTTTGTCGCTTCCGGTCACCGACCTTCAGCACCGGGTGTCGTGCGTCAATGTGGTGAACTGGATAAACTGGTTGTTAGTGATTCCGGGCGCGTCAACTACTGAGGTAATTAGTCCCGTAAGGGTGGCGTGTACGCTTTTCTTCGTGAGGCGGCGGCCACCATCCTCCGCTGGATGGCGACATCCAGCGCGGACCTGCCGACGGCTAGCGGGGTTCCCCCCAACCAGGTATCTCCCTCAAGCGGGGCACCGCCCCAGCCGGAACAAGCTCTGAGCTCCCGACTAGCCTCCTGGCATGTGTTGTAGTGTAGAGCATGTTTGTTTGTGTGTGTGTGTATAAGGGGAGAGGATAGGACAAGGAAGAGGAAGGACAGATCGCGCGCGGTCCGTGGTTCGTTTGTTAGGGTACCCGGAATCACTGTGTCGGCCAGACCTCCAGACAATTCCACAAACTAGTCGAAAACCTGTCACCGTCGGGACTCGAACCTAGGACCCCCCGGTCAGACGAACTCAGTGACATCAGATGATGCCCAGAGCCATGCCACTGCCGGGACTCGACCGTAGGATCTCCCGCTTAGAAACTGCAGTGGCATCAGTTGATGCACTGAGCGTCTCTCCCAGTACGCGGGAACTGGAGGGTTCCCATCTGCTCCGCTGCAGCTCTGCCAGGCGCCACTTCGCCCGAGTGCACTCCAGCGATTGCCTTCGACAGAGCGCGCGGCTGCAGGCGGAGGGGCGTGGCTTCGACCACGGAACAGGCAGCATGCATTATCCGCGCACGTTTTCTTGAGCCCTCGCGTCGCTCGTTGCACGAGGAGTAGGGAGGTTTGGTTATTTTGACTAGGAATTTTATATCACATTTGTAATTCGTGTTTCGATGCAAAATAGTTTTTATTACATGCGAACGAACATTTCTGGCTACCAGATTTTGTCCACCGTGGCGTCATGGAGAAAAACACACAGACATTTACAAGAATGTACAATTTTATTTACATGTATGTACAATAACCAACTTCAGCTCCGAAACTACACACTTGTGAGTATTTCCCTGTGGATACCCCACAAAGCTAGGGAGGCCCCGCCTCCTCTGACGCTACTCCCGCGCCACTACCGTGACCTCGTCACCCGTGCACTAGGCACGACACGCTCGAGGTTTCCACAATAAAAACCCACCGTCTGAGCTCATCGGCTCGATTTTATACCAGTGTGCAGCCGTCACGTAACCGTCCTAGGTGTGGGAGGGAGGCTCGCGTCTACCACGTGACCTTCCCGGTCAAGCTGGCGTCCCCTTTGTCTAAATGTATCCCAACGCCGGGCGCCTAGCTATTCATGCCCGCAGGTATGCGATACTTCCGCTCCTCCTCCCACCCACGGCCGCCAACGTGACGCTACACCACAAAGCTCGTTGCTATCATTTATTTTTAATTCAACCAATGTTGACCAAGGATTGGGAGTAGGTATTTCGAGCACAAGAAAACCTGCGCGTATAATGCCATTTCTCTTCTCGCCTCACCCGTCTTCGTTTTCATGGTTGATTAGTGATTCCCTTTACGTGAATCAAGGTGGAAGAGTTGGGTAAGCTGCATAGTCCTGCGCACCGATATTTGCTCGTTCTGAGCAACACTAGTTTGCGTCACGAATCATGTGACAACAATACGGGCCCTTCGTTTGAAAAGCCAGACCAGACGCTGGCCGCCATGTTGCATGGAGGGCGAGAATTGTTGACAAACATTTTAAAAGTTGCATAAACTGACAATTTTAGAGTCCTACCAAAACTAACACAAAAAAGGTGTAATTGAAACAAAATTATACAATATTTCAAAAAGATGGTTAATATATCAGTGTCAGTGACTTGTAACAAGGTGATAGTTTTGGTATCTGGCTGCATTTAAAATTCCCGCTGATTTTGCGACGCAAACTGGTGCCTGAAGCTCATTGGCTGAAGGTGGATTTGCTGCGCCACTGCTCACCTATCTCTTTTCATCTTGCTGTGAACTAAAAGGGTAACTGTGTATCTTAAAACTTACACGTACAAGATTTCTTGATAAATAATAAAAAATTGATGAATAATATGGAATTTTCTTGAGTTTCGGTCAGTAAAAAAAACATTTAAATTGCCAACGTTTCGGCTTTGATTAAGCCTTAAGTATTTTTATTCACATGTAATACTAGGTTACCATGGTGGAGAGTCCGAGATATCCGGAGTAAAAATGGTATGTAATTATACAAAATATTCATACATAAGTATTCAAAATTGTGTTATAGGCAAATATTAGATGAAAAATCAATTTATTGTATATGTGAGTAAGAAAAATCCCTTTATTGAAGACGTGATGAAGGCTTAATAAAAGCCGAAACGTTGGGAATTAAAATGATGTATTTTAACTGATCGAAATTCTAAAAAATTGCATACTAATAACGGGGTAGGAACGATAAGTGCACGTTATGACCAGGGGGTGACAGAGTTTCTCCTCCATTGGAGTGTGAGGTCCGATGCCGACCTACAGGGCTTCTAGTGGGGTTTTCCTCTTTAACATATCTCTCCCAGAGAAGCACTGCCCCAGTCAGAACAAATTCTAAGCCACCGACTGGTCTTCTGGACATAGTGCTGTGCAAGCACGTGCAAGTGTGTGTGTGTGTGTGTGTGTGTGTGTGTGTGTGTGGTGCGCGCGCGCGAAGGGATAGGAAGCCATCCGTCGGGTGAATGAGAAAGGGAAGATCGCGCGCGATTGATTGATTGTTAGTGACTCCGGGCGCGTCAACTACTGAGGACATTAGTCCCGGTAAGTGTGGTGAATGCTTTTTTCAATCGTTAGGTGGTCGTGATCTTCCTCCGCTGGATGGCGAGATCTGGCGTCGGTCTACCGTCGACAAGCGGGATTCCAACCAGATATCACCCACCAGCGGGACACCGCCTCAGCCAAGGCAAGATCTAAGCCCCCGACAGGTCTCCCGGCAAGTGGGGGACTGTAGAGATTATAAGTGTGTGCACGTAACGGGTGGGATAGGACAAGGAAGAGGAAAGAAAGATCGCGCACTGTCCTTGGCCCGTTTGTCCCCCATGATTTTTGTCGGGAGATGGTGGTGACCTTCCCTCGCTCGATGGCGAGATCCGGCGCCGACCTACCGTCGGCTAGTGGGGTTTCCCCCTAACCAGGACTCTCCCACCAGCGGGGCACCGTCCCAGCCGGGACAAGCTCTAAGCTCCAGACCGGTCTCCCGGAATATGTGGTAGTGTACTACATGTTAGTGTAAGTGTGTGTGTAAGGGGAGAGGATAGGACAAGGAAGAGAAAGGAAAGATCGCGCGCGCGGTCCGTTTGGTAGGGTACTGCTCCCGCATTCGCCTGGCGTTGATCGGTGAAACCACGCAAAACTACCGATCAGAGCAGCCGACGCGTCGGCTAGCATTCTCCTCCAGACTGAATTCGACCTAGCTGACAAGCTAGAGTCGAAAATGCTGCCGCCGTCGGAACTCGAACCAAGGTCCTCCTGATCAGAGGCGCTGCAGTGACAGTTAATGCACTGAGCCACCTCGCCCGGACACACGCGAATCATGGCTTCTTTTGTAAGGGTGCTCCTCCAGAAGTCGCCCAGTACTGATCGGGAAAACCACGGAAAATTACCGACTTTACCAGAAATGTTACATATATGTAACAAGGGGTCTAGAGGGTTAAGAAGATATCTATGTACGTCTTTTACAAATAATCCCCCAAAAACGTCGAATGGAGTGTCTGTTCGTAACGGTTAGTTATGTGGTATCAACTGTGTGAGAGTGAGGTATTTCGTAATGTTTCCTTGAATGTTCTGCTGACGTGGTAATTCGAAGGGATAGCGTTCCCTCACTAAGCACCTGATGATGTAGCAAAACGAGTTACGAAACGTTGTGAAATTACTGAATAAATGATTGTCATAAAAAACTTTGGATACTTTTATTTGTAAACATATATTGACAATCAAGAAGAAATATTGATTCCCCCAAAAAATTCACTTTTTAGCATTTGTTCATTAATATTTCTCCCCAAGAAAATCGTGCTGACGTCCCGGTTGCTCCGAGACGCGAGTGCACTGCGTGAACGCGGAAGCAGATCCGAAGACTTCCCGCGGCTTTGCCAAAGAGCTTTTTGATATCGGGAGCGGCTGCAACGGAGGTCCCAGCAGGGCGCCTTCGCCCCGCTTCCACTTCCGCTTCCGCTTCAAACGAATCAATCAGCTGCGCTTCTATCGGGCGCTACCGCCATCGCCGCCCACGCCGACACTGCCTGCGTCGTCGCCTCTCCTCCCCCCAGGTCACCGCTACCACCGTCGCCACAAACATACTACGGACCAAAGAAAAATTTTTTTCTACGACCGGGCGCGGCTCGTGCATTAAAGGCTGTAAGGCGGAGCCTCTCCTAGAAAAAGCGCCTCCTAAATGGCCGGCCATATATATATATATATATATATATATATATATATATATATATATATATATATATATGTGTGTGTGTGTGTGTGTGTGTGTGTGTTGTATTTATTTATTAATAATGGGTTTCCGAGATATATTATCTAACAATCATATCAAAATTGTTCTTAGTTCGTTAACGGCCGTTCGTAACGCATTTGAAGCTGTTGACAGGGAAGGCAAAATCGTTAGGCTCCCACTTCACTCCCCCATAAGGCCTGTGTTAAACCACGAGGCGTGACGTCATGCATTCACTGCACAGGCTTACCGGTGGACGAAGGATACGGCAAGGCGGCCTTCAAGGGTGGGGCCTAGGGACTGAAGAAGGCTGTGCTCAAGAGAGAGCGTTACTATGCATCTCAGCAATTAGCATTGCGCATTAACTAGTTTTCCCAATATTAGGTAAGAGCGCTACTCCCTTAAGCCTTTATCGGAAGCGCGAAGCATTACAGGACTGTAGTCTTCGTGAAGGAAGAGATTATGTATACAGATGCAATGCAATGTAATTTAATGCATTTGTAGCCTTCCCCATTTAGAAAACCACGAGCCGCGACTGTCTGTGATCATACCATCTTGTGACTGGACTTTGGAATTTTAGACACAAAAACCTCCGGGCAAAAGGTTTAATCCATGTATTAAAACCAGCACACAGTACTTTGCAAAATGGTATGTTGGAGAGAGTTCCCACCCAGAGAATGTTGGCTTAAATAAGTAAATATTAATTATTAAACGTTATTTAATTTAAAGAAATAAACAATTTTCATTGATATTAGAATAGCAGATTTAAGGAAGCTGGTAAGGCAAAGGATTCTTGCTTGTTACAACCTTTTGGCCTGGAGGTATTCGAGTGATCATTTAGGCACCTAAAATAGGTAACAAAATTATGAAATTAGGCACTATTAAGATGAAATGTGACTTTTGGCTTAAAATAGGTGGCAACCTTGTTCCTCTACACACTATGCAATTCAGCTAAAAAATACATGACCCGTCCGCCCCCCACCCCAACACACACACACACACACACACACACACACACACACACACACACACACACACACACACACACCAAAAAAACTTGAAATTATCCTATTGCTTCTAGAGGTTCACGTCTTGGGCGCTACTTTGTAAGCTTCGCCTTTCCAACAGTCTGCTTTTGCAACAGTACACAACGATAAGCTTCAACCTGACAACACGCATCGGCATTGGGAATGGCCCAAACAAGTGTGTGTTGACGTGCGAGAAACTTCCTCTTTATATTTATTAAATTATTACTTATATTGACTTATGTTCGTTGTGTCTGATAAAAATTCGGTTACGTAGCCAGTTGCGTATTCAATCACGAAATATTCACGTTTCGGGTAAGTATTTGCGTTTCAGCAATACAATTTTTTTTAAATAGGTAATTAAAATATGATAATTTTCAAAGTTGCATGTTTTAGGAATTTTAGGCAAAAAATATTAAAATAAGCATGAACCGTCCTTTTAGGACATTTTAAGCACTATTAGATACTTTCAGTAGATATATTTTTCCATGTTTCGTAAGTATCTGCAATTATTTTCCGCAACCTCCTAAAGGAACAAAATAGGCATTTGTCCAAGAATCCGAGGTCTACATATGACATTATATCTATATTCAAAACATCCCACCTCCTGCCCAGAACACCATCAGCATTACCATATCACCAACCTCATTTTATTAATACCACATTCTATTCATTATTATCTTAATTATATTATCACATCATCACTTCACTATCAGTTTCATCACCAACAGCATCAACACAAAATGACATCACCATAGCGTCATCACACAAGACCAATCATACAACATCATCACACCCTCCAAATCCCAGCACATCATCAGCTATCACATCATTATCGTCACATTACCACACTCACATCAGAATATCCACTCTATACATCATCACATTACCACCACATTCACTATCCCTTTTTATTACACCACAACTATCACCTTCACATCACTATCACTACCCCCACCACTTCCTTAGTACTACCACCCCACCAAAACAGTGAAGCCACAAGTCCAACACACCCACCACTTTTTTATTACCACCACAATAGCAATCACAGCAACAGTAACATCATATATCATACTAGCAACACTTAACCACTTCCACTACCACCAAAACCTCCTCCGCACACAGGTTCACACACACCGTCATTGTCATTTCCTCCACAGCAACCACCCACTTTTTTGATGTAGGTAGAAATGATAGCACTTCAACATCATTACTCGCACCGGTATAAACATCCATCACATCCACCACTATCACAACCACCACCATCTGGATAGTGGCAGCCTTTTCGACACTAGCTTGTGAGCGAGGTCTAATTCAGTCGCTGTCTGCAGGAGGATTCTAGCGGCCGGCTGCACTGATCGGTATCCGTGTTTTCTCCGATCAACACCAGGCGAATGCCGGAGCAGTACTCTAACAAACGGGCCACGGAACACACGCGATCTTTCCTTCCTCTTCCTTGACATATCCTCACCCCTTACACACATTTACACTAACATTCATTACATTACCACATATTCCGGAAGACCGGTCGGGAGCTTAGAGCTTGTCCCGGCTGGGGCGATGCCCGCTGATGGGAGAATCCTGGTTAGGGGGAAACCCTACTAGCCGACGGTAGGTCGGCGCCGCATCTCGTCATCCAGGGGAGGAAAACCACTGCCACCTCCCGAGCAAAACACGCACTACACTTACGGCACTAATTACCATAGTAGTGGACGCGCCAGGAATCACTATCAATTAATCAACCACCATTTGTACCACAAACATTTTCGTGCGCAGCGACACTTCCATCAGCCTGCAACCTCCGAACTCCTCTCAACTCGGGACTCTCCACACTGCCAGAGCGGGTCATCAATACGCGCTCCCGAGGCAGAGCTGGCGCTGACATCTCTGCTATTAATCCTGCAGACGTCTCCGCCCTGGGCGACACAGACGTCAATATCCACCGCCACGAGCGTGCGCATCCTCAAACAAGGACAGCAACTACACTGCCGTTTTCTTTACATATGCCACCTTTCTCTTCTATAGTGACATAAACTGAATATATTAATGATTTATTTATTTTAATTCTGACTATCTTCGGCTTTCTAATATTCTTTGATATTATTCCAACGTAATGCGTTCCAAATTTGTATAAATGGGCGCCAGGAAAAGATTACGTTAATACTATCATACAAGTCAACCTTTAACTCTAATTATAAATAAATTAGTTTCCGGCTACCTGGGTCGATGGGTTTCATAGAAATAATCACTATTGTATGCTAATAGAAGATTATCCGATCTGCCATCTGTACAGAGTGGTCGAGGAATCTGTAAAGCAAATATATTTCTATCTTGCTACTTCGTTACTAGAATTGGCTCAATTAGAATCATGTATTAATTTCAAAAAACATGGAAATTTATTACACAATTTTGGTACTTAATAATTCTACACAATATAAAAGAAACTTTGGTCATGACCTGTTCCAACCTTATAATGTAATATTCGCCTTCGCGCGCTCTTGGACGAAGGTGCCTCGTTGTACCATCTTCATTCTTCTCCGACGTCGCTGTCCTCAGGTCCAGATACCATCATCTCTCTTCTTTTCTTGCAGAAGCACACTTCAATCACCGTTCATCACTGTTTCCGAAGTTAATAAAGTCTAATTCATTCGCCAATTTACGAATTCCAAGTTCATCCCACGCGTATGCTGAATACTCAACGATCAACAAACTATCTGCTGTTAGCATTCCATCCAGTTACTGATAAATTCGCCTAAGCCCTCAATGTTCTTCTAACTCGTTCATTTGAAATATTTTAAGTTTTACTGCCACACATAGCATTCAAAGTTCTACCAATATCTACTACTATACTGCGAGAACAATGAAATTAATTTCCGGCTTAAGTGGCTCACGGCATCAATTGATGTCACTTCAGTGCCTCTGACCCTGGAGGTCCTAGGGTTCCGCTCCCGATGGAGGCAGGATTTTCGAACTAGCTGCAAAGCTTGGGTGGATTCAGCCCCTGTTTGGAGAAGAATTCTAGTGACCGGGCTACTCTGATCGGTAATTTTCCGTGATTTATCTAATTGACACTAGGTGAATGTCGGAGAAGTGCCCTAACAATCGGGCCACGGATCGCACGCGATCTTTCCTTGTTCTATCCTCACAAATAACATTTCCATTTCCATGCGATATACTACCTCACCTACCTCGGCTAGCGGGGTTTCCCCCTAACCAGGACTCTCCTACCAGCGGGGCACCGCCCCAGCCAGGACAAGCTCTAAGCTCTCGACCGGACTCCCAGAATATATGGTAGTGTAGTGCATGTTAGTGTAAGTGTGTGTGTGTGTAGGGGGAGAGGATAGGACTAGGAAGAGGAAGGAAAGATCGCGCGCGGTCAGTGATCCGTTTGGTAGGGTACTGCTCCAGCATTCGCCTGGTTGATCGGAGAAATCACAAAAAAAAGCCGATCAGTGCTGCCGGCCGCTAGAATTCTCCTCCAGACAGCGTCTTAATTCGATCTAGTTTATATGTAGCTAGTATAAAAAACGCTGGCACTGTCGGGACTGGTACTCTAGGGCCTCCCGGTCAGAGGCACTGCAGTGACATCAATTGATGCATGAGCCTCTATGCCGGTTTGAACATGACGGATAGATTTAGTCTAGTCGATGACATTTACAGTAAAACATGAAATGAGGATAAAACTACTGCACGAGTCATGTATATTGACCGCGCCAGTGACATCGGATAGCAATATAAAGGCGTTATCACCTCCTGTGACGACAACGTTCGAATTCTACAAATGTAAAATTAGTTGTGTCGCCGACAGCTCTGCGTCAGGAAGCTTTCAATTTACGCATTTAACTTTTATCTAAAAGTATTGTAAGTAAAGTATGCCCGTCACCCGAAAACTCCTAGTGACGTGGCAGGAATTGGTAATGAGTCAACACCTCATCCCACTTCCGACCTTCGACGGGTAAATGTAAATGTATGTGAAAGTGCCTCAAATGCAATTACTTTTCTGTAGATTCATAAATACTAGCCGCAAGGGCCTATGCATCCGTTCACATGTTGTATATAGTAGGAGCCAGACCTGTCTGTTTACATTTTCATCTGTAATAAAACTGCTGTTGGAAAAGAACTTTGTTTCTTTATTTCTGCAGCAGTACAGCGTAAGCAATCTGAACCTGAGTCGAAGAAAGGCAACTGACTTTCGACTTATTTAACTCACGTACTAAAAAATCTTGAAAGGGAGTCGTTCCCCATCGTCATGAACTCTTCTTAGGACCAAATATTGTCCTTCGTGACTTACAGGGTCTCACCGTCTTTCGCGCAATAGTTTAAAGACACCTCGTGCGTCGTCAAACGCTATAATGCACTACTCCACAGCTGCGCTCTGCGACACGAGCGAGGAGCAGTCGATATCCGATGACGGAAGCAGGAAACGCCTCCGACAGGAGAGCAGCGGAGGGTGAGGATCCGCTGGGAGGACATTTATCAGCGTCAACGCCGCGCCGCGAGGACGAGGTGAGGGCGGAGCGAGGAAGAGATGGGTGGGGTGAGGACGATGTGAGAGTGGGGGCGAAGACGGTGCGGGGCGGGGACAGGTGGATGGGGCGGCGCGGGGTGGTCGTGGCGAGGCGGGGACGAAACGAGGGAGTAGCGGACGGATGGGACGGGATGGGACGGATGGGACGGGGATGGGACGGGGATGGGACGGGGATGGGACGGGGATGGGACGGGGATGGGACGGGGATGGGACGGGGATGGGACGGGGATGGGACGGAGATGGGACGGGGGGGCGGAGATGGGACGGAGATGGGACGGAGATGGGACGGAGATGGGACGGAGATGGGACGGAGATGGGACGGAGATGGGACGGAGATGGGACGGAGATGGGACGGAGATGGGACGGGGATGGGACGGGGATGGGATGGGGATGGGACGAGGATGGGACGGGGATGGGACAGAGCGGGGAGCGGGCGGGAACGGTGGAAAGTGTGGCGGGGACGAAACGAAGGAGTTGCGGGGACGAGGTGGCGCAGGAACGGAGGGACAGGGACAGGGGAGGAGAGTGAGAGTGAGGACGGGGAGGGACACGGGGCGGGGCGGAGCGAGGACGGGAGGGGCGGGGTGAGGACGTGGAGTGGGACGGTAGGGCGGGGAGGAGCCGGGATGAGACGGCGGCGGGGACAGGGCGGGGAAGGGGCGGGGCGGGGAGGAGACGTCCTGGGGGGGGGGGACTCCGAGACGGGCGCGAGGTTGATGGCGGGGCGAGGCTTCTAAAGCGAGAGATAGGCAGCAAGGTGCGAGAGCAGTCGTGTAAAAGGAACGCAGACGTCGGCGATACCCGGGACGCGCGTATCAGCGCTTCGCAGTTCGATGAGCTGACGCATTACAGCGTTTTTCGCCTTTGGGGATTCGCCGCTTACGACAGATTTCATTTTTCGCTCGAATTGAAGAGCGCCCGTGAATCCGAGCAGAGAAGGTGATTACGGCAAATAAAATGTGGGCGAAGCAACATATGGAGGAGCATCAAAAATGGGAGGTCCTCAATGCAAAGAGCTGCATAAAGGGCCGATTATAAATCATTTGACCCCACAGTGTAAAACCGGATGAGGTGGCCCAACACATCAATTGATGTTACTGCCGTACCTCTGTCCGGGAGATCCTAGGGTTCGAGTCCCGACGGTGGCAGGATTTTCGACACCAGCTTTTCAGCTATGTCGAATTCAGTCGCTGTCTGGAGGAGAATTCTAGCGGCCGGCTGCTCTGATCGGTAGTTTTCCGTGGTTTCTCCGATCAACACCAGGCGAATGCCGGAGCACTACCCTACACAACGGGCCACGGACCGCGCGCGATGTGTCCTTTCTCTTCCTCGCCATCCAGCGGGGTACGATCACCGCCATCTCCCGAGAAAAAAGCATGCAATGCACTAACGGGACTAATGACCGAAGCAGTTGACGCGCCCGGAAACACGAACAAATCAATCAATCAATCAATCAATTCAGCTAGGTCAAATTCAGTCGGTGTCTGGAGGAGAATTCTAGCGGCCGGCTGCTCTGGTCGGTATTTTTCCGTGGTTTCTCCGATCCAAACCAGGCGAGTGCCGGACGAGTACCCAATCAAACGGTTAACGGATCGTGCGCGATCTTTCCTTCCCATTCCTTGTCCTATTCTTGTCCTTATACACATGCACACTTATATGCACTGCACTATCTCTCTTGTGGAGAGACCGGTCGGGAGCATAGGGTCTGTCGCGGCTGAGGCGGTGCCCCTCTGGCGAGAGACACCTGGTTGAGGAAAACCCCGTTAGCCGACGGTAGGTCGGCGCTGGAACTCACCATTCATGACAGCAAGGTCACCGCGACCTTCCGAAAAAAACATGCACTACACTTACGGGACAAATGACCTTAGCCATTCACGCGCCAGGAATCACCAGTATTTAAAGTGTAATAAGGCATTGATTTTTCAACATTCCTTATAATATTTTTATTTTAATGGATGATTGTTTAACAAACAGTTCAGACAGCGCAAAAGCCGAGAAAACGAATACTTGCGACAGATATTTCTGAAAATGATCTTTGCATAAAAACACAAGGAAAAGCGATGTTCTGAAAGATGGAACTGGTTGATGGTGTCTGGAAGAGAACTCGACAGATGCATAGACAACCAATAGATTACGAATAATTCTGGAAATGAGAGTTCTGAGAAGGGTGGGGTAGTCCGTCAAAGACCGCCGTGGGCCGAAAGGCGGACACATTCTTTATTGTTCTACAAAAACATCCTGAAGTTAACATGACTCCTAATGTAACATGACATCCTCATGTTAAAATCACTCTTAAAGGATTATGACACTGTACATGCGTATGTAGTTTTTTAGTTTCAACGAAGGAAAAAAATTCTCAGGCGCAAAGAAAATTGTCTTCGAAAAATTTGAGTTTAAATGCTATTTCCGGACGCGAAATTCAAACAGACTGATTGATTGATGTTTTCGTGTTTCCGGGCGCGTCAACTGCTTTCGTCATTAGTCCCGTTAGTGTAGTGCATGTTTTTCCTCGGTAGATGGTGGTGATCTTCCCCCGCTGGATGGCGAGATCCGGCGCCGACCTACCGTCGGCTAGTGGGGTTTCCCCCGAACCAGGACTCCCCACCAGCAGGGCACCGCTCCAGCCGGGACTAGTTTCATTTTAGACATTTCTTTTGGTAAATAACCCGATAAATGATTGTATAAGAATTAGCGTGGAGATTGTCTTCCCTTCAAATGTGGTCATAGGATCCTCTTACTCAAATAAAAATATTTTGAGAACAGTTGGTATCTAAAGAGCCTCCTGAAAACAACAGAGGAAATTATTATGCTTAGCCATAAACCCGTGAGCTGATAATACTAACTTTCCGTTTCCGCTAGGAATGTATTTCGATAGGGGTTGTTTTTACTAAACAGTCTACACGATGCACTATGGAACGTCACGATAAAGGGCCTCGAGAACCCCGCATAGAATTCTCGCACATGACCGTGCATTCTGGCCTTCGTTTTCCTCTTCAGTAGGCGAGGTGAAAACATACCACTCTCTCAAAGCCTTGAGATAATTTGTGAAACCATTTTCGGGCAAAATTGGCGGCGTTTTTGGGAAAACTTCTGTTTGTTTTCTAATTATTTCTCTTGCATCATCAATTGCAGCTGCGTACTTCAAATGCTTGTGGTTATTTTCAATTTAATGGTGTGCGGCGGTGGCAGGTCCAAATATCAGTCTTCGTCATGATACTATTCTCGATGCGGCCGAACAGTAGACTAATATGTATGAAACATAGTGTTTCCCCAATTTTTTACTATTTTACACAAACAATATTAATACACTATAATGCTAATTGTCATATGAGCCATACCCCATTTTCTTTAGGTTAACCATGGACACCGCGTAGGATTGAATGACTGACTACCCAGATGTGAAGTGCAAAAATTCACCCATGCAATTGTCGGCCTGCGGCTCCAGAAAATTGAACTGACGAAAATGTCAACTTAAACTATACGCCTCGAAACAATAAATAAACTAAACATTTTATTGAACTAATATTTTAGCTGCAAAACGCTATAAGCATGTATTATGATATTAAGGACAGAAACTGCAGGGGGCTATTATTTATCATATGTGGTTATCACTAGACTCCGAAAACGCGGAAAACCGACAAAACGCCCAGTCTTGTAGGCAGGCGCCGCGTCGCTCTGGTGTCTGCCGAATTTCGCGCCCGGAAGTAAATTTAACACTTTTTCTCGACATTATTTTTTTTCGAAAAAACAGGATTCTTCATGAAATTTAACCTACGATTTGAGATTTTTTTGAAACGGTGTTTCCAGACACTGTATGTGTACATGTACTGTAAACATAATAATGCATAAGTGTTTACATGACATATGGCGAATATTAATTGATGTTTCAGCAAAATACTTTCCGTTGGGCGTGCAACATTGTACTCCGAAACATTACGAAACTTCGGAGCACGTAACAATCGTGTTTGGACAAAATATCGATAACCTACCTGCCTCCATCGTGCGTGAATTCTCACAATGCATCATTGATACACCTGTCTCTATTACATTGATAAGAGTGGTTATCTAGGTTTACGTATTTCAATGAAGTAATTGGAAGAGGTTGAATTATCCTAACAAACTCGTTCCTCTTGCGCACAGGAAGAGCGGGGTTGGCTGTCCCAGTTGCGTGGAGATTTAATGTTTTCTGCACGTCTGGGGGAAACAATGGTTACTACTCGACCTGCAGTCGTTTCAGCAGTGACTTCGGAGATTAACTGGGCCTCTGCTTCCCGCAACAGGAGACCAGGAGATTAACCTTCCGCCAGACAGTCGACTGCGAGGGCCAAAGATAAATCCCACTCCCTTCACTGGCCCTTTGTCCGCCCCACGCAGTGTGCCGCAAGGGCCGAAAGGCCCTTGGTATAACCACACATACAAATAATACATAAATATGTGTATAAATAAAAATGGTTTTCGAATAAAATAAATACAGACATCATAGAAAAAACATTCTGCAGTACTTTAAACTTAAAAGCAAACTAGTGATCAGTAAAATAATTACAAAATGATTCAAGTTTTAGAATTCTTAGGCTGTAAGGTGAAATAACTAGAAAACATATTGAAGACAAACAGAACAATAAATGAATATTGATAACAAAAAATTATAATTTTATAAAGAAAATAGTATTTTCAAGCAACTACTTATATGCGCTATTCACATAAAAATGTATACGTTGAAATATTTTGCCAAGTTTTTTTAATTCTTTGCATAAATTGAAAGAAGGAATGCTGTTTCAAGGGACACCGGTAAAATAAAGTTGTCGAGGTACGAAAGATGAAGGAATATTAAAAGAGAAAAAAGAAAGCTAACGAAGGTGAAAAAAAAAAAGAAGCAAATGTAGAAGGAAAAAAGCAGAAGTAAAAGAAGAGGCAAAAGATAAACATGAAGAAGACGAAGAAGAGGCAACTGAAAATTCGGGATCCTGAAGAATAAAAATAGGATGACGAATGAGAAGCAGAAGGTTGGGCTGAAGAACAATAAACAGAAATATAAGAAGAAGTCAGAATAAGAAATAGACAAGACATAGAATATGTAAAGGAAAAATAAAAAGAAGAAGAAGAAGAGAAGAAGAAGAAGAAGAAGAAGAAGAAGAAGAAGAAGACAGAGGCAATTGAAATCTCGAGAGGCAGAAGCAGAAAAAGAAGCACATAGAATGTGAAGATAAAGAATAACAAACAGACGTAAAAGGATAAAAGTACAATGAGAAGCAGAAGAAGAAGAAGAAGAAGGAGGAGGAGGAGGAGGAGGAGGAGGAGGAGGAGGAGGAGGAGAAGAAGAAGAAGAGGGGAAAAATGAGATTCCTTTCACCCGAGGCGATTGGATGTTTCCTTGCCGGCCCACCGTGCCGTGGCCTGGTGGCTGGCGGGTGGCGCCTGGCGCAGGTAGAAGCGAGGCGCAGCGATCGGCCGCTGATGGAGTGCGACAGATACACGGCCTCCCCTCCCCTCCTCTGCCCCTCGCACGGCCCCCTGCAGCTGCGCCCGCCCACGCACCGGCAACGCCCCCCGAAAGGAATTTCTTCTATTTCCCCCTCCCCCACCAGCGTGGGAGCAGTTTATTTATTTCAAGGGCGGTAAAGGTCTATACTCCTATGTAGAAAAATAAACAGTACATCAATAAAAAATATTATATTATATTGTATATTATATTATGCTATATTATATGTTTTCATTATTATTATTATACCGTTTCAAATGAAATTTCAAAACTTTAAAGTTCGGAATAAAATAAATACCCATTATCACTAAGCAATTACAATTCTTAATTTTGTCCCCTCCCTTAAATATTTTCTGAATCCTCCCATCACCTATTGTTTCTCGACACACACATCTCATTCCAGTTCATCACATCGCCACCCCTGTTGTTTCAAATGAATCCTTTTAGATTGTGTGTCGTTTCGCATCCACATACCTCAAGGGCGGCTAACAATATATAACGGGAAGTCATCAAAAAGTTAAACGACAAATGTTTTCATCGAATCTACTTGAGACTATATTTAATTTACATTTTACTTTCATTCTGCACACTATCATTAATTAAACGTCCTAGCTATTCCCATATTATTTTTATAGTGTTTCTGATGAAATGACTTGTCTAACCGATAAACACATTACACAAAACGGGTTCATGACTACAACACCAAATAAATGTTGGTTTATAGGTTGATAGGCATTAATAAGGCTTTTGTTTCAAGTTGTATTCCTGTACATTTTATATAAATCTAGTAGCATTTTAACAGCACTGTTTATTTTTCTTTTAGTATTTTTAACAATGTGACGAGCACATTTCTTCTGGTTCACCACAAAACGTAAAACCAAGTGTGTATTCATAATACATAAATCATAATTAATAATTTAAATATATTGTCATAGAAACAATATATATATATATATATATATATATATATATATATATATATAAATTTTTAAGCACAAACGATCTACTTACAAAAAAAATCGTTTATCAGATTAAACTAAAGATGAAAAAAACAACAATAAAATACCCGAGATCTATTATTGTAGTAATAATCGCCACCCGCAGTGCAGGGTTAATGCCGAACGTCGCTGTGGTCGGCTGCCGCTGCACCACAGACGCGCGGTGGCTCTGCAGAGAAGTAGGACCCCCTCGCCCCATGGGATGTGGATGGGTGACAGAAGCAGGCGACGGTCGCTGAGACGTCACCGCCGCCCCTCCCCCTCCGCTCACCCCTCCACTTCCCCTCCAGACCTCTGATCAAGGGCGACAGCGAAGGCCCGCACGCCCATGCGCCGGCGCGCTGCCCCGCCCACCACCCGCCCACGCACAAGATACGCCGCCGCCCGGGATTTAAAACGGCTGAGATAGCTCAGTAACATACGCTACCCCTACAGCTTCTCGCATGGGGGGAGGGAGGCTGTAATTTGATGTCCCCGCACCGGGAGCGGTGGCTCAGTACGTCAACTGATGCCACTACAGTGCCGAAGACCGAGAGGTCCTAGGCTTCCACTTGCGTCGGTGGCAGGATTTTCGACAGTAGCTTGTCGGCTAGGTCGAATTCAGTCGCTGTCTGGAGGAGAATTCCAGCGGCAGGCTGTTTCCGTGGTTTCTCCAATGTCCACCAGGCGAATGCCGGAGTAGTACCCAACAAACGGGCCACGGACCGCGCGCGATCTTTCCATCCTCTTCCGTGTCATATCCTCACCCCTTACACACACACACACACACACACACACTTTCACTAACATGCAAACCAGTACCACATATCCCGGGAGACCGGTCGGGAGCTTAGAGCTTGTCCCGGCTGGGGAGGTGCCCCGGTGGTGGTAGAGTCCTGGTTAGGGGGAAACCCCGCTAGACGACAGTAGGTCGGCGCCGGATTACGCCATTCAGCGGGGTAAGTTCGCCGCCATCTCCCGAGGAAAACATGCGCTACTTTTACGGGAGTAATGACCTAAGCTGTTGATGCGCCCGGAATCACGAACCAACCAACCATATTCCAGCGAGGGAGAAAGAGCGCCATGTCTCAGCTACAACATGCACTACACTCTGTCACTCAGGAGAGTAATAACCGAAGAGAGCGTACACTTCCGCGGGCGGAATCAGTATTTACTTGGCTGTCCGGGAGAGACCGCTTCCTAGGCGCAGGTGCCAACGTTTCGGCCGCCATCTGCGACCTTCCTCAGGGCGAGATGACCGGAGCGAAATGCCTGCGACCTTCCTCAGGCATTTCGCTCCGGTCATCTCGCCCTGAGGAAGGTCCCAGGCATTTCGCTCCGGTCATCTCGCCCTGAATTCGCGTAGAATTTCGCCCTGAAGAAGGTCGCAGGATGGCGGTAAAAACGTTGGCCCTGCTCCTAAGACGCGGTCTCTTTCGGACGGCCAAGCAGCTAATAACTGAAGATATTGTCGCGCCCAAAAAGACTTTATACTCACAAAAGTCTATTTTCATGCAAAAAATGACAACGGTAGAGTAAAGATCCTAACCACACCAATTTGTGACCACCTCGACTGGGCCATTCAGTCCCACAGCGCCCTGTCCACCGCGGATACAAGCCCAACCCAGCCTCGTACGCGGCCTGCCCCCTAGCGATGGAGAAAGATGGCGCACCCCCATTAAGATTAACTGAGGTCGCGGCGAAACACGCCGGCTGGCATCCATAGCTACACACACAACCCCACACACACACACACACACACACACACACACACACACACACACACACATACACACACACATAGCATAGTCTCGCCACACAACTTCGTGATAAGACAATTTTTTAAAGTCACAAAATGCTTCGTTTAAATGAAAAAAGATGCTTAAAAATAGGCAATAATACGACTCAATAACACAAATTTACCTAGGAGACACTCTACATTTCTAATCATTATGTATTCCTTTGTTTTCAACCAAATCAAATCTAACCCACATGCATCCTATTTCTGTCAACACTTATTATAATCTCGTCAACACATCTTATTAGAAGATTTTGGCTATCCGGAAAAAAATATATTTTTGAAAACATTACTGTAATATTGTCATTATAATATCAAATTTTGCTAGTTACATTTATAAATGTGCATAATATTGATTTATTTTAATATTTTGTGACCAGAAATGTAGTAAATATTAAGAATGTAAATTTAATTCTGAATAATTTAATATTCAAAATATAATTTAAGGTTTCGTAAAAATAGTTAAGACTTCCATTGAAACTAATGTTCACCTATTAAATCAGTTGCAGGGTCTCTTCCTGAAAGACAATTGTCACACTTGATTTCTGATATTTCTTGCCACTAATGTGAATATTCCCTCTTCCTTTGAAATTACATTCGAATATACATGTCATTTAAAAATCTTTCGAATAATAAAGAATTTAATAAATGCCAAACTTGAGTTTGCAAAAAATGTAGCGGAATAAAATTACTGTTTTTGTCCATTTTTCGTTTGCCGTTGATAAGGCAGAGAGATTGCATTAAGGCGTTCGAGTAACCGGGGAGAATTCTCAAGTTCGCAATCTAACAAGATAATGTAACTTCACTGATCAAAAGGATCTCCTTCAAAATCAATTTCACTATTTAGATTCCGAATCTCCAATATGTTACTCATCAGTCCTCTTCAGATAAATTAACTCACCAAATTCATTTCATTACAATTTCCCTTTGGACAGTAGTTTACATTAAATGAAAAACCTGATCAGTTTCTTTGCTTTTTCCGATATTTTCGCTTAACATTAAAATCATCAAACTACTTTTACAGCAGGAGTCCATCACATCACGAAAACCATGCCGTGATTAGTGAAATTTTCTGAAACATCTAGAACTTTAATATTATAGTACAATAGTTCACGTAATCGAACGATACATATGGTTTGGAAAAACACCATTGGTAAGACAACGTTTAAAGAATTGTTTTCTGATACGTGATGTAATGATTCTAAATTTCTCACAATAATGCGAACATTTGCTGTAAACAGCAACCATTCCAAATCAACAAAGTAATGCAATGAAATACTGTTACACAACACCGTTGGCCTAAATTTTTTTCTTGGGTCCGTTTTACTTCGTTTTAACAACGAAGAGACAAATTGTACACGCAAGTCAACATTACATCGGCCAAGACTCTTCTACGACTATCTTATGCATTTGCGTAGATCCAAACATGACGTCCAACAAGATGGCGCAAGGCGCGGTGAATGTACAAATTGGCAGCAACAGACGCGCAAATGAGCCAAGAACTGCTGCCCAACGATGAAGGTGAGAGGGTGACTCACGAGTTACTCAACAAAATGCCAACGACCGCGCGAGATCACCTGGGGAGCTGCCACAGAGAAGCTAACAGATCCATCACCTTGAATGACTATCATCAAGTGGGAGTCCTAAGGCTTCTGCCACATCCCGCTTTTCAGCATCCACAGCGTCCTATCCTGGACATCTTCCTCATTTAGGTTCCTCTCAGTCATTCCTCTCAGTCTCTCTATTAGATCCGTCATCTTGAATGCTTATCATTAAGAGGGGGTCCTACGGATTCTGCCATACCTCGCATTTCAGCATCCACAGTGTCCTATCCTGGACATCTTCCTCATTTAGGTTCCTCTCAGTCATTCCTCTCGGTCTCTCTAGCAGATCCATCATCTTGAATGCTTATCATTAAGAGGGGGTCCTACGGATTCTGCCATACCCCGCATTTCAGCATCCACAGTGCCTATCTGAACATCTTCCTCATTTATACTGCAATTTTTTTCAGAGCTACCTTTGACAGGTCATCAGCTGTTACGGAGCCATCCAATTGGGAGTTTACACGTCACTGCAGTAAAGTCACTTTGGTGACGTTGAACCTTCCGATTGGATGACACCGTAACAACTGATTTACGTCAGAGCCAGCTCTGAATAAATCCAATTGTAGGTTTCTCTCAGCCATTGCTCTTGTTACGCACTGAATTCAAGTCGTTCTCACTCGTCCCACATTTTCTGTTTACACGACACCCTTGACATCCTTTCCTCTCCCATTCTATGCATACAATCGCATCACTTAAACTATTTGCCTTCAACATGATGAGAAAAGTATCAGACTTGAGTAGTTTTTCTCTTATTTATTCATTGTTGATGTGTTCAAGTCTGAATATCCTGGAGGCTCTTCACTAGAAATCAATTGGATGCATAGACTAAAAAATTGAAACCATTTAAGAGAAAATGTGCTAGAGGCTTCTTGAAAAGTGCCTTCCAAACCGTTCAGTCGTTCTTCAAAATTAATATTCCCCAATCGATGTTAATGAATTAGAAGCTTCGGTAGTTTGAAACGGATATTTTGATTTTTGAGGATTTTTTACATGAAGCAAGCATTTACGTTTTCATGCGTCCCGAGTTCGATCCAGATGGCGCTTCTGTGGAGTAGTGTTACGAGTGATGGCAAGTTAAATCTGAGGATATGAGTACGGGTCTCGGAGCGTTTTCTTTTCTGGTTGAAGATACTTTTGCAGGTTTATGTAGTAGTATAATATAGCCAAGCCGAAATAATGTGAGAAAGTATATGATTTTTTAGCCCCCACTAGTTTACTATTTGTATTTTCCCTTCTCTCTATCCTGATTAAAACAATCTCTAAAGGTGTTTTTTTCCTAGGGCTTTTATTCAGCCAACAGCCGGTTACCCTTAAGTCCCGACGGAACGCCTATTTGACCATACCATAGACACCAACACACTTGCGGGCTCCTCTGATCTGGGGTCGGCCCTCCGCGACAACACATACATGATAGACAAGGCACAAACAACCATGCACCAGGCGTCACTCGAACTCACGACCGTGCGAACCGAACGGTACACGCTCTTAGCCACCAGGGTCATGCAGATCAAGCACCCTTCGTTTTCATTTTGCAAAAAATTATATCTGCAATGGATTCCACCGACTAGTTGGCTCCAAATCATAAATCCTCCACCGCCGGGCTACAGGCTCATCGCGCTCGGCGCGTGTTGCGGGGGGGGGGGCGTGAGGCGGGGTGGTGAGGCTTTGAGAGGGGCTGGGAGCATGAGGAGGGAACCTTGGGGCGTTGGGCAGGGCTCGTGTGGCGTTGAGAGGGGCGTGGGGGGGGGGAGGGACCGTGAGGCATGGGGAAGGGGCCATAGTGTGTGGAGGGGGCCGTTGGCATGGAGAAGGGGCCGTGGGGCATAGGGAGGGGGCCGTGGGGCATGGGAAGGGGGCCGTAGGGCGTGGGGAGGGGGCTGTTGGCATGGAGAGGGGCCGTGGGGCATTGAAAGAGCGCCATGGAGCGTTGTGAGGGGCCGTGGAGCGTGGGGAGGGGCCGTAGGGCGTTGGGAGGGCCGTTGGCGTGGGGAGGCGGCGGTGGGGAGGGGCCACAGGGCGTTGAGAGTGCGACGTGGGGAGGGGGGAGGGCCCGCGGCGCGAAGTGGCGCGTTCGCACGTCGCGCGCCGGGGAGCGCGCCACCGGCACAGTGGGCGCAGGCCACCTCACACACGGCGGATTCAGCAACAGTTGAGAAACTCTTAAAAACCCCATCAATGCAAAAGAAATCCAATATAGGTTTTACGTCGTTCAGCCATGTTATCATCTCTCAATGCATCAACTGATGTGACTGCAGCGCTTCTGTCCGGGAGGTCCTAAGTTCGAGTCGTGATGGCGGCAGGATTGAGCAGCTCGAGACACTGACAGTCAAATTGAGAGCCTTTGTCCTGACTTTATAGACTGTCGAGTAAGCAGATATGTCGTGCGTTCTTTATTCTAGTATTTGTATTGGTTTCAACAAGGCGAATTTTATTAGCATCCATAAAATTATTTACAGAATAGCCCTTTGGCCGTTTCCCTAGTTCTAAAAAAATGTTTAAATTGCAATTGATGTGTTTTAGTTTTCTGTGCCATTATACTCATCTCAACGCCAATTCATTCGCGATGCGCACTTCTGCATTCATTCATTCATTCATTCATTCACTTTTTCAATCGCGCTTTGCATATCGCTGCTCTATATTTACATTATGTACACTATTTATACGAACACTTGCACTGCACGCCACGGCACAGTCTGAACGCAAAGTGTCCGTGGCGTATTCGTCCTCCTGGTGAGGTCGGACATCGGAGGGGAGGGGGGGGGCGTCGGAAATCCTAGCTCGCATGAGAGCGTAGGCTTCCGCACCGGAGTCGGTAGCTCTTGCTCCCCGTCCTGGCCGCGATCTCCCTCGCGCAATCCGCCCGTCGCCTAGTCGCGGAGTCTCGGGACAGCTAAGTAACACGCTCAGGGTGCGGAAGCGTACGCTCTCATGCGAGCTAGGATTTCCGCCCCCCCCCCGCGCCGATGTCCGGACTTACCAGGAGGGCACTAGGTCGAATACAGTCGCTGTCTGGAGGAGAATTCTAGCGGCCGGCTGCTCTGAACGGTAGTTTACCGTGGTTTCTCCGATCAACACCAGGCGAATACCGGAGCAGTACCCTACCAAACGGGCCACAGACCGCGCGCGATCTGTCCTTCCTCTTCTTTGTCCTATCCTCTCCCCCTTACACACACACACACTTACACTAACACGCACTACACTACCACATATTTCAGGAGACCTGTCGGGAGCTTAGAGCTAGTCCCGGGTGGGGCGATGCCCCGCTGGTGGGAGAGTCCTGGTTGGGGGGAAACCCCACTAGCTGACGGTAGGTCGGCGCCGGATCTCGCCATTCAGCTGGGGAAGACCACCGCCATCTCACGAGAAACAAAACATGTACTACACTAACGGGACTAATGACCAAAGCAGTTGACGCGCCCAGAAACACAAAGAAACCAAACCAATCCAGGAGGGCGAATACGCCACGGGCACTTTGAGTTCAGCATTCTCACTCGCATTTACTAACAAAATGACGGACGTTTCGGCGGCGGACCACTACAGAGTGATGTGCGTCGAGATGTGCGAGCGTGCCCACTGCCCCCCGTGGGCGCGAGGGGACCAGTGGGGGCCGGAGAGGCGGGGCGGGGTCTGTGTTGGCTAGAAAGAAACCCCACTAGCCGACGGTAGGTCGGCGCCGGATCTCGCCATCCACATGGGGAAGACCACCGCCATCTCACGAGAAACAAACATGCACTACACTAACGGGACTAATGACTAAAGCAGTTGACGCGCCCGGAAACACGAAAAAAACAAACCAAACCAAACCAAACCAGGAGTGCGAATACGCCACGGGCAATGTGAGTTCAGCATTCTCACTCGCATCTACTACAAGAAATGACGGACGCTTCGGCGGCGGACCACTACAGAGTGACGTGCGTGGAGATGTGCGAGCGTGCCCACTGCCCCCGTGGGCGCGAGGGGGCCAGTGGGGGCCGGAGAGGCGGGGGGCGGGGTCTGTTTGTGTTGGCTAGGGGGAAACCCCACTAGCCAACGGTAGGTCGGCGCCGGATCTCGCCACCCAGCGGGGGAAGACCACCGCCATCTCACAAGAAACAAACATGCACAACACTAACGGGACTAATGACGAAAGCAGTTGACGCGTCCGAAAACACGACAAATCCAAACCAAACCAAACCAACCAGGAGGGCGAATACGCCACGGGCACTTGAGTTCAGCATTCTCCTCGCATCGGCTTGGGGGGACCCGAGACGCGTGCGGGGTGCGCACCGCCGCTGCCCCGTCCCGCGAGGGGAGCAGATTTACAGCGCGCGGCGGCCGTCGAAGCAGGGCTTAAAGACGGACGCCCCGGCTGGCGTTCCCCGCAGGAAGCGCCGGAGACGGCAGGCGCTGTGGAGCAAGGTGTCCGCCCCCGCGCCCCGCCTGGGCCCATCACACCGCACACATGGATCAATGGAACGCGAGTGGAATGGGATGGATATTGATAGTGATTCTGCAGTACCTCTCACCGGGAGTTCCTAGGGTTCAAATCCCGACGTTGGCAGTATTTTCGACACTAGCTTGTCATCTAGGTGAACCCTGGGCCCATCACACCGCCCACATAGACCAATGGAATGCGAGTGGAATGGGAATTTTTGTTATAGACATGAATTTTCAAAAGTGTAGAATATTTATATTTATGTGTTTATTGATAATTTGTTTACATATTAAGATATAATAAAAAAAGCTATGCTAAAAGTTGTAGTGTGACTTTCTGAAGAGTGCCTAAAAATTTGAGGTCAGTAGAAAGTGAAAGAGAAATTTACAAATTCCTCATTTTAGGGGAGATAAGAAAACGAAGAATTAGAACAAAAAGTATTAGACAAAAAAGAAGTAAAAAAGGTAAAGAAAGAGGGGAAAAACGAGTTTTGTCGCTCTTCCGCTTCCTGCCTACATTCTTCTGTAAATTTCGGTCACGACCGTCACCTACGGAAATGGGAGCACTGTGAATAAGTTGCTAATCTCCACGCCGACTTACTTAGAAAAAGTGGGCGTGGCCCGACATCGCAGAGCGAGGTGGACCCGCTCGGGTTGCGAGCTCTCGCGCGGGTGTCCCACTGGCGTGCGGCCAGACGAACGGCGACGGCAGCGCTACCCGTGGTTGAATATTTCATGCGCGACGAAGCGCCCGCGATCAAGAAACGAAGAAAGTACACACTTAGAACCCTTCTCCTCCTCCTCAATTTTGCAAGTTAAATTAACACTTATTAAAGAAAATTCCGCAGTCGGCGTGCTTAAAACAGGCCCTCCACTTCATTCGAGGGAATGAGAGGCGAAGAGGTCGCCAAAAACTTCGCTTTCTCTCGGACAAAAGAACGGCGGAGTTGTCGACAGGAAGAGAAGTGGCACTGCGGTGAATACAGTCCACACCTAATTGAGGCATCCAGTGAAAGAGGGAGCTAACCCAAAAAATTCAAACCATCGATTTATCGACAACTTCCGTGTGTTCGTGATCGAATGCGTTCATAAACAGATATTTTGAATTTTGTGGGTTAGCTCCCTCTCTTACTGGTCGCTACATTTGACATCGTCGATTGCCATGAATGTTAAGTCCTTCAAGTTTTTTTAATTGGCTAATTGATAAGTGATTTCGGGTGTTAATAGCTAGTAATTGTGCCCGTAAATGTGGTGCACGTTTTCCTTTGGGAATTTCCCCCACTGGATGCTGAGATCCGGCGTCGAATTTAACGGTGTCGGCTAGCGGAGTTTTCCTAAACCTAGTATCTCCCACCAGCGGGGCACTGTCCCAGCCGGGACTAGTTCTAAGCTTCCGACATGTCTGGCAGTGAAGTGCCTGTAAGCGTATGTAGAGGTAGGGTGAGGATCGGACAAGGAATGAGAAGGAAAGATCGCTTCAATCCTTTTGTGATCAGTTTTAGATGTCAGTAACATAACTTTTCATGTGTAACGATTTTTTAAATGCCTGGTTTAATCATTTTGCAATGTATTTTAAATGCCTAAAACACCCATTAGTGCCTAATTTCAAAAGGTTTTTACCTATTTTAGTTGCCTAAATCATTTCTTTTGTACCTAAAATGCCGAGGTTTACTTATCACCATGTGACACAGCTAAATCACCATCCCATTTCTCTCTCATCTTGACGTTCAGCGACACCATAAACTATCCCATGGAAAACAAATGCAAACAACCACGGTGATTATCTGTCCGAAGTAGAGGTGTGAGCGCCAACTATGAAGCCTCCTTCCTCGTCCACATTCAGAAATGATTGGGCACTTATGGCAAGAGCGCTAGATCGATTTCTCCATTTCGAAAGATGCGGAATTGCCACTCGACAAGCAGTTGACGCGCCCGGAAACACGAAAAAAGTTAAACCGGGAAAAAAGTTAAACCTAGCTTCGAGTCCTGATGGCGGCAGGATTTTCGACACTAGCTTTTCAGCTAGGTCGAATTCAGTCGCTGTCTGGAGGAGAATTCTAGCGGCTGCTCTGATCGGTAGTTTTCCGTGGTTTCTCCGATCAACACCAGGCGAATGCCGGAGAAGTACCCTACCAAACTGGCCACGGACCGCGCGTGATCTTTCCTTCCTCTTCTTTGTCCTATCCTCGCCTCCTACACACAGCACACACTTACACTAACATGCACTACACTACCACACATTCCGGGAGACCGGTCGGGAGCTTAGAGCTTGTCCCGGCTGGGGCAGTGCCCCGCTGGTGGGAGAGTCCTGGTTAGGGGGAAACCCCACTAGCCGACGGTAGGTCGACACCGGATCTCGCCATCCAGCGGTGGAAGATCGCCGCCATCTCCCGAGGAGGAACATGCACTACACTAACGGGACTAATGACCAAAGCAGTTGACGCACCCGGAAACACGAAAAATCAATCCATCAATCAAAAGCCACTCGACGTAGAAAACTGTCAGAAAAGTACTCACATGTTCTTTACAAGTAAACCGTATTAAGTACGGCATAACACTCCACTACTTTGAGACGTTTATTTTTCCATTAATTACCGAATGCACTCTTCCTTAGCAATATCCAGTACGCCATTTGGTTGCAGGGTCATCAGCATTTGTGATTTTCGTTTAATTTAACATGACAGAGATACTTGATTGTCGGATTCATGACAAAATACCCTAAGATGTAATTTAATTTCTTTGTTTACATGGTTCTAAATTTCGGGAGAAATTTATCCCAAATAAATTTTGAGATGCTAATAAATATTTTGAAATGGAATTAAACATAGTAACTCCAACATTTTTCTTATTCAGATTGTGTGTAGGGCAGAAAAGATTGGTTATTTCATTTCTGATGTTTTGATCTGTGGGCACTGTCTCCCGACTTTCGTCACATATAAGCTAGACTGATGAAAGCCGTCGAAAGCCATCTCTCTGAATGAATCTGAATTGACAAAGATGATTCAATTATTTCATCCTCTGGTGATTTGAGCAAAATAGTACTTTTGTTGTACCATATTATAATTCTGAACAAAAGTAAACAACTTACAATACCTGCATTCTGAAAATAGTTCTCTAGGAGCGTTGATTACAGTCATTGGTCCGCAAACATACCTGAAAAAAAATAGAAAAATATTGTAATCCTAAAATCATGAGATACACTTACGCTCAATCTATTAATCTATTTTATTAATTCATAATATCTGAACAATATAGAATAAATCTAGGTAAATTGGTACGAAAACTAAGAAAAAACAACTGCGAAATGCATAAAAACAAAATGGTCGAATACAACAACTTTGGAATGCAAGGAAACCAAAAGTTATAAAACATGTGCTAAAAACTACCCACAACTTCTTATTGAAGGGTTCAAAAGTTAATTTTGTTTTCAAATGCCACTTATTTACGGAATTACGGAAATATGTGGTTCTAGGTATTTAAAAGCAAGTGTTCGGGCCAGAGTTGTACTTCATACGATGTAAATGATACTTTTTTATATAATATTTTTGAAGTTTTATCCCTTGTATGTAACTTACCTGAACTCATTCGATGGTCGAAACGAGTATAACACCAAAAAAAAGCTAAAATTATATTGACAATTTGGTATTGGGTGCTATTTGATCTCTTAGATGATGCGTTTTAAGCCCGAAATTGTTTTCGAGTTCTCAAAGAGGGCGGGGGCTGTTTTTAACCAGTCCGTAATCTACTAAATCAGACATTTATGAACGTTTATTACATTTTACAAAGCATTGCACTGGGAATACATACATTTTCAGTTTACGTGCACTTCAATTCATACCAGAATCTTTCGAAGTTGGGTTCCAGTAGTAAGCAATTTTCACTTACAGCCCGATGATTTGCGAAATCCAGAATGAGTCCACGTTTTCAGCTATTTTGCACGGATGAACTACTTCCATTTTGTACACACAGATACGGGATTTGTGGAATTCAAAACACGAAACTCTAACATAATATCATTTGTCTTATTAAATATCATCCGTGCATTGGAAATTTCCAGATGAATTCGGAATTCCGAAGAACACCGGAAGTTTCCAATCCACTGTGGTTACCTGCAAAAACTTTATTGCCTCTAAACCCGACAGAAAGCTCCGATTCGTCACAAACTTCGGGAAACGCAACAGCCCACAATTCCAGCGTGGGAAGGAATTGAGGGAGTCTGGACTGCTTCCGTTCCCTGTCTGGTTTCACCCCTGGCGGGCGGCCAACCCGAAACCCATTGGAGTGATTTACAGGATGAAGATTCCCTACGCGCTACAGAGGTACGGATGCTATTTCTGGCGACGAAGCAACCGATATCCTCAAATGCTTCCCGTAAAAATAAAATGATGCCGTTTGTCGAAACCTTACGCATTTTTACACTAGCGTTTAAAACATTTGTTCAAATTATCTCCGTTAAAGAGTATCTCAGTACTTGAAGAATGTCAAGCAGAAAGAAGGAAATTTGAAAAAAAGAAACCTTTCAAACGCGGCAGACTCTGAAAGGAGATATAACTGACAATAACGCTGCGTTTGCTAAATGCAATAAAGGAAGTGTGTGTTGGAAATTTATGTTTGTCTTAAATGCACACGTAGATGTAGGGTAAACTTTGCTGAAAATGACATGTCTTAATACATCGTTCAATAAAACGTAGGAATTTTTCCTGTTTTTGGTTTCGTCGGTATATGATTTGTATATTTCAAAGCAAGAGCGTCAGACGTGAAGTTTCAAAATGAAAATGGGTTGAAGAGATACGTAAACAAATATTTCTTATCGAAGTTTCGACAAATGCACTTTCTGAAGAACGATATTCTTTTATATTTGACAGTATATCACTTATGAAGCTATCCGTGCTTTCATATTTCATTCCTCGTTGCAAAACCGATACTTTAACATAAAAACAAAGAAACAAAACCAGACCAACAAGAGAAGAAACTAGAACTTCGCTGTGGGTTCTACATTGCAGTATTTTTCTGGCCAAGATTATTTTGACTCCTTTTTAACGGCTGAGTTAGTTGAGAGCCAGTATTCGGTCGCTGAGTCTGCAACGATTTGGATCGGAGAGTTCTAGAATTCTAGTCCCGTTGGAGGCGGATATTCGACACTAGGCCGCTGCTTGATTGATTGATTGTTTTTTTCGTGTTTCCGGGCGCGTCAACTGCTTTGGTCATTAGTCCCGTTAGTGTAGTGCATGTTTTTCCTCGGGAGATGGCGGTGATCTTCCCCGCTGGATGGCGAGATCCGGCGCCGACCTACCGTCGGCTAGTGAGGTTTCCCCCTAACCAGAACTCTCCCACCAACGGGGTGCCGCCCCAGCCGGAACAAGCTCTAAGCTTCCGACCGGTATTCCGGAATATGTGGTAGTGTAGTGCATGTTAGTGTAAGTGTGTGTGTAAGAGGAGACGATAGGACAAGGAAGAGAAGGACAGATCGCGCGCGGTCCGTGGCCCGTTTCGTAGGGTACTGCTCCGGCATTCGCTTGGTGTTGATCGGAGAAACCACGGAGAACTACCGATCAGAGCAGCCAGCCGCTAGAATTCTCCTCCAGACAGCGACTGAATACGACGTAGCTGAAAAGCTAGTGTCGAAAATCCTGCCGCCGTGGAGAGTGGGAATCTAGGACCTCCCGGTCAGAAGCGCTGCAGTGACATGAGTTGATGCACTGATCTACCGCTCCCGGTTAGGCCGGTGCAGAAAAATTCTAGCGGAAGGCTGCTGTGATCGGTATTTTTCGACGATTTCTCCGATTAATACTAGGCGTATACCCCAGCAAAACCCTAACAAACGGGCCACACTCCAGGCGATATCTCTCCCTCATCTGCCTTGTCCTTCCCTCACCCCGTTACTTACACTCATTTACTATCACATGCGCTATAGTACCACACATGCGTGAGAGCAGTCGAGAGCTCAGACTGGGAGCGGTAGATCAGTGCATCAACTGATGTCACCCACTCCCCACGGCGCGCCGTGCCGCCGCGGCGGCAGGATTTTCGACACTAACTTTCCAGCTAGGTCGAATTCAGTCGCTGTCTGGAGGAGAACTCTAGCGGCCGGCTGCTCTGATCGGTAGTTTTCCGTGGTTTCTCCGATCAACACCAGGCGAATGCCGGAGTAGTACCCTACCAAACCAGCCACGGACCGCGCGCGATCTGTCCTTCCCCTTCCTTGTCTTATCCTCTCGCCTTACACACACACACTTACACTAACATGCACTACACTACCACATACTCCGGGAGACCGGTCGGGAGCTTAGAGCTTGTCCCGGCCGGGGCGGTGCCCCGCTAGTGGGAGAGTTCTGGTTAGGGGGAGACCCCATTAGCCGACGGTAGGTCGGCGCCGGATCTCGCCATCCAGCGGGGGAAGATCACCGCCCCCTCCGGAGAAAAAAACATGCACTACACTAACGGGACTAATGACCAAAGCAGTTGACGTGCTCGGAAACACGAAAAAATCAATCAATCAATCGAGAGCTCAGAGCTTGACCCGGTTAAGAAAGTGTCCTGGGGGAGATATATAGTGAGGAAAATTTCCACAAACCGACGTATAGGTCGGCACCGGATCAATTCATCTAGCAGGGAATGAACACCGCCACCTCCCAGGATAAAACTCTCACTACGCTAACGTCAACTAATGATCTCGGCAGTTCTTGCCAAGAAACATCAATCATTCTTTTGAATGCACCAGACCTGCGTCTACACTTTATACGTCCGTGGGTTCCTTCTAGAGACAGCTATCGCCCCTTTCAACCCGTAAGAGCACCCCTAATGGCCCTCCCAGGGCATTTGCATTTCTCTTTTGCCCCACTTGCAGCACAGACCATTCACCTTCTGGCACGTGTCATAATGTTCCTTCGATTAATAACTGCTTCAGAGTCACGAGGAAGAATAAGAAGAAGAAATAATAGGAGAAGCTCTTCAATGTACCTGCGTTGTTGTTAATTATACATCAATGTTGCCTCTCATACACCTGAAATAATTTTATTTTCACAATTATTAAGGTGATTCTCTGTAATACCATTAGGGAACACTTTACAGTTGTAGCACTTATTACACGTGGATATTATACTGGCTGTAATGTTAATTCGTATACGTTGATAATCATCTTCTAGCAACGATTAAGGCTACTTACAAAGGGCATGTTATGTGTGAAATATGTGAAACGCTTTTTAATTCGTACCATCTGATCCAATAGTTATATAATGTGGAGAAAAACATGAAAATCTATTGTAAGAGATTTTCCTTGTTTTATAATTTTTACCTAACTCAATTTATGTAGATTTCTCAAAACGCAGGGATTAATGGTGAAAGTGAAATTTTCAGAAACACTGCAATATTTATTACCCCAAGTACAGTCAGTACGAGAAGTGTCATTCTAAACTGTACAACTTCCACATCCGCATAAGACGATCTTAGGGCGCTTACCTGAAGGAGCTTAAAAAGATATATTGCTGAGGGGGGTCCCTTTTCTTTAAACTCACCCTCTAACGGAGACCCTGTCGCGCCCTCACCCACCCCTCCATCCCCCCTTCCCCTCACTCGCACGTCGACTCCTTGGACCCCACCCCGTCTCCTGAAAACTCCCAATCCTCCCTGCCCCGCCCTTCCCCCCGCTCTCTCTCGCTGCGTTTGTCTACTCTCCCTGTGTTTTTCACGTCTTTCATATCATTCCCTTCGATTCAACCTCCCACTTATCTCCTTTCATTTCCTTCTCCTCTCCCCCTCACTCCCCTTCCTTTCCCCATAACCCCTGCCCTCCTTTCGTCCCCCTCCCCTCCCTTCCCTCCACCCCTCCACTTGCGACTCCATCTCCCCTCCTCCCATTATTGACCCCGCCTTTACAGTACCTCCCTCGTACCCTACCCATCCCTCTTATCTCCTGCCACACCCCTTTGCTTTTGACCTCCTCTCACGCTTCCCCGCTCTGTTCTTCCCGCTCCCTTTTTTTTGGCCCCTTCCCTTTTCTGTATCCCCGCCTCCGTACCTCCTTCTTTCATTCCCATTGTATTGCCTTTCCATCTCCATTACTCCCTGAAATCCCATTTCTCTCCTGTCAACCTATTCCTACATCACCTCCACCCTCTCTTTACAGTCTATCCTCTCTCCTTCCCTCTCGTCCATCCTCATTCTTTCCTCCCACTCACTCTCCCTTTTGTTCCCCACCCTTTTCCTTTCCACTCGCTCCTCCCACCCATTCTACCCCGCATCCTTTTTCCCTTGCCCTCCTCTCGCCTTTTCACAACTGTTCCTCCACTCTCTCCACCCTATTCCTCTATCTCCTTCGTACCTCATCCTTAACCCATTTCCCTCCCCCTCGCTGCTCCCATCCCTTCCCCCGTCCCTTTTCTTTCATTCCCTTCATCCCTCCCCGTATTCCTCCCTTCTCTATCCACAATTTATCCCTTCTATTTCCACAACATCCCTCAACCCATTTCCATCGCTCCCCCATTCACACCACGCCTTTTTTTCCCATTCCCGTCTATCTCTTCCCCGTATTTCTCCCTTCTTTACCCACAATGTATCCCTTCTATTTCCACAACATCCCTCAACCCATTTCCCTGGCTCTTCTCACCCCATTCTCACCGTGCATTTTTCTTTTCATCCCCGTCCATCCCTCCCCACCCTATTCCTCCCCTCTCCCCTTGCCATTTCTCCCTTCTCTTTCCACAACATCCCTCAACCCATTTCCCTCCTCCTGCCCGCCTTCTTCATCCTCGCCCGTCCCTCCCCTGCCCCGCCTCGCCCCCTCGCACGTGGGGCGCCGTTCGTTTCGGGTGTCGCATCCGCTTATTTTCCTAAAAGGAAAAAGCGCGGGTGCCCCATTACGGCTCACGGGAGGGCGAATGAGTTATGAGGGCGCCGCTCGCGGCCGCCTCCACGCACGAGTGGCCTCGGCGCGCCAGGCAAGGGCCAAGATTTTCTGCTACGTTGATTTGTGGGCGGCGCCCGCGACGGCTGCTGTATTGGGGGCCGGGCGCCACTGGGAGGTGAGCGGTGTATGATGCGAATTCAAAGCGACGTTTTATCGCGCCCTCCGGGAGATTTTATATAAACGTTCCGTGTTGTGGTGGAGTATTAGACGTTTGGATGAATGGGGGGCGATCGTACGGATATACAGAATGTGTCGGAATAAATGTTACAAACTTCTAAGGCGTTTAGAGGGCCGAAAATGATCACTTTTTGTCAGCGAACATGGTACGGGAAGAGTCATATTACAGAGTTACACATATTCCATGTGTTCCTGATTGTCTGGAAACGGGTTATCTACAGGTGTTCGGCAGGTCAGGTTCTAAAATATAGTCAAGGGGATTTCGTATACGTGCTGAACATCTATGGATGTGGGTTTGCAAAATAGTGAGGAAAAATTGCCACATGTGTAACTTTTGGTTATACGTAGTTTATCACTTTATATATTGGCAAAAAGTAATCATTTTCAACTCCTTTCTATGCCACAGACGTTTGTAACATTTATTTTAATACTCCAACAAGTCGGTTGTCGGAATTTATTTCAAAGGAATCAAAGATCTTTAGGGCGCGCAATGAAACCAAAAGGTGTTACAGTAGATGTTATACCTTTTGAGAAATTTTCGTTATTTTAGGATGTTTTCTAATTCTTTCATAAATTGCGACTAAAACCTGATAAGTATAATAACACCTAAAAGATACGATACAAGAGATAGCAAACTTTACGCGAAATATATAAATCCAAAAACATAAGGAGGCCCACGAAACTTCAAGATCACCACAAACCTCTCCCAGAAGACCAATTCGATTTTTCTTTCACAGTTTTAACTCTGCTGCCATTACACGACAACACAGGCCAAAGTTCTGCCTCTCTCTAACATTCCTTCTTATCTTACAGTGTGTCTACAATTTTCATTTTAAATTACTCTTCGGACTCGTGTTACAAGACTGAGTGTTCGTCCTTTCCATACTGTTAAATACGAAGTTTTTTCAGTAATCTTCCTGCGAAATTTTATAATCAGATTGTTGGCAATTTGAAACTGTTGACTCTCTCATCGCTTCGTGGTGGGTTGTTAACATTCATTTACCACAATTTGAACTTTATATATACTGTAATTTTACTTCCTTGTGCATGTTTTATTTCTTTTGTATTTTCTTTTAAAAACTATACTTCTAGTTTCTAATATCTACATATGTTTAAATCTTTAGATTTCTTATTTTACTGCAATATAGGTCAGTCTGTATCTCATAATTAGTCAGACTTTCATTTAAGAAGAACCTTACGGGTATAATAAAGATTTAATTTTTTAATGTTATTTACATATCTATAAAATTAATTTTTAAACCATATATATTCGTATAAATTATTTCAGCAACCGGATAAAATTGCGCGAGAAACTTAGCACCTGAGAAGCTGAGAAATGACATATTCTATTAATTACTTGCCCGAAATCAACATTTATCTCATTATTTTATTATTCAGTGGAATAGCGTTTCATTACGGAGGCGTAACTGAACAATCCATAGCTTCGAGACGTAGCGCTCACGAACATTCGACTCTAATTAAGAAACTAGAATTCTAGAGAGCTGGTCGGGACAGTAGGTCTTGACAGTGGGTAACTACGATTAATTCCAGGCGAATGTTAGAACGGTACTCAAAAGAAATGGCCACAGAATTTTCTTGATCCACGCATATTTTGAAATTTAATTATAGAAAATTTTTTTGTTTTTTTTTTCAAAATAAGAATAAAAGTGAACCTCTGTTTATAGAACAATTTCTGAAAAGTTTGGAAAAAATGGAATCAGGAGTTGAACTCAACATACGACTCCTGAACGTAATGGAAAAGGGTAGGTTCCAAACTATTTTTTGCGATTGCCCTTATTAGCAGTAATTTCACTTATTTTACCCAGTACTTCAGACAAACGAAATTTGAAACTAATCTGAAACTGTGAAGGTTGGGAGCCTTGTTTATTTGATGTGGAATGATCCATTCACGAGGATGGAAGTATTATTTTTTACTTCCTAGCTACTGCTTACGCAGTACAGAGAACATATAGTAATGCTACGGGAAAACGGCATATTTTCGACAGAAAAAAACTTTTGGAACCTGGTGACGAAAAAGTGGATTAACTTGTTTATTAAGACATACAGAGAACAATCTTTTTTAATAAAATATGAAAATGGCCGTCGGATGCGACTCCCGAAACGAGTAAAAGATTTTAGTTGCCAAAATTTTCCCCAAAATACCAAAATTAGAATAGAGCAGTAACTTTACAAATTCTGGACTCATTTTTGGCTGCTTAATTTTAAACGAATGTGAACAGTAGATTTTGTTCATTTATCGATGCACCGCCATAACCGAACCTCACCCGACCTTCTGGCCGGCGACATCGCCCGAGGGCGGAGGAGGTCTGGGGAACTGAAGTCGTTAGAGGGCGCGAGCTGCCACCAATTAGGGAAGAGTGATGGGCGACCGAGCGACAGTCGCTTCCCAGACGCGCCCGCCCTTCCTTTTTTCCTCTCGCTCGGGGCGGCCAGCTCACCATTAGAGCAACGGTCCTCCGCTCGCGAGATCAGACCTTGGCACGGAATCGAAAGCTACTTTTGATGCGATACGCTGCCACAATTTCTACGATTGTGTGTGTTTACCTGTTTTATCGAGCGTCGCCCTTGTTTCTGCAGCTACTTTGACTGGGAAGTCCTTGAGCAGTACCCTAACAAACGGGCCCCGGACCTCGCGCGATCTTTCCTTCCTCTTCCTCGTCCTATCACAGTTAAGTGTTATGCAGTGCAGAGAAGTGAAGTGGAGTAAGGCTTGCGCGGTGATATTATGTACTATTTATTGTTAAATATTGTTTTGTAATTTATTGTTAGTCAATGTAAGCTTAATGCATGTCAAACTAAGATATTCTGCCACCAAGTTATGACACTTAATTTCAAAATTCAAAACAAATATATTATCTATCCTCACTCTTACTAACACACACTTACACTTACATACACTACACTACCACATATGTCGGGTGACCAGTCGGGGGCTTACAGGTTGTCCTGGCTGGGTCGGCGCCTCGCTGATAGGAGATACATGGTTGGGGAAAACCCTGCGAGCTGACGGATAGGTAGGCGCGTCATACCATTTGGCGGGGGGGGGGATCTGGAACACCATCACTACTCGGGATAAAACATTCACTACACTAATGGGACTAGTGACGTTTCTGGAAACATCAATAAATTTACGATCATCGAATTCACAACACATTATTTTGAATATTGTTTTATTATACTTCAAATATTGTTTAAGGAGCAGCGAAACATATACGTAAATTTAAAGATGGCTACTAATCCGAATGACCTGATAAATTATTTCGAAATAATGGCATTCACTGCTGAAAGTCGGCCTCAAAAAGCCCCCAAAACAATCACAGAAATTTCAGTCACTTGTTATTACTATAAATGCTTTGTTGGCATTTGGATCATTAGTTACATATAATACAAAATCACGCATGTTACTATATCATGAATTTTTAATAGACGAACAATTAATGAATGAATACTTCGTCAAATCAATTAAAACTAAAAATATTCTCGCCATGATATCACAATAAACCTTGTTACGTACTACACTAATACCTGTTTAACATGCATTCCAAGGGACCGAAATAATCGATGTTCGTGAATCCGGCTCAGCGAGCTAGCTTTCTTAATCATATAATTGGTTAACAAGGTGAAAGCATTTCGCAGGTAGAGAATGCCAAAGGGATTGCAGGTAGAGAATGCCAAAGGCCTAAGGGATTGTGTCCATCTGACTATACGTCTCCTGAGCCCATGGTCGTCAGGCTGGGACGTCATAGCGTGGCAGAGACTGATAAGTTGTTTCGATGGTGTAACGGTTAGCCTACCGGGCTGTTACACCCAGGTTCGGTGATTCAAACCCGCTCGAAGGCGTGGTATTTTAAGGGCGCAAAATCCTCCGTTGGCCTGCCTTCGGAGGGGAAATAAAGCCGGCTGCCCCATGTAGTAGATTTTTACTGCATGTAAAATATACTCAAGCTTAAAAGAAGTCTCTGAGATAAATTCAAATCGACTGTTTTGTCGCTCAAATAATACCTTCTTTCTTCGCAAGAGGGTGAAAGGAGCGAAGCGAAATTTGCGTCAGACGGAAGAGCAGGGCTAATGGCCTGAGTCTCGCCACGTAAAAGAAGGAATCGTTGAATTGAACTGATAAAGGTGGCGTGCCAAAGAACGTGCATATCACATTACTAAGTTTCATGGCCGAGACCTAAACTTTGTTCATGTTACTGCGAAATTCGTGTTAAGCGAGTATGTGGAAACGAGGGTTTACTGCATATTTATGTGGCCCAAATCCTTTTTTAGCCACAAGGAGACTTGATTTCACCAGAGCTCTTAAACTGGAGACAATGCATTCATCAAGCACTAAGTTTCACTTCTTTACTGCAGCGCCGGCAATGACAATCTAGCACATACGTTTCAACATTTTATCTTGTCTCACGCGATTTATGTCGACAGTTTACCTCTAACCCGAGCGTCAGCTGAAACAAAGGAACTAGGAATAATAGAGCATTCGTCTGTTGCACACAAAACGCTTGACAGCACATTTGGAGGTACACGTAGGACTGCCTGTTTCCTAGAACAGTATATTCGCTTTTAAGTGAAGATAAATGGTTTCGCCACCACCTACCACTGGTGATATTATGCTGCGTAGTTATCAAGAATAATAATACTTATCAGAACCTTATTAGAAGAAATTACATACAAGCCCCCAAATGTATAGAAAAAGCAAAAAATAAAATTACGTACAGCTATTCGCCATCAAATACTGAAGTGGAGAGTTTGCAAAAAGACAATGGAAGGAATAATGAGATTTAAAAGCGCATTATTTTTAAGTCACATTGTCTTCACATTGCTCATCACACAACGTATCTTATCTACATGGCTGAAAATTCTTTGAAAATTACCGCATGAATCGAGCATCAGTTACTCGATTTTGTTTTGCAATTGTAATATCCCAAACCTGTAAAACTTTTAATTTTAGAAATTATTTTTCAATCAAATCTTTATCCTCAATTAAAAATCCATTATTTTTAATACAATAGTTTAATCAGTAAACATGATAAACTCAACAATCCATTACTACAAATTATGATGATACGTATTTACGTCACTAACATGTCCAATCATTACAATACGAAAGTTACGATTTCGATCATTAAAATGCGAACCATTACATTGAAAAACCAATAGCAATAACGACATATAACAAAACATTCTCATTTCTTGTTGAATGTCAGCTTCACAAGCTCGCACTGTAGTCAGTTTTTTTTGGAATAACTGCTCTATTAAAATGTGCAACTTTAGTTATTACAAAAAGTATTAGTAATTACAAAATTCCCAAAGGATACCTTTGTACATATTTCTTATTCCCCAAATCAAGAATGATGACAACACAATCATCGGGATCCATTTCTCAAATTAGAGACGTTTGGACATGCACTCAACATTATTGAGGAGCAAACATTCAAAACATGACATGTCTACTTCATTCTTTTCCAATAAAAATGAAAAATACAGCTCAAATTTTATCCATTTCATCACCGTCATCAACTCGACAAATAGAGTACTACTTCACGTATCGTAAGACATCCCACGTTTCTTTCTGGAAATAAAATTCAATGTAAAAACAACAGAACAACTCAATTTTTGCCAATCGAACATGCGACCTCTTGTGATGTTAGCTCATCAATTCACAAATTCCTGTCTGCATCAGTGTCATCGTTTCGGGCAAATACATCACAACAAACCGCAGAGTTCGCGCACAACTGCGGTCCGTCGTAGAAGGGCAAAGCGGAAATTCAGTCTTCGGGGCGAAGTGTTTGCGACCGGGGCAGATTTCCATAACTCAGGCGCACTTCGCGTCCGCCCACGCGCAAAGCCCCCTGCGCCGCCGAGTCATTCGTCACCGCCCCCGCGTCGCGTCGCGTCGTGTCGCGAGCGCGCGCGCCGCTCTTCGGCTGTTCGCCTCGCTCGGCTTGGGATTGTTTCGGCGCAACTTGCTCCGAGAGTGAGACGCGTCCTCGCCCCGCCCGACTCCCACGGCAGAACTCCCTCGTACCGTTCCTAATGGGGGCCAGTTTTAAAATCCACGCTGTAGTTCCGGGAGCGGAAGCTCAGTGCATCAACTGCGGCGGCGCTAGCCGAATGCGTTTACTACGCTCCGTGAAGTCACGAAGGTTAAGCGCATTCGAGACTCGCGGGTTCGTGGTTGGGTGACCGGCCAGGAACCCCGGGATCTAACGGCGTCGAGCCCCTGGCCGAAGGGATAAAAGGCACTGACTGACTGCGACGTGACGAGACTTGACAAATATTAAAAAGTAAAATCACATTAATGGAGGATTACTCCCAAGTGTAAAGCGCTCAACGCCCCTTAAGGGGCTTGGAGACGCGTTGCGTCAAGATGTGGACAGAAAAAAAATGATGTCACTGCAGCGCCTCTCACCGGGAGGTCCTATGTTCCAGTCCTGACGGCGGCAGGATTTTCGACAGAAGCTTTTCAACTAGGTCCAATTCAGTCGCTGTCCGGAGGAGAATTCTAGCAGCTCTGATCAGTAGTCAACCATGGTTTTCCAGTTTTTGTGGCTCCCAGACAGCAGGTAAGAAACGGCTCAACTTACTTTTCGTATTTTCGCTCTCAAAATTGTACATGTACTACATTTTCATTCATTTCTTGATTAAATTTAAAAAACTACTATATTACATAAAGATATAACTCTCCGTCCCCTTCTTTCTTTCCTTTCTTTAATTCTTCTTCTTTCATTTCTTAAGATGTTTTAAATTATATAAATTATTTATATTATAAAGATCTAACTCTCCGCCCCCTTTCTTTCTTTCTTTCATTCTGTCTTTTTCATTTCTTTAATTCTTCTCCTTTCATTTCTTAAGATGTGTTTTTAAATTAATTAGGTAACTATGTTAATTCTAATTTTATATTTTTCTTGTACCAGAAAACTGATGATGATGGCTAAGCCATCGAAAGCTGCTATTTGTGAAATAAATACTATTGTTGACAATGACAACGGCTTCAATCATTCCAATTATGTAAATGTCAACTACACCTCACCACTGAATCAATATTCCATGGTTTCGCCGATAACGCCGGAGCAGTACACTAACGAACAGGCCACGGACCACGCGCGATCATTCCTGTAGAACAATAGCTAGCTTCCAACCTTCGGGTACTCTTCTGAATTGTTGATAGAAAATTGAAATAATATTGTTAGATACGTTAAAATTGCTTCCCCATTGAGTTTAATTATATCAGTTGAAATGGAATTTGATCCCCGTGACTTTTCATTTTTCACATATTTTATTCGTTTTCGCAATGAGTTTACATCTATATTTATCTGATTTCGTACAGTCTCCCTCGATATCTGAGTATGGGGAAATTTTTTTAACAGACCTGAAGCAGGTATTAAATGCTTTTTTTTTTTTCAATCCTGTACTAGTAACGTATTTCTAACAATAGGAATTTCTCCTCTTCTTCCTCTTCTTCTGGGAGCACATTTGTACAACCCCGATCAATTGTAATAATGTTTGCCACTGAGCATTAGCTCAAAGCGAACTTTAACAATAAATTTAATCTAATCTAATTATTTTTCTCTCCGTCGAGAATATGCGTTAAAAATTTCTCCAGTGCAATTTTAATTTTCAGCTCTAATTCTTTTGACCAATTTGCAAAATATATCGTATAATTTTCACTACAATGTCTATTACGTATTCAGGGCCTTTCTGATTGTTCTCTTCATATGTCTAATTTTCGCGTTTTAATACCCTTGGGTGCGAATTAATTGTAAATATTCGCAGAGCACCAAAGTCCACGGGCCGGTCTTTTCTCAGAAATAGATTATACTGTTCGTTCAGGTACTGACGAAGCCCTTCTGTATTTGCCGTCTTCATCTGCCATATTTTTCTTACTTTTGAAATTCTTTCTTAGAAACATTTATGTCAAAATCAACTAATGCAGCTTTGTTGTCGTTTATACTCTCAATGACGTCCCAAGTTGAGAAACACTTTCGGCCTAATTTGGCGAACATACAGAAGCGCCTTCTGCCGCGTCGGTCTGTCTACTACCTGCTCTAATCCTTCCTCCCAGACGAGTCTGTTGTACTTACGCTTGACTCAGGGCGCCTTTACAATTTACGTCTGGAATAATTCAATCACAGAGAATAAACTCACAGCAATGGAAATGGGCTATTGGCGAAGAAGCTGTGAACTGACACTGTTGTCACAGTAATAAATGAAGAAATTAGAAGAAAAACAGAAGTGAGTTTCAACATTACTGATATCATTGAAATTAAAAGACTCAAATGGTATGGTCACTTAAACAGAATGGGTGAAGAACGATGGCCTCTAAAGCTCTGGAATTGGAAAACAGCATCGCACAGGAGACGAGGAAGACCCAGAAGTACATGGAAGGAAGGAGTGGAGAAAGTGAAGGATAGAAGGGGATTAACTGTAGAAGACTGCAGTGACAGACTCAAATGGAAACTGGGATGCGAGAGACGCCTAACGGTGTAAAATACTCGCACTTCTACTACTATAATTCAATCATTAAACTCTATTCTCTGGAGCAAAGGCATCACAAAATGGAAGAAGGCCCATATCTTTAAGACCATCGTACAGAACATAAGTACCTACGGAACTGAAACATGGATATTGAACAAAAGGGATAAATGTATGATGATGTCTCTTGAAATGGACTATTGGACAAAGTGCTGTCGGATGTCTAGATCGGATCATATTAGAAATGAAACAATAAGACTGATGATGAACGTGGAGAGCAGCATCATGGATTCAATTGGAACAAAACGATTGCATTGGTATAGACATTTCCAACGTATGGGAAGCAATAGGTGGCGTAAGAAGATCTGATCATGGACACCTGCAGAGCGGAAGAAGCGTCGTGACATTAGTTGATGCACTGAACCATCTGTCCCGGTACGAAAAACGTGAGAGTTAGCTATCTCTTGCGTTAGTCAATATTCAGTTCCTATCATCAGGATCACAAGCATCGACTAAATTTCAAAATAAGATTTCTTTTTTTTTTGTACGGCGACAGTTCACCTGTAATACCCTAATGAAGAATCATTTTTTCACGTGAACATTTAAGGAGCCCACACTTCCGTCCCGCATCGACGATGTGTCCGTCTCCTCCCGCGTCTTTGTCGTTAACAGAAATGCGCAGATTGATTTGATTGATAGATTTATTAGTGATTCTGGGCGCGTAAATTGTTAAGGACATTAGTCCCGTAAGTGTGATGCATATTATTTTCTCCTCAGATGGTGGTAATCTTCCCCGGCTGGATGGTGCGATCCGGCTCCGACCTACGTCGGGTAGCGGGGTTTTCCCCGACCAGGTATTTCCCACCAGTGGGGCACTGCCTCAACCGGGACAAGCTCTAAGCTCCCGACCGGTCTCCAGGCATGTGTGGTAGTGTGGTGCATATAAGTGGAAGTGTTTGTAAGTAATGGATATGGATTGGACAAGGAAGAAGAAGAAAATATCTCGCGCGGTCCGTGGCCCGTTTAATAGGGTACTGCTCCGACTTGCGCCTGATGTTGATTGGAGAAACCACCGAAAACTATCAATCACAGCAGCCGGCCGCCAGAATTCTCCTCCAGACAGCGACTGAATTTGATTGATAAGCTAAATGCGAAAATCCGGCCTCTGTCAGTACACGAACCCCAGGACCTCCTAGTCAGAGGCAGTGCAGAAACATCAATTGATGCCCTGAGCCACCTCAGCCGATATGGCCCTCTGCGACACCCCCTCCCCTGGTAATGCTACGGCTAACAAATCAAGTCCACCACAGTTTGACAATCCCGTAAAGCAGTGAAGACAATGTGCAGTTGCGAACAGGATTCACTGCCGTAGCAAATAAACCGGACGAGACAAATTCGTTCCGAGCTGTACTAAAGGATCTTGCAAGAACAGCTCCAGAGAGATAAAGCGGGTATATGGATGGCTGGCGCGGCAACGAAATTCATTACTGTCGGGTCAAGAACCCATCAGGAAAGTGTTCAGCCCGCAAGTTGCAGTTTCAACGGCGTAAAGAAACTTATTTCATTACAAGTGGTTTATTTCAAGCGACATCTACGCCCAGGGGTAACCAAACAGACCTCAGTAACCGAATCCAGCTTGCACCGACAGTGGGCGATGACAAAATTGTGAAATTAAAAAAAAAATTAAGTAAGTGGAGATGGAGTTTGATGACCTAAAACATTCCAAAACTGATCAATAGAATACTCTTAAAATGTTTTTAAAATGTATTAAAAGCAGAGAAAAATTACTTAAAAAATGTGACCAAAACCACTTCAAATCAACACATCATACGTGACTGACGTAATCGAGGCTTGTTCTATTCGTTGAAATGCACTCAATTTGCAAACTTTTGGTTTGGACTGATCTTTACAAGGAAATCTCTGCCCCGAAATCGGCCATCCGTCTTATCCCGAAATCGGCCAAACAAATAACGGCGCTGATAAGCGTTACAGAAACCTTTGATTACATACAACGGCTTTTATTACAATTTCTGAACGAAGAAATGAAATAGGCTATGCAGAAATTCTGCGGAGGACATTTGTTATTTCCCATATATACTATTATTTAAAGTAAGTACCATTAAAATGACATTAAAACTCCATGAAATCAGATAAACTTGCATTGAAAATTATGGGAAAAAGTAAAAAATGACGTAATTGTCGAAATCGACGAAATCGAAAAAAATATAAAAATGGGTCATTTTCTTTGGTCATAACACAAAGTTTCTTTACTAAATGACATTGTTCTAAAATAAAAAAGACATTTCATTACAATCCGCCACCTGTAAATAATCATAATACAAATCATTTTTATTTTAACAATAATAATCAATGCATTGTTTTTCCTGTTTACTGTACAATATTAACCCATTAACAATATTTTTTAATACCCATTTTCTGCACAAACTGAACTAACTTTCCTGACGACCAGGGATGGTTTTATTGAATCGCCGACACAAACGTAATTACACGACTAAGATATTCAAAATAATTATAAAAATACTAGTAGAAAAAAATAGAAAAAGAGGTAAAGATGTTAATAAAAGCTAAAAGAATGCAAACCAAGTTTAAAACAATTGTAAACTTCCACTGGAATGCATTTATCTTAATTTGAAATAAATAATTATGTTTAAAGCAGATTTATCATAGGTAATACCACGTCTCGCGAAGTGAGGATCCTAAGGTAGATGAATCGCAGTTTATTATTAGCCAGTAGGGAAGAGCAGGAAGCAAAATCGGATAGAAAAAGCGACAATTATTTTCAGGCACACCGCCCTGACGGCATTTCGTATGCATAGTAAAACACTTTTGTTCATTTATTTATTTATTTTACGTCAAAAAAAACAGTTAAAAACTACGTATGACGTGCTATGGGGAAAAGTGAATTGTGTGCACATTTTCAAAATTCTGTGATCCCTACACTAAGTCATATACTACTTAAATTTTGAATTTTGAAAGGGAGAAAAAATCCCATGTAATAAAAATTTTCAAGGATAAATAAGCAATAAATTTTGAATTTTGAAAGGGAAAAAAAAACAATAAAAAAACTCCCATGTAATAAACTCTATTTTCAAGGATAAATAAGCAATACATTTTTGCTCTTATTACTTCCTGCCGCGACAACATGGAAACGATAATTTGAATAATTGTATTTCCCACTGAATTCTAGAAGACGTGCACAGAAAATGAAGTTACATTTATGTCCAGAAGCAAAACAAGGGGCCATCTCAGCATTTGCTCAATGGATCATGTTTATAAGTGGAGTAGCCAGAATAATTTGGTCACCTTTGTACAGTATCTATAGTAGGTACAAAAAACTTACTCAAAGCGGAACCTCAAGGAACCAGAAGTTTTTTTCGGTATTAGACAAGATTCTGCTTCATGCAATGGAATACTGTAGGAATTGTGATTGCCAGGACCACAATTTACGTTCACATCAGAGAGATTTCCGCATTACACACGTTCCACATCAGCAAATTTTACTGTATTATGTATTGTATGCATATCAACAAATACTGCACAAAATCAATATCAATTTGTATTAGTATAGTTCTGTTATTATAGTTATATTATTATAATGCTATTATTATATTATTATTATGTTATGTTGTATTATTAATACTATTATTAATATGATTAATATTATTATTATTATTATAAATTTATTAGTTCTATTATAGTTCTGTATGTCCTCCTCGACTTGCGTTTTTACCATTTTTTATTGTTTTTCTTTTATTGACAGGTCCCGTGAGTGACGGTGGTGTACTTGGGCACTGCACTAACGTCTTAATGAAGTGAGAATCAACACAGCATACCGAATAGGGAGTAGCGTGGCGTGGCTAGTGATGGCAAATTGTACCAAAACACCGATACATCGATGTTTCCATATATCTCTAATGGATTTTCGACGTCTATGAAAACATCGACGAGAAAACATCGATATTTTCATTATAAACTAATGAACATGGAATTTTCCTATCCCTTTTTAATTTCCGAACGTGAACGGGAGATATTTTATCGTTTGTTACCAGCATGTTAGTAGTAAGTGAAAGTTCTTATCGAACGTAAAGAATAAAATTAACAATAAAGAACATTGTGTTTTGCCATCGATTTCGTGTTTCACTGTCGACCCAGGCAATGACACGCCCGGTGGTACCATACATTCATTACACGAGCAGCTCCCAAACTTCCTCAGATTGCACAGGCGAAATGTGCAGCGGGATAAAGAGGATGATGCAAAACAACGATATCGCTGTGGATTGCTGCTACTCTTGAACTTGCTTAAAACCCTTTATTAAAAAAAAATCGATGTTTTTGCAACAAAGTATCAATGTGAAGAAAACATCGAAAGCAACATATCGATGTTAATACATCGATGTTTCTGGGAGAAAACATGGATGTTTTTTGCTATCCCTCGGCGTAGTGTAAGGCGCTTTGAGGAACTTTGCCGCCCCCTGGTGGGCGAGGGGACCAAGTGTGCTCCAGCGGCGCCAGCACACGCGAATACGGAAAGGGGAGGGGAGAGCGGGTGGAGAGGGGAGGGGAGGGTCGCAACGCGGCCCGCTCGTCGTGTGTTTTCCGAGGCAGCCGCCGCCGCCGCAGGGTTGGCGTGCAGCCAGCCGCGTGACGTCACGCCCGCCGGAAACTGGTGGCGCCGCTGGTCGGCGTTTAAGAGCGCCACAACGCAACAAGCGGCAGAGAGGGCGGCGGGGTTGGAGGAGTGAGGAGGATGATAGGGGAAGCGCGGCGGGGCAGGAGGGGGCGACGGTATTTGGGGGTGGCAGGATGGAAAGGGCGACGGGGGTGGCAGGGTCAGCAGAGAAGAGGCAGGGCGGCATGAGGGGCCAGAGTGGAAAGGGCTGCCGGGTGCAGGGGCGGGTTTGGGGGGGTGAACGGTTGGGGATGAAGGTGGGAGCAACGGAGTGGCTAGGGCGATGAGGGTGGCAGGGTCGGCAGGGAAGGGGTCGGAGGGCAGGAGCGATGAGAGGGGCGGGGTGGCGGAAGGCGGCGAGGACGGCAGCGCGGCTGGGGCGGTAGATCGACTGGGACGGCGAGATGGCGAAGACGGCGAGTGTGGCAGGGATGGCGGCGGGGCTGGGGCGGGCGGAGCGGATGGGGCGGGGCGAGACGGAGCGGGCAGGGAGCTCGGGGCGGGCGGGACGTGGTCCGGCTGGGCAGGCGGACGGGGCGGGGACAGGGCGGGGACGGGCGGGGACAGGGCGGGGACGGGCGGGGACGGGCGGGGACGGGCGGGGGCGGGCGGGGGCGGGGCGGGGACAGGGCGGGGACAGGGCGGGGACAGGGCAGGGGACGGGCGGGGACGGGCGGGGACAGGGCGGGGACAGGGCGGGGACGGGCGGGGACGGGCGGGGACGGGCGGGGACGGGCGGGGACAGGGCGGGGACGGGCGGGGACGGGCGGGGACAGGGCGGGGACGGACAGGGGACGGGCGGAGGACGGGCAGGGGACAGGGCGGGGACGGGCGGGGACAGGGCGGGGACGGGCGGGGACGGGCGGGGACGGGCGGGGGGGGGCGGCGGGGGGGAGGGATCGGGGGCGTTGACGGCGGAAGGCGAGGGCAAGTGCGACGAAATGGCGAGGGCGGCGCAGATGACAGGTTCGGCGGGGACTGTAACGTCCACGTTACCTTGCCTTAATAACTTGCCCTTACAAATTTATACATCCATACAACATCACTTTATGTTGTATCGTCACTAATTTAAATATCTTCAATAACGTTCTTCACTTTTCATGTAACACATGAGATAGTTTCTTTTTAAATAAAACAATGTATTCAACCTTTCAAAGGATACATACAATTCCTAATTCAATTTTTGTATCAACGTCTCTCAATCTCTATCAACAACTTTCAATTCTCTTGTCAACACTCCCTGTTACTATCGTAACATTTAACAACCAAATATCAGTTTCCAATATTTGTTTATAAATATTATGTTAACTTTGTGGCAAACCTGCCAGCGAAGTTGAAACGTTACAGGAACATGGCCCCATTGTCATCTCTAGAACCGTAGTAATTCCGATGACACTGTTTAAAAAAGCTTCATATTAATGTGAATATTTATAAAAATATGCAGAAGGCTGTAGTCATCTCAACAACTTAGTTAGCTCGAAAGTTTATAGGAGTAGGGTAGATGTGAATTCCTAACAAAAAGAGGTTAATAATTATGCGTCGGTCATGTCGTGGACTAAGAAATTCTTTACTCTATGGTTATGTATAACCTGTGTATTGGTCCTTATGGAAAAAGAAAATAAAGAAAATTATGACGAAATAATAATAATAATAATAATAATAATATAATTTGTTGCATGAAACATGAAAAATAAGTTAAATTATATACTCTTATTTCATATCACTTAGTGTTATTTTATATTTAACAGAATGTAGCAACCGAGCCAGAAATCATTTTCTCGAAAGGTTCCTTAGGGATCGGATACGACGATCGGAAATTACTGGTCATTTTATAAGATTGTCGATTTTATAAACCTATCACCATCTGCTTCGAAAACAAGGACTAGGGGCGTTCCGATTCTACCGATTCGATTCTTTTCTTTCGATTCCTGTGGAATCGGCGGTATTCGATTCCTTCGCTTTCGTTTCTTGATGGAATCGATTCCAAAACGCCGGTTTGGATTCAAATGAATACATTCTTTATTTTTTATAAACAATATGAGTATTCCTAAGTTTTGTTGTATTTTCAGGGTTTTTGTCATTTGCCTTTATTATTATTGTAGATATTATTTATGATTAATTTTATTGAAGTCCATGTTGTGCTTGAATTCTACCTCCCACCAATGCCTCCACTTTCCGCTTCGTTCAAACCAAAACTCTTGGTTCATATTACATTTTTAGCATGCCAATTAAAAAAACAACTTTTTCTGGATGGCGTTGTGTGAAGTTGTGTTTCGCTTGAATCCGTTTTAATTTCGTGGATTGGTCATACTATTGTTGATGTAATAATTTATTGTTTTTTTCATATATGTTCTATTAATATACATTGTTTCATTGATACATTCTATTACTGTATTTCAAATGTATAGTTTCATCCATAATTTTTTGTTATTAAAATTTGATTAAATAACACATCGTCGTTTTATTAAATAGCAAATGCTTGATTGCGGTATCGATACCTACGCTGAATGATACTCTCATATGATTCGAATTGTTACGGAATCGATTCAATTCTAGAATTGACTACAACATTTCGATTCTAGGATCGTTTGCACAATCAATTCCTTAACAGGCAGCGAACATCATTAACAAGGACAGCTTGTTTTTACTCCGAATTTCGAACACACCAGGGACATGGCACACACAACTATAAAAATGTTATCTATAGCAATAATACACAACACTTTGACATGAGATTAATAAATGTGTTTGATTCAAAACTTTGAGGAACCACTCAGAATGCTCCTCTTCCATCCCGTCGGTCGAAAGACTTCAGGTGAACGATCATCGATAATGGGAGCTTAGTAAGTCACCGAGCTCTCATAAGCCTCACGCTCAGGAAGAGGTGCTTCAAATCCTCATCGTGGTTGTCGTTCTTCTGGGTTTTGGGCCTAGAAGCGAGAATACATACTACAGAAATGATCCTGTGAAGTATGATTCTGAGTTTTTCGCTGGGTTAGAAACTTCGAGCTCCGTATTCTAGCACCACACGAGCTCTACGGGACATATAATTTTGAAGTCACTAAAACATTATATTTATTTACTAATATAAATACAATTTATTCCTATACAATAGTTACATTATATTACACCAAAAGTAATATTAAAAGTTGTATGATATACTACTGCAAAATATTAAACCGCTGGAAATATTCTGTCATCAAATACTAACGATGTGTGATCTACCGGCGGAAAAGTGAACTATCGACGGGTGGAGATGGGGTGGGAAGTTGGCGGAAAGTCAACGGGTCTCAGAAGTGGGAGTAACATGGGAACACAAAAGCTCGGCACTGAAGAAACCACCAGGAAACTTACTTGGAAGCGGTATATGAAAGAGTATTTTGACTTACATAGACCATTATAGATTTTGGAACAGTGTTTTTCTGATACGAACGAAATTTCTCTCAAATGATTACCGATATTTCAGAGATTCTTTGCTGTTAAAGAATATTAAAAGCCTATTACCATACACTACGACTTGACAGATGTAAAAATTGCTATGAAATGTGGACAGACATGATCATTTGTGGCTAACACATACTTTTTAAAACTATTTATTTATTGAATGATTAAATTATTTAGATAGACACGCAGGAATTGAGGAAAAATCCAAAAACAATAAAACAGTTTCGATTGGACAGTTGACGACTAAAACAGTTTAGGCTGAAGAATGCAAAATATTTTATTTTTCATTCCGACCCTTCTCCTAATGCGCGTCTTGACTAAATTTCTTTCTTAGTGCGTCATTGCACAGGAGACAGCGTACGTCATGAGTCGGTAAGGCTCCAACGAGGAAGCACCCGCCTTTAAATATTTGGTATTCATGTTTTGCATTATGGAACAGCAACTTTTTACTTCATCGCACTTACTTCGCAAGAAGAGAAAATATTGTAATCGTGTTCTGGAATTGTAATATTTTAATCGTGCGAAGGCGATTTTTCGATAAAAGAAACTTCTATTGGCCCTGGTAACGAAGTGGTAACGAAAAAGTGGATAAATCTTGTTCCTCAATATAGTAAATTACTTCCTGTAACACAGACAATGTGTTTACCATAAACCAAATAATAGAAAAGAGACGAGAGTTCAATTTAGAGACCCACATAGCTTTTATACTTACCCTTTCCACTTGATAGAAGTTATCAAATCCCTTTATCACAAAACATGTATTAATTTACAAGTTCAGAACAAAATGTTGGAAGAGTTAGAAGTAAACAGAGGTGTAAGACAAGGGTGTAGCTTGTCCCCCACATTGTTTAATATTTATATTGACAACATTCTAAGAGAATGGAAAAGTTTAATTAAACCAAGTATTTGGATAAATCCAAATACACCTCTACAATCACTTCTGTATGCTGACGATCATATAATTATAGAAGAAAACGAAATAAGTCTGCAAAAGTCCTTGTACCAGCTAAATAGAATATGCAAACCATATTGTCTCTCAATATCTGTCTCTAAAACTAAAGTGATGGCATTCAGAGGCAAGTATCCTATCAGAACTAAAATAATAATAGAAGACAAAGCACTGTTAAAATTTTATAAAGTCATGGCAGTACCACAACTGCTTTACGGGTGTGAATAATGGACATTAAGAAAACAAGATAAAATGAAGATACAAGCCTCGGAAATGAAATTCCTCCGGAGAGTAAATCGCTGCACCCTATTGGACAAAATAAAAAACGAAGATATAAGAAAGGAACTTAACATTTTTTCTATCAATGAAAAAGTAAATGAATACAGATCACGGTGGGTACAGCACTTAGGAAGAATGTCTCACGAAAGGATCTCCCGACAAGCCTTTATGTACAGACGACGAGGAAGAAGGGACATTGGCCGTCCACGACAGAGATGGTGTAACGAAGCCGGAACAGGGAATTTTCCTAATCCGTGAAGTGAAGAAGAAGAAGAAGAAGAAGAAGAAGAAGATTTCCTGTAACCCGCTGTGTAATTAGAACCCATGTTTTGTGTGTCGTTGATACTGAAAAATTGATTGACGGCATTAACATCCGTCTGTCGTCAGTACTCGTTCAGCCGATTTTCTCCAAAATTTATATTCCGCGATGAATTTAAAAGAAATCAAGCACTTTGTCAAATGAGGGTGTAAAATCATCCTCACGTATAACTGATCTAAATACAGAGACAAAATCTTCTCTTTCATTATGTGAACCTGAGAAAAACCGGAACTGACACGCGGCAAACGAGGTCTAAATATCTCTTTCAGAGCAGAAGTTTTTTCAAGACCAAATTGTGACGAGGAAAGCATTGTTTTATACTCATATCCTTCGGTATTGTTTAATCCAAAAATCGATGGTGCAGATTCATTTGAAATATTATCTTGACTGGTCTGTAAAGGTGATATTTCATTTGGCATTTTCATTTGATACATTTATTGCAGGCAGTTTCATTTGATATATTTATTGCTTCGATTTGAAAATGCATCTTTTTTATCTGATAATTGTGAAGGCATTGAATAATCAATCATATCATTCAGCGTATGAGGCATCGGTGTTGAACAAAAACTCATTTTTTTCTTCTTTATTCAAAGTCTAGCAATAGCACTGCCAGCACGTTCTCCCTGAGAATCTGTTGTGCCAGTCAATGAATGAAATCTGTTCTGAATTTCTTCCAATTATACAAGCCAGATGCTAACCTGATCAACTCTACAAACGATTTCGTCAGCAGATTTGTCAGGGCGACGTTCGAAAATATTTATAAACCAAGTAATATTTTCTTTAGAGTTAGCACGCAGTTGCCGCGAATAGCTAAGTCTATTTACTCTTTTAGCAAACTGAGTTGGTGATTCACCTGGGTTGTGTACTTCAGTTGAAGTACCTGAAGTTGGCGTAAAGTTGAAAGTGTCGTTTGAACATGTGGAAATGATCATGAAAAGAATAAAAATAGTTTAACAGATTAAGTATTAGGCATTCAAAACAGAAAAATTAATCTAAAAACAAGAAGTACAGATATGCAATGAAAGCACGTTGTTCACAACATTCAGTCAAACACAGAGGCGGATTCACGGGGGGCAAGGGGGAGGGGTAACTGTCCCCCCATGTTGAGACAAGTTTTTAAAAACATTTCATTTCCGGATCTCCAAAATGTTTATCATAAACGTTTTACTTTTTCTGTATTTTTTGAAGAAATTTAATATTAATTAAGCGAACATTAATTTTATTTAGCTGAGCTAATATGATACATTAATAAATTGATGAACTTAGTTCGTATATAAAACCGCGGGATAATGTTCAGGTTACTGTAATATCCGTATTAATAAATCTTTCAATTAATTGCTTTTAAATTTTTGGCCTAAAATCACGAGTTATAACACTCAATTAACGATATTATGATTATATAAATTATTTCCATTCCTAGCGTTCTTAAATATTTCAAATGCCGAAAAATAGGTGCTTCTCACGAAACAACGTTTCGTGGGTCCGCGGTGCGATAAAAATCATGTGTTTTTTTCAACATTCCTTGTAATCTACGGAAGCGTAGTCAGCAAACTGAAACCTTTAGACTTTGTTCATGTAGGAAAGCGATGATCTTTAACGGAATTAAAAAAAAGAGCCTACGCTGCGTAACGTACGGATTCGAAAAAAGCACCGACTGATTAACTTTTCTGTGAGTTTCCGCCAGTTCTAACGTGAAAATGCATTTATGTTAGAGACCAAAAACTGCGCGTTTACAATTTTTGAAAAAGTGAGAAAGTGAAAATATACTAGAGATGTGAAAAACGATTTATTATATTGTGTATTGTGTGTGTTTCCATTATAATGAAAGATACAATGTACCTAATGCATGATATCTGTTTGATGCCAAGTGTACACTGAAAAGAAATCGAACCAGTTATCTAAACTGAATATTTTCTGTTATAATACTCTATGTTATTATACTAATTTCACCTTTCTGTTATTATAAATGCGAATATTGTTGTTTTAATTATAATTTCGGTTCAATTATTATAACAAAAAATTTCATTTTTTAACAACAGAAAAAAATTATTACAAATTTATAATAAAAACTAAAATAAATGAACAGACTTGTTGCAGCCATTTTCAAAGTGTATTTAAACTCAATGTTTTACAGTCAATATTAAAGATGGGTAAATAGTTAAATTTGTGTTTACTTTTTTAACTACAGAACAGCAATCGAAACTAGTTATGCTACGGAATGGCACAAACTTTCTCGTACTAGTTAGCTTTCTAATTTCTTTCGTCTGAGCGAGCTTTACAGTCTTGCCCTCTTGCCAGCTGCCAACATTCAAAGCCCAAAGTTAATATTTTTCAAAATTTTCTCGATTTTTCTGTTTCCTAATGGTAGAACCGAAATATAATTTTAAGAAAATTAAAGAAGAGTAAATTCAAACAGTGCAATTAGCACTATCCGTACAAAAAGTATAAAGAAAAAATGAGGAGCTGGTTCTAAGAAAAATGGCATTTGACCATTTCTAAAAATGCGAAATTTTGAGCTTGTTTTCACAGAAAAAGTTGAGTTTTCTTGATGCTTTGTCTGACATCATTTAAACACATTTACTCGTAAATGCAACAATGTGAACAAATCGCCGCTCATGCAAATAGAAATCGCTGCTAGTACGTGAGAGACAAGTAAAAACAAGTGAATTTATGTCATCTTTGAAAATAACAAAAGAATAGGGCAATACGACATTTATTTCATCTCACAGAGTACATATAGCACAATAGTTAACAAAAGTTTAAAGAAAACCTTTGGTGCCTCTTTAAGAAAATTTTGTTTTTGTTATTTTTTAAAATTGCTCATATTGTACGCAATACAGCGCGAGAACTATTAGTATTCGAAAATTCAGTGTCAACAGAATTATTATTATCAGAACAGAACCAATTATCATCTTATTTCACTGTATTCTTACAATAAATTTTATAAAATTGAATCCATTTTTTAGAACATTTTTAAAATGTTCTTTGTGGTCTTCAATTTTGTAGTTGTAGGAAGACGCCAAAAAATTTGAACTTTTGCAATTTTCGAAAATTCAGAGTTAACCGTAATATTCTGACCTATGCCACCTTTATAAGTGTATTTTGCTCTTATCTCAGAAAAAGTTAAAGAAAAAATTTGGAGCAGTTTTTGAGAAAACTTTGAAAATGTCCGGGGGACGCCATGTGAAATACCCCAAATTTTAAAGAATGTTTTTCAAGATATCAAAGCTTTAACTAGAGCCAGATGGACAGGGGTTTCTTCAGTTTGGAAAAGATCGTACGTGTGGTTTAGGTGCTAGTACGTGTGGTTTAGTGTTCACGGACGGACGGACGGACGGACAGAACGACAGACGCACGAACGAACAGACGGACGGACGGACGGACGGACGGACGGACGGACGGACGGACGGACGGACGGACGGACGACGGACGAACGGACAGACGACGGACGGACGGACGACGACAGACGAGACAGACAGACAGACGGACGGACGACGAACGACAGACAGACGAGACAGACGACCGACGCATAGGAACGGACAGACCGACGGACGGACGGACGGACAGACCGACCGACGCATGAACGGACAGACCGACGGACGGACCGACAGACTGACCGACGCACGAACAGACACCGCAGACGACAGACGGAGAGTCAGACAGACGGAGCAGTCGAACGGACGAACGGTCGAACGGACGAACAGGCGAACAGATGACAGACGACAGGCGGACGACGAACGGGCGAACAGACGACAGACGAGCAGGCGAGACAGACGGAGCAGGCGACGACGGAGCAGACGAACGGACGAACGGGCGAGACGGACAGACGGCGACAGACGAGACAGACGACGACAGACGACAGACGGCAGACGAGACAGACGGACAGACGAACAGACGAGACAGACGGACAGACGAACGAGACAGACGAGACGAACAGACAACGAGACAGACAGACGAGACAGACGAACGGACGAACGACAGACGACAGACAGACAGGAAAGAACGAGCAGACGACAGACAGACGACGACAGACGAGAGACAGACGAACGAGACAGACGACGGACAGACGACAGACGAGACGAACGAGACAGACGAACGGCAGACGACGGAGCAACAGACAGACGAGCAGACGACAGACGAGACAGACGCAACGACGGGCAGACGAGACGAACGAGACGAACGAAGCAGACAGAAAGGAGACAGACGAGAACAGGACGAACAGACGAACGAGCAGACGGCGACGACGGAGACAGACAGACGAACAGACGACGACAGACGACGGACAGACAGACGAACGACGAGCAGACGACGAGACGAGACGAACAGACAGACGACAGACGAACGACAGAACAGGCAGACGACGACAGACGAACGAGACGACGACGAACGGCAGACGAGCAGACGCAACGGAGCAGAACGCGACGGCAGACGAACGAACAGCGAGACGAACGCAGACGGCAGACGAACGAACGCAGACGAACGAACAGACAGACGAACGAGACAGACGACGAACAGACGAAAGAGCAGACGAACGACAGACAGACGAGCAGACGAGACGAGCAGACGAGACGGGGCAGACAGACGAACAGACGAGACGAGCAGACGACGAGACGGAGCGACGGAGCAGACGAGACAGACGACAACGGAGCAGACGAACGAGACAGACGAACGGACAGACAGACGGAACGACGACGACGGAGCAGACGAACGAGCAGACGAGACGAGAGCAGACAGACGACAGACAGAAAGGAGCAGACGGCAGACGAGAGCGACGGAACGAACAGGCAGCAGACGAACGCAGACGAACGACAGACGACAGACAGCAGACAGACGAGACGGAGCAGACGAACGACAGACGAACGACAGACGAGACAGACAGACGAACGGAGCAGACGACAGACAGAGACGACAGACGGACGACGAGACGAACGGAGCAGACGGCGACGAGACGAACGACAGACGAACGAGACGACGAGCAGACGAGACGACAGCAGACGAACGAGCAGACGAACGACGACGAACGACAGACGAACGAACGACGAACGACAGACGAACGACAGACGAACGGGCAGACGGACAGACGAGACGACGAGCAGACGAACGGAGCAGACGAACGACGAGACGACGAGCAGACGAACAGACAGACGAACGACAGACGAACGAGACGGACGACGAGCAGCGAACGACGGACGACGAACGGACGAACGGCGACGAACAGACGACGAACAACGACGACGAGACGAGACAGCAACGGACAGACGGACGAGACAGACGACGACACAGACGAGACGGCAGACAGACGGACGAACAGACGACGACGGACAACGACAGACGACGGCAGACGAACAGACGACACAGACAGACACGACGCGACGACAGACGACGGACGAGACGGAGACAGGACGAGACAGACAGCACGCGACGGACAGACAGACGGACGCACGGACAACAGACGGACGTTTGCTTCATTGTTTCGATCAGGCCACAAAACAGGGATTCTGGCTACACCACGTATTACAGGATTTTTTCTCTTAATTTAGCAATTGATTTAATGCACTTTTTCGCCACCAGAGCCCGGCAATGAATTTTTTCCGCCGAAAATCTGCCGTTTTTTCGCGCAGCATTACATAACTTTCTCTATACTACGTATATTACTTCGTATATACGTACGTATACGAGAACGTAAAAATACTTTTATGTAAGTTTTGAAAAAACAAATAAATTCCCAAAAATTAAACTTCATGCCATTTGAAACGGTAAATATTTGTTGTTGTTGAGAAAATGGCGTTTGTGTATTTCTAAAAATGTAAAATTTTGAACTCATTTTAACAGAAAAATTGAGTTTTCGAGGAGTTTTATACGACTTTATTTAAAGCATATGTACTGATAAATAGAATAATTTGTTCAAAAATAGTGAACAAACTGCCGCCAATTTGAATATTAAGGACGTGAATAACATGTCAAAAAATTATAATTTCGTAATTTTGGAAAAAAAATAGAGGAAAATGGTGATCATGTGAACTTATAGAGTCCATTTAGCACTATCCCTACTAAAACTTGACAGAAAAAGTTTGGAGCCTTTTTGAGAACATCTTGTTTATGTAATTCTTTAAAATTGCAAATATTGCACGCTATATTGCGCAAAAACTACTAAAATTTTCAAAAGATGTACCTTACCTTAATGAAAGAACTAATAATGGACAACAAATTCCATTTGAAGGAAAAATCTCTACCTTCAATTCTGTAGTTGTAAGACGCGAAAAAATCCACAAGTTTGCAATTTTCGAAAATTCAGATTTAAAGTGAAATTCAGAGTCAGTGAAAATCGGACCTATACGACCTTTATAACTGTATTTTATTCTATTTTTGCAAGAAATTTAAAGAAAACATTTGAAGTCATTTTTGACAAAATTAAAAAACGTCCGGGGGCCTTCGTATGAAGTACTTCCCAATTTTGAAGATCTTTTTAAAAATCGCAACGCCTCAATTCGAACCAGCTTAACTGGAAAATTTCCATTTTGTAAAATAATCCTACTATAGTTTAGGCGGTAGTGGTGTTCACAAACGAGCAGACAGACGACCGGACTTAAAAAAAACAACACACTTTTGGTATCAGGGGACCCCAAAACGTGTATTTTTGTTCAATTCTCAAAAGCTATTTTCTGCAGCATTACGTAAATTTCTCTTTACTGCGTACACGAGACTCGTACTCAGTACATACGTACGTACACGAGAAAGTAAAACTATTTTTCTGATACTAGTTTAAATTATTTTCTTACTTTGCATATTTTTTTCAGTCAGATAAAATAGTGTTAAGATTACGAAAAAATAAAATTAAAAAACCCGATTCTGACTGTATAGGGCTGTGGGTGGTGGTACGGGGGCCAAGAAACCTCTTTTATGTTTATTTGTAGTGTAACTGCTCAAAGTCATTTGGTTCAGGGGAACTTTTTACTACGGTATGCGAGGTGGGGTCCCTTCGTCCCGCCCCCCAATAAAAGACCCGAAATCCCGACCCTTTTCAAACTAAACTAAACTACTCGCGCAACTTTTCTTGAACAATGGATTAAAGAAATGCGGGCGCAGTGGGGGAATTAGTTACGAAGTCGGCCTCTACAGTATTGACAGTAATGCCAACCTCTGGAAAATCAAAGTCAAACCTGCTACGTGTGCGGCCAGGTCATCGCTCTGGGTAGGCAACAGCAGGGACACTATAGGTAGCAGTTTTAGATGCCTCCCTTGAAGAACCTGGGCCTGCCTCAGCCATTTATTTAGATAATGGTAATAAAGCTGAACAGAAGTTCTCGACTATGAAAGCAACTAGCTTTGACTAGCTTCTGTTTCGCGCCAACGAAGTTTTTATGCTTGGAATGTTGTCATTAGGGTTCGCTGCGAGCTTTTGCTTTGAACTGTTTATTGCTAACGAGAGGGGGAAGGATGGTCAACAAGTTTTCCTAAGGATCCTAACGAATTTCCGAACGAATAAGGATCCTAATTTCCGAACGAATAAGGATCCTAACGAATTTCCTAACGAATTTCCTAAGGATGAGCCAAAGTGACAGTTCGCGAAAACAAGTGAACATCATATGTATTTCAGAGAAGTATCCCTCCGCCGCGACAGCTGTTCAGCCCCTTCGTAGCGTTTGGTTATGGCTTCTGAGAAGACATCACTATCCAGAAGTTTAAGAGTTTCGCTAATGGATATGCACGTACGCGAGTCCGGGAAATAATTAAATTTAATTATACATGTTGAAAATCTCTTAACATGCTCTCATAACCAGTAAAAGAAAACTGCCATGAATGTAATTAGAAAGCTCTCGATCACAGCTCGCCACACAACAGCACAAAGGCCGGAACCACGTGCATCGGTACGCATCTCGTATTCAACACTCGGCTTTAAAATAAACATAATATTTATCACACAAAAAGTAAATTCAATGTAATATAATAAAGGAAAAAATAATTTTTACAGAAGAGCACATAACACTGCACTTCCTAATTTCAACTATTTCTCGCGGCGCACTATATTTTTGGCGGACGAGGACGTCACGAAATGAAGCGTCGAAGCCATTTACAAGTTAGCCAACTGCAAACGAACAAATGCCGGAAGGGAGTCTAATAAGCCGGAGGGTACAGCGACCACAGAACATTCAGTTATGTTGCCAGCACTGGCTGTCACTTTGGCTCTCCTTAGGAAAATCGTTCTATAGTTGGCGACGGTGGCCGGCAGGTGTGGGGTGAAGCAGTAGCAGTTTGATGGTCGCTGTCGGGAGGAGGTGCCGTGTGCAAGGGTCAGATAAGATGAGCCGAGTCGAATACAACGCCCGTACTGTTCGCGAGGAAGGGCTGCATTGTGTGCGAAGTTGCGAGGAAAACGAGAGACATATGAAGGTATGCGGGTTGTGGGGAGGAAAAAGGGTGTGCCTTTCTTAACAATCGTTTTACTGTAACAAGTTATGAATGAAACTTTATTCTTAAAAAGTGTATGTTTCATTTAACGAGTTTTCCCTCCAGCACCTCTCCGACAACAATTAAATTAAGAGTGATCATTCAATTAACAGTTTCACAAGTTTTTACTAACAATCATGAGAAGAATAGTTTTAGCAAGTTAATTTGTCTCTTTGAATAAATTAAATTTGTTGAATTGAATACTCAATCATTACACTCCGTCTCGTTTTATTCTTGAACTAATACCACTAAAATTGAGGTACACTGTCCGTCAAGTTCTTGTGTTAACCACTTGTGTTGAATCACTACGCTCTGACACAGACATGAGTTTATAAATCATTAGGAAATTTTGCATTTGTGGTTGGGTTTGTTTTTGTTTTTTCGTGTTTCCGGGCGCGTCAACTGCTTTGGTCGTTAGTCCCGGTAGTCTAGTGCATGTTTGTTTCTCGGGAGATGGCGGTGGTCTTCCCCAACTGGATGGCGAGATCCGGCGCCGACCTACCGTCGGATAGTAGGGTTTCCCCCTAACCAGGACTCTCCCACCAGCGGGGCACCGCCCCAGCCGGGACACGCTCTAAGCTCCAGACAGATCTCCCTGAATACGTGTTAGTGTAGTGCATGTTAGTGAAAGTGTGTGTGTGTGTGTGTGTGTGTGTGTGTGTGTGTGTGTGTGTGTGAGGGGAAAGGATAGGACAGGGAAGAGGAAGGACAGATCGCGCGCGGTCCGTGGCCCGTTTCGTAGGGTACTGCTCCGGCATTCGCATGATGTTGATCGGAGAAACCACGGAAAACTACCGATCAGAGCAGACGGCCGCTAGAATTCTCCTCCAAGCAGCGATTGAATTCGATCTAGCTGAAAAGCTAGTGTCGAAAATCCTGCCGCCGTCAGGACTCGAACCTAGGACCTCCCGGTCAGAGGCGCTGCAGTGATATCAGCTGATGCACTGAGCTATCGTTCCCGGTTGCATTTGTGAATAAAATGGAGGATGGCATTTAAACACGACTTTCCTTCTGTCTTTCAAAACCAGAGTTGGGGAAAATACTTTAAATTTAGTATTTATTTTTATTTAAATTTCCGGTGTTTTTGATGAAAGATGCGGTAAATGTATAAAAAGTTTGGATAGTATAAACGAACGTCTTATTAAAGTTCTGTCGAAAATCAGAAGAAAATACATAAGTGTCATAGGAATATATAACAGGAATAAAGATGCCCCAATATCTAGGAAAGATGGTTTTGAAATGATAGTCAAAGAACTCCTAGACAGTATTACTAAGTCCCCTGAAATAATATTTGCAGGAGACTTTAACGGTAGAGTTAAAAGGGAAAAGAACAACAACATTGTGGGTCAATATGGAGAGGAGACTCGCAATGACAATGGCAAAAGACTTATTAATTTTCATCTCATACTCTTCGCAAATATTAATAACACTTTCTTCCAACATAAGGATATTCACAAGTACACGTCGTACCAACATACAAAAAAACTAAAATCTATAACAAATTTCTGTATAACCAAGCAAAAAACTTCACTTAAAATAAAAGATGTTGGAGTGAAACGGGGAGCCCAATGTAGTGATAATTGTTAGGTAATTGCTAAAATATACACACCATTTACTTCAAATAGCACGAATAAAGGAGATAAAAATAGATTTGTCAAGAAACCTACCGAATACACATTAAGCAGTCTCTTCGATGAACTGTGTATCTTCACAGAAAAAGACTTGATGTTGAACTATCGGTACATCATACGCCAATAGAAAAATAAGATGAACACATAAAAGAATGCATTCACCAAACCGCAGAGGAGGCTTTAGGTTCTTGTAAGTTAAAATCGAAATATTATTGGTGAGACACAAGTCTAGAAGAAAAGATTAAGAGGAAAAGAAACCTGTATTTAAAATGGCCTAGTGACAAGAAAAATGAAACTAATTTACAGTACAAGAAGAGCTATCAAGGAAGAATAAATTGTGACTTGAAAATATGAACAATTGATAGATGGAGCACAGAGCTCAGAAGCCTGAAAATTAATTAAATCTATTAAAACGAATGAAAAAACAATAATGCATTATCAAACATCAGCATCCATAAATGGAAATAGTACTTTGGAAGACTGCTGCTAGAAAACAGAAACTTCCAGTCAAACAAGGAAGTGAAATTTGAGCAAAGGGAAAATCTGACAATTGAAGATTTAGAAAAAGCGCTTAAGATCATGAAATGTAATAAGTCACCTAGACTGGGAGATATTCCGGCAGAACTACTGAAATACAGTCCCTAAAAGCTGCACCAAATGCTCAAACACATGTTTTCAAGGTGCATGAGTGGAGAAGATTCTCCTCAGGAGTGGCGAACATCTTAGCTGACCCCGAACCTTACAAAGGATCTAGAGACAATGAAACAAACTACAGATGAATAGCAGTTATTGGATCTACAGGTAGACTGTATAACAAAATAATCCGAAATAAAATAGAAGAAGAGATAAAAGGAAAAATTGGAGATGAACAATGAGGTTTTACTGCTAGTAGAGCGGTCATAGACAATATATTTACGTTAAAACAGCTTATAGAAAAGAGAACAACGAGGGGCAGGGAAGTTCATCTGGGTTTCATTGATCTTCAGAAGGTGTATGCCAATGTACCGGTTACTAGAGTATAGAAAGAAATGGATGGACTTAAAATCAATGAGAACTTAATCGGAGCCACATATAATCTACATAAGAACTACACCTCTCAGATTAAGATCTAGAACAGGCTCTCGAATCCATTCCCGATCATTAAAAGTGTTCGTCAGGGCTGCTGTCTTTCCCCAGCACTGTTTTAAAATATATGTGCATCAAATTTTACAGCAGTAGGCGAATCAATGCAGAATAATGGGAATGACGATCGGGGAGGATATACATTATATTTTGCCGATGACCAGGTAGTAATCGCAAGAGATGCGGACGGTTTGAGTTTCATGATCCGTAAACTCAATGAACATTTTTTGAAAGCAAGACTTACTATCAACATGGACAAATCAGATTACCTAGCAGTTGGGAACAATAAGATAGATCTCCTGGAAAATGGAGAAAAAATGAAAGGAGTAAAAAAATATTAATATTTGAGTCTACTCTTTAACAAAAAGAAATTGAGAGACGAATAACCTTGGGGAGAAACGTGACACGAAGTATAAACTATAAAACAAAATATTATGGAACAAATTCTTCACTAACACTACTAAAAGAGGTCTTTTCTACACACTATTCAACGCTGTTACATCGTATGGTTCAGAAGTTTGGGAAGCTGATAGAGGGAAACTTTGGGCCCTTGAAATGGATTAGGTTTTTATCACGTCAGGTGGCGGTGATCTTCCCCTACTGGATGGAGCGTTTCGTTGCGCAGAGATAACGTCTGCTTGCGCAGTTTCGTTGCGCAGAGATAACGTCTGCTTGCGCAATTTCTGCAACCAGTAATCTCCCACCAGAAGGGTACCGCCCTAACCGGGACAAACTCTAAGGCTCCTGCCTGTGCTTCCGGCATGTGTGATAGGTAGACGTTACGGCTCCCGGCTGAAGATCAAACATCTGAATATCGCATCTACGGTTACAAAATTAAATTCGGCTATACTAGAACTGAGCACGCTACGCGACATTAGAACACAGTAATTAATTTATTTCTCACTACATAATCAATTCACATTACAATTCAACACATCAGAACGCTCTCGAAACTGTACAAAACGAACAAATCCCACTACAGATATAGCAAACCAGGGACAGGCACAACAAAACAGGGACCAATCCGAAAAGTGATGCCAGGAGTATGGTAATCAAACTGGATGAATTCTGTACCGAGAAATGAAGCTTGAGTCATTTTTTCGTACAAATTACTTCCAGCCTTCTCTGTCTCTTTTCTGTACCGACGAAAAATGACGAAAAAAATGATCGTGAAAAACAGGCTTAAACTATGACGAAAGTCCTACCACCGTCGGGACGCAAACCCTAGAACCTCCCGATCAGAGGCACTGCGAATGTCTCGTAGACATTTTCCTTATACTTTTCAGCGACACACAACCTGTAAAAGCGGCGGCCACGTTGCAAACAGCGCCCGAGAGTAAACAACACTCGGGTGCGTCGCCGTAGCTGACGTCATCGTTTGCTGATACGCCTTCGAACAAATGGTCGCGTTCACTGCCTCCTTCAATAGAAAGCCCTGAACAGTCCTGAACAGTGAATAAATGTAACTTCATTTTCTGAGCACGTCTTCTAGAATTCAGTGGGAAATACAATTATTCAAATTATCGTTTCCATGTTGTCGCGGCAGGAAGTAATAAGAGCCGAAATTTATTGCTTATTTATCCTTGAAAATAGATTTTATTACATGGGAGTTTTTTTTGTTTTTTTTTCTCCCTTTCAAAATTCAAAATTAAAGTAGTATATGACTTAGTGTAGAGATCACAGAATTTTGAAAATGTGCACACAATCCACTTTTCCCCATAGCACGTCATACGCAGTTTTTTAACTGTTTTTACGTAAAATAAATAAATAAATAAATAAACAACGATACTTGGCAACGCTGTTGCGAAACCGGTGGGAGGCATTGCATGGTCTGCATGCTTTTCTGTGCTCTCTCCGTTTAGTGAAATTGTGAATTCTTACGAAGTGTGATTTCGGTATTCTTGGCTATACACTGTGGCTTTGGTAGTTAATGTGAATGCAGAAACATTCATGAAATTTTATGGAAGGTGCTGTATGAAATAAAAGTGATAGTAAGTGTGTTTAAGACGAAAATTATCATTTCACGACTTAACCTTGAATATATTTATGGAGCATTTATTATTTTATTTTACAGATGCCGCGAAGATGCTGTGTACCGGAGTGCAAGTCAAATTACGACAGTTCGCTGAAGGCTGGGGAAGCAACTGTAACAACATTCCAATTTCCCAAATGTGAAGAATCAAGAAAGAAGTGGGCTTCTGCGATTCCAAGGGCGAACTGGGAGCCAACGAAGGGATCGTTTGTTTGTGAAAAACACTTCGCAGCCAACGACGTTATTCGTCTACAGCCATATAAATTGGAAGATGGCACAGTTAAACAAATCCCCCTGGCACATCCTAGGCTACGGGAAAATGCTGTTCCTTCTATATTCAGCGGTGCACCTTCGTATCTTTCAAGAAAGCCCCCACACCTAGAAGGGATCCTGTAGAAAGAAGGTAGGATATAGTTAAAGAACAGGAAATGAGAAATGATGAGTTTCTTAAATCAGATATAATACATGATTATGCTGACTTTGTAGGAAATATGAAGGAAGGTTAATATGGGTTTGTTAAATGTGGATGTAAAGTGTGAATTGAGTAATAGTTCTGTGTTAGTAATTCTCTGTTCATATTTCAAATAATTCTTTGCAAGTAGTGTGCTCAGTAAAAGTGTCATCAAATTTAACAGTGTATGTGACCTTTAATGGGACCGACATTCCATCTGCTGATTTGCAGTGGGTACTGCCGTTTGACTGCAAACTCAGTAGGTGGTCCCAAATCACAAATCTGCTGAGCAGGTATAAAAATGTTCATGACCAGAGTAGAAAGAAAGAAAGTGTGCATTGCCACCTGCAGAAATGTAAAGAAAACTTAGATAAATGTTGCGATGTAGCAGAGGAAGAAAACTTACCATGTGAAAAATTTACAACTTATTGCTGACCAGGTAAATCTTCTACTTATCAAGAAACCTAGGTATTCGCCCTCACCGTTCTTTTTTCTTTTATGGTTCTCTCATTCTCAACATCATGTTTTAACTTTCTAAGGACTTACATGCTCTTACCCGCTGAAAGATACATTAGGCATCTATCATCATCTCTGTGTGTAGAGCCTGATAGTGAAGGTTTGAAAACAAAACATTATTTAAAGAAAATCACCCAAAATTTAAATGAAAGAGCACGTTATGTGAACCTTTTAGTTGCTGAAATTTACATTAACTGCTGTTTAAATTTTGAAGCACAGTCACTTTTTGGCACCGCAGAAAATATCTGTGCTTCTACTAGTTCATTTGAACAAAGTAAAGATTCTTTGGCTAAAATTGTTGTCACTTTTATGTTGGTATCAGCATTCGATTCATTTAAGGAAGTTGTGAAATTATGTCCTGTCCAAAATATAACTGGAGAAGAACTTAAAAAAATTACTCTTGATGTAATCAATTTTGTCCAGAAATTAGATTTCACAGTAGTTGCTGTTACTGCTGACAACAGGATCAACCAGAATATGTATTCCCTTCTCTCTAAGTCAGACTTCTTCCAAAATCCTTATACTGCAGGCAATATATTTTTAATGTACGATACAGTTCATATCTTCAAAAACATTAGGAACTGTTGGTTGCAAAAGAGTGACAACTTGAAGTCATTTATATATCCCGATTTTGTGAATGGTGAGCCGAAAAGTGCATGTTTTGAGTTTCTGAGGCTCTTTCACAAAGAAGAGCAAGCTTCACTTCTAAGAAAAGCTTATAAATTGAATGACAAGTCTCTGTATCCTTCACGGTTGGAGAGGCAGAAAGTTCACTTAGTAGATAATATTTTTCATTCTTCCACGATTTCAGCTCTGAGGACAAAATCAGAATGTTTAGAGACAGCAGACTTCCTTGCAATTATTCGTCGATGGTGGGATATTGTAAATTCGAACAGCCTTTTTAAAGGTACTGATAAATTGAATGAATGGTGTGGGTGTATTTCTAGTAGGGACGATTGCAAAATGAAGTTCCTACAAAGTTTTTTGCAGTGGGTAAAAAAATGGAAATTTCTTTCTTTCTCTACAAGAGCTGGTTTGTCAGATGACACATTTTCTGCCCTGGAAAGAAGCACAGCTGTCCTTTTGAAAATAGTAGAGTTAGCATTATATCAATTGCATTTTCCATATGTATTGTGTGGCAAATTTCAAACCGACAACCTGGATGGAAGATTTGGGGAATATAGATGTCTTTCTGGGTGTAATTATAATATTTCATTTCGGCAAGTAGTAGAATCAGAAAAAATTAAGATTAAGGAAAATTTTCAAGTTGGTGGCAAAGAACATTTTGTCTGTAAAGGATATTTTAAACACATGTGTTACTGAAAGTGATACAGATAAATCTGTGATAAGTGAGTTTGTGTCTGTCTTTAGTACTGAATACCTCAACAGTTGTGAAATTGATGAAGCAGCACATATTTATGTAGCAGGCTATGCAGCTCATTCTGTGAGTAAAAAGCTCAGTTGCTCACTGTGTACCGATGTACTACATAATGAGACGGGGACTTATGTACAAGAACAATATTTTGATGACCTGCAGGGAGGTGGATTGTCTGTCCCCAGTGACCTTATGAAGTGAGTGTTGTTTCATATGTAAGCTATATTTCAATAATTATAAGTGACAATGTTCTAGAATTGAAATTTGTAAATTGTACTAATCAAAAAAATATCCTGATGGAATTGACAATGCAGAGTTTAGACTGCAATGAAGTACTAAATTACATTTCTATGTGTGTATGTGGAAATGATATAAGAAAGATAATTAGACATGTAACTTCTGTATATGCCAATTTAATTTTAAACAATTTCACAAAGTATGTGAATGATTGCCAACAAGGCGAAAATAAGAAAAGAAAAATGCAAACTTATCAGTAATAAAACTATGTCTACATAAATCCGTTTCATTATTTCTACACCCACATTCCCCCAACTTTTATTAAATTATATCAGACTTTGCAATGTTTTTTTTTTAAATTATATCAGACATCGCAATGCAATGTTCATTTATGGTGCGTTTGAAAATAAAAGATTTAATCTTAATAAGAAGTTTCAGATTAATTTGGTTTTAAGAAGTACTTAATGAAACAATTGCTATTGATTTCTGAAGCCCCGCCAAATAATCCTCGTCGCTCAAAATTGCTGGTTTGCAGCACCGCGTGCGCCGGCGACCGATTCGCGTCTCGGGCTCTCAGCTACGTTGCCACGTTTCTGTTCAGGGCTTCCTAATGTAGGAGGCGTCGCGCCGCAGCGGCTAAGCGTTCAGTCACTCGTGGCCTTCCGTCAGCATCGGTCTTCGCCGCCGGATTCATAACTTCGTTGACTGGATCTGGACCTCTCTCGTTGCACACCGGTAATGTACCTGCTGCCATTATTTTGTTGTACTGCACAACTACTATTAACTTCCACAGATATGAATATTATTATACATTTTAACTTATCCCTGCCCTTGCTCTTTCCCGACGGTAAGGAGAGGTGTGAGTTCTTTTTAACGGAAACAGTAGACACAACACCTCGAAAGAATAATATTTGAGAATAGGAAATCGCTTGCATCCCAGTCCTCCCAGTTATTATTATTATTATTATTATTATTATTATTATTATTATTATTATTATTATTGTTTTATTATTGTTATTGTTATTATTATTATATTATTATTATTATATTATTATTATTATTATTATTTCGCATTATAGAACGTTTAACGCCATTTACTTTAAAACGGCTCCAAATTTTTCAATAAAAATTGCTATTTAGGATGAGGTTTTAGCATTCTTTAATATTCTTAAATTAATATTTGGGTTCTACAACGTGGAAACCAAAAAGTTGAGAAAATTTCAAAAAATGTAATTTGGGCGGCGATAGATGACAGCAGGCAACATGGAGGTTCAAGACTGTCGTCATGGTTTATATATATATATATATATATATATATATATATATAATTTTTATTTTATAAATAATATTATTTCATAAATAAAAACAGTTGCTTCTTTTTCGTCACCTTTTTATAAAATCTGACGATCTTCTCTCAATGTATGATACTTCTTATCATTACGAAATCTATTTCCTATTGAACGGTACAACTTGGTGGCATGTTTTTATCGTCAAAAATTGCCAGAATTTGATTTGTTGCCGTCGCCATAGTCTATTTTAATCTTCGCTTCCAATAATGTAAATAATTACGGTTTATTAATTTTCAGTAATATACCTTCATTTGTTTGCCCATGCTTCAGCATAGCGAATTAAACGCCCTTCTTCTAATAAAAAAAAAATAAACGTTGGACGCGTCTTCATAGACCGTCACACTGTATAGTACAAATCCACAAGGAAATTAGAAAAATGTACTACGAGAACGTCTGCGTCATTCTATAGCACCTCTAGTTTCAACTATGCCTTACTGTAATGCATCGTTGATGTTCCAGTCACGCAGGATTCAGATGGCTTCAGGCATTCTAAACTGACTGCGTTGCCATGGAGGACGAAGGACACGAAGATACAAGCGGTGGAGAGAGAGTGCCACGTCTTCGGACAATTCTCATCGCTGTTGCAGGTGACATATTTTTTCCGCCTACTATGTATAGAACGATTTTCCTAAGGATGAGCCAAAGTGACAGTTCACGAAAACAAGTGAACATCACATGTATTTCAGAGAAGTATCCCTCCGCCGCAACAGCTGTTCAGCCACGCCCCTTCGTAAAGAGCTAATGGCTCCTGTGAAAACATCACTATGCAGAAGTCTAAGAGTTTCGCTGAGGTATATTCACGTACGCGAGTCAGGGAAATATTTAAATTTAATAACATATGTGGAAAATCTCTTAACATGCTCTCAAAATCAGTAAAAGAAAACTTCTACGAATGTAAATAGAAAGAAAAATGATTTTAAGCTGGAAACACGTGCACCGGTATGCATCTCGCATTCAAGTCTCACTTTTAAAATAAACATAATATTTATCACACAAAAAGTACATTCAATGTAATATATAAAGAAAAAAATAATTTTTACAGAAGAGCACATTACACTGCACTTCCTAATATCAATTATTTCTCGCAGCGCACTATATTTTTGTCGGACGAAGACACCACAAAAGGAAGCGTCGAAGCCATTTACAAGTTAGCCAACTGCAAACGAACGAATCCGGGAAGGGAGTCTAATGGGTTCAAGGGCACAACGACCACAGAACCTTCAGTTATGTTGCCAGCACTAGCTGTCACTTTGGCTCAACCTTAAGAAAATCGTTCTATACAGTTCGGTTCCGAGTTCTCCGGCCCTGTGAGAGGGGTCTAAGTTTCTCCGCGGGGTAGAGGGATTGCACATGGGCTGTAGGAAAGGGCCAGCGCGTGCTTGGTCAATGCACTGGTTTCGCAAACATCAGCTCAGTTTTGATTCGGAGGTTTCAGAGTGCGCGAGTGTTAGATGCGAAATGGCGAAGCGGAAATCGAATTCGACAATTCATAGTGAAGGTAGGGAGATCATAGCGAGTGTAATTGATACATGTGATAAAGAAAAGAGACAAAATCATCTGCTAGTTCCTCTGACAAAAGTCACAGAAAGAGCAGCGGCATACACTGGTGTTGGAGTAACTAGTATTAAAACAATTCGTGTCGTTGAAAATGAATACTGGGAAAGGGACGGTATAGTGCCAGATATTATAGACAGTATTGTTATAAATATGGACTCGGATATCGAGTGTGGAGACACTAAAAATAGTGATAGTTCATCGGTGGACAATGATTAGGTGAGGTCAATGTCTTTAACTCAATAGTAGTGTCCATCTCTTCCCCTACTCCCTATCGTCGCTTCCTTTCTGTATCCCCACTTTACCCCCTCTCCTTCGCCTTGCGACTGACACAGCGAAATGGTATGACGTCACAGAGCCGGAGACATCAGAACTCAACTGCACTTGCATATTAAAGAGAAAGTATTGTAAAACGTAAACAAAAACGGGCGATTTTTGGCGATACAACCGCTTTAATTACGGGACTCAGATACCGAAAAATTGAATTGAATTGAATGTGCCTTATTTTACGTGGCGAGACTCAGGCCATGAGGCCTGCTCTTCCGTCTGACCACTAAATTCCGTTACACTCCTTTCACCAATCATGGGAGAAAGAAGGTATTACTTGGGCGCGAAACAGGCGATTTGAATTTAGCTCAGAGGCGTCATTTAGGCTTGAGGATCTTTTACATGCAGTAAATCTACTAACATGGGACAGCCGGCTTTACTTCCCCTCCGAAGGAAGGCGTACAAAGGATTTTTTTGCCCTTACAAATTCACGACTTCGATCGGGTTCGAACCCGCAAATTGGGTATAACAGTTCGATGCGCTAACCATTACACTATCACCGCCGCGTAAAAATGGAATAATTTGTTCAGTAAATTATTTCAACTAACTTCTTGTGTAGACAGATTCAACGTTTTGTGCAATCTCGACGCGCCCCCTACCCCAAAAAAAAAAAATGATTTACGGCCAGAAGTGTCTGTTGTATATTCCCTAAATAGCGAATAAATCGTTTCCAGAATTCCATCCAAAACTTATATTTTCCTATCACAGCTCGATGCCTTGAGAATTTCAAATCGATATTTTCATTTTTTGGATACTTTACATGAAGCTTAAATGACATTTTCTAAAAACGGCCCCAATGGTTTTTTGCTTAATTTATTCTGGGATAGTGCGTAAGTATGCTTATAAAAATGGTGCACTTCCGGTTCTCGTTGAACTCTAAATTTCCGAAAATTGCAGAAGTTTAAAATATTTTCAGCATATTCTTCTAACCATAATACTGTAGATAAACATTTTTCTTAATAATACCTGTTATTGATAATTAGATACTTAAGATATATTGGCATAAAGATTTTCAGAAATTGCAAACGCAAATGCTCGACTTCGTATTTAAAGTTTCGGAGTAGTTTGACATATGACCGATTTTTCTATATCAGAAATTCACAAAACGTGAATTCCGAATACACAACGTATTGGGGAATTAATATACCATATATAAGAACAAAATTTATCCACTTTTTAGCTACCTGGGTCCGGCAATAAAAAGTTTTTTCTGTGGAAAATTGGCCTTTTTTCCCGCAGCATTACAATACATTCACTACACTGCTTCAACAAGTCCAACAACCATAAATTAAAAAATGTTAACCAACAGTTAATAAGTAAACCTTTGAGCACCCCATGTTCTGAATCGTTTGGGGAAAATATAAGCATATTCAGGATGAGTCATTTCAGGTGAAAACTAGTAGTGCTAAAAGGACACATACTTCTCGTCCGTATTTTTACGCAAAATTTCGAGAAATGTACTCAAGTTTTCGAAAAAATTTTCATTACCTTATTTCAAATTCTATCATTAAGGAACACATGCCACGAAGGGAAAAATTACAAATTGTAGTTGTAGGACGACGCCGAAAAAAGCAAACTTCGAAAAATGAGGGTTTTCAACGAACATGAGACCTGCACCAATATTTTCCTTCAAACTATCCAACAACAAAACTTAATCAACAACAATGAATCCATTTCTTTTTTGCAAACTTGAAAAATGTTCCGTGGCCTTCATGTAAAGTACCCCCAAAATTAAAGTATCGGTTTCAAATCAAGGGGCCACCACATCAGCCAGATCGATTGGGGAATATCAATTTTGGAGAAAAATGTCTGAACTGCTTAGCCAATAGAAATGTTCACAGACGGACGGTCAGATAGACGTTTTTCCGTCATTCGATTTTTCTGCATCAAGGACCCACAAAACAGGGATTCAAGCTACACTACGAGCTAGAGAATTTTTCTCTTCTAAATTTAACAGTTGGACCTATCCACTTTCTCGTTACCAGGGCCCTGTGATTAGAGTTTTTGTGACGTAAGTTGCCTATTTTTTCGCGCATATTCTCGTAACTTTCTCTCTATTCCGTATCAAGAAAGCTAAATACACCATATGCACAAACACTGTATTATTTTATTTTAAGAAGAAATGATTCACACCTCATAGCAATTTCCTTGCGATTTATCTTCTTGTATAACATCCAAAATCTTGCGCTTCTTACGAGTCAAAGTGCTGAGAATATATCTAAGAACTACCGAAGCAAAACTACATTTTTCCACAAAATCGTGAGCTATTCGCAAATGACGCAAGCAAGCTACTGTGTCTTAAAAATAGCTCTGAGTCTTCATAATGTGAAAAACGCCTAAGTGAGAAACTAGCTGCGACAAAATTAGATAATTAGAAAAAAATATACAGTTTGTGAGAATCTATGTGTCTGTATCACGAACGATTATGAGAATCTGTAAGCCTGTTTGAGAAACTAATACTCAGAAATATTGGCAAGAGTTTTCAAGTGTATTTCTAGGGACTCGACCCTTATATACATATATTCAGCAGTTATGATATAAATATTCCTTTATTTATTGTACCCGAGCAGTGGATAAGTTACATTACAGGTTTGAAATAGGCTTCAAACCTATAAATTATACACTGTCAACTCAAAAACACCCAAGTACTTGCAATTAAACTCATCCCGAATTTTTATGTGAGAGGGAATCCCTCGGAGAACCGCATGTATATGGATTTTATTCTCAAGGCAATGATTTGATGAATCTATTTATTTATTTATTTTACGTCAAAAAAACAGTTAAAAACTGCGTATGACGTCCTATGGGGAAAAGTGAATTGTGTGCACATTTTCAAAATTCTGTGATCCCTACACCAAGTCATATACTACTTAAATTTTGAATTTTGAAAGGGAGAAAAAAAACAAAAACTCCCATGTAGTAAAATCTATTTTCAAGGATAAATAAGCAATAAATTTTGAATTTTGAAAGGGAGAAAAAACAAAAAAACTCCCATGTAATAAAATCTATTTTCAAGGATAAATAAGCAATAAATTTTGACTCTTATTACTTCCTGCCGCGACAACATGGAAACGATAATTTGAATAATTGTATTTCCCACTGAATTCTAGAAGACGTGCACAGAAAATGAAGTTACATTTATGTCCAGAAGAAAACAAGTGTCCATCTCAGCATTTGCTCAATGGATCAGGGAAACTGGACGAAAAACCTGATCGAGATGGGGAGTGGGAAATTGGGGAGCTAGGGTTACGTGTTTATGATGGTTACGAACATGATTGTTTTGGATTTCCATTTGTTTCAGTGAGTTTCCTGAGCATTTCGCACTTCCTCAATGAATTATCAAACTGGGTACTATCGTTAAAGTTTCGTGATGACAGTATTGAGACAACATCCGAGATACTACGAACGGCCGAGATATCATATGTCGCCGTGGCCGGTGGGAATCTTGTCCTACGTACTGTTTGCTTTCCTCTTCGAGAGATGCCCTCGCAAGATGTGCTTGTATTTGGTGTGCGCCTCTCAGCTGGCAGCGTCAGTGCTCCAGCTCTGCACCAATTCGTACTGGCTGCTCCACGTCTCAAGAGGGATCTCAGCTGTCAGCGACGTCGGAGCGGAAATGTTTTGTGTCATTTACGTGAGCGAGATTGCCCCAGACGAGATTCGAGGGGGCTTAGTGGCCATTCACACTCTTATTCATTATTTAATTATATTACATTCAGTTGCCATGAACCTTTCAGAAGTTCATTTGATCGTCGAAAATTGTTCATGGATCTCCATTGTTGTAAGTGTACTTGTTGCACTTTTGACTTACGCAGCTGTACCTGAAAGTCCCATCTATTGTCTTCGCAAGGATGACATGGCGGGTGCACAACAATCTCTCACATTTCTGCATGGCAATGATACAAATGTGTCCCGAGTGATCGCCAATAGAAGGAAGATACTCCAAGAGACACGGTCCGATTCACAAACCACCACCAGTGTGTTTCGGGAGAGCTTTAGTCTACGATCATTGAAATTTACTTGCATGATAAGTGCATTGTTTTTTATACGTGTTACTCATGACTATTTGGAGCCACACATGATTAATATACTAAATTACTGGCGGCGTGTTCGGTCGTCTCATACCAAGTATGTCTATTTGCTTATTGCTATTGGCTTTACAAAAGTTGTGAGTAATCTGCTTGTAATTGTATTGTGTGATCGTGTAGGTCGTAAAACATTACTTCTTATCTCTACATTTGTTAGCTCCATCTTATTACTCGCAACTGGAATTCACATCTGGGACACTGATTATGATATTAGTCAGAAAGTTGGATTATTGTCGATAGTGTTGTTATATGTATATATTATCTCCTTTCATCTTGGATTAAGCATCTTACCAGAAGTGTTAATAAGCGATATGTTCCCCCCAAAAATCCTCAATACCCAAATGGCGATTTTGGGCTCTTTTCAACTTTGCATTCAATTTGCTTTTTTTCAAACGTACGTACAACCTGATGATTCCGCGAAGATGCACGTTCAGTTTTGTGTGTATGGAGGATTGTCGAGTGTTGCGGCTCTTTTAATGACAAAATTCCTTCAAGAGACGAAATGTCGGCCTCCGGGCTTCATGTATATAAACACTGAAGAGAGAGTTTTATTCAGTTCGTTGCGAGATGAAGAAGAATAACCCGACAGTTTGTTTCAACGATTACTGAAGGGCGTCAACAGAATTTCGTACTGAAAAACATATGTGAATACATTTACAATGGCAATGCAGAAAGAAACTATTATTTGTCGTTAGATGCGAACAAGGCCAAATAGCTGCGTGTGTTCTGTGGGGATGGTAGTTGAACAGTTGGAAGCAGAGAGCGAGAACAGGAAGGAAAATGATGTGTTGCATGAGAAAAAGTTAGGAAACGGATTGGTCCTTTCAATCATTGAATTACAGCGCTATCAAGCAAAATTCTGGAAACTAAGTGTGAGTGTCAGAGCTGGACCCACACACCCACACACACCAAAAACAGCCTAGTACCGATCGTTTTTGGCGATAAGACCGTGCCGAGATCGTTAAGGCCGCTCCAAAATAGCTGGTGAACGCGAACGGGAATGCGAACGCGAACGCGAACGCGAAGGTAAGGGCGGGAACGGGAGGTGCGTGCGCTTCACAATAAACGCCAAAGGGAAGAGGAATGGCACCTCCTTCCGTCCAACCATGCGTTCCCGTTCGCATTCCCGTCCACATTCGCGTTCCTGTCGCGTTCCCGGGCTGAGATAAATGTTAACCAACTACCCATTCCCGTTCCCGTCAAGCTTCGCGTTCCCGTCGTGTGTGAACGCCTGCCTGAGATCTCCACTTTTAACTTTCATTTCCATTCCCGTCCACATTCCGGGAAACCCGTCAAGCTTCGCGTTCCCGTCGTGATGTGAACGCCTGCCTGAGATCTCCATCTTTTAACTTTCATTACGTTTGCGTTCCCGTTCGCATTCCCGTCCACATTCGCGTTCCTGTCGCGTTCCCGGGCTGAGATAAATGTTAACCAACCTACCCATTCCCGTTCCCGTCAAGCTTCGCGTTCCCGTCGTGTTGTGAACGCCTGCCTGAGATCTCCATCTTTTAACTTTCATTACGTTTGCGTTCCCGTTCCATTCCCGTCCACATTCGCGTTCCCGTTCCGGTCTATCGTGGAGCGGTCTTGACGTCACATAATACTAACAGGTGGACATTTTATCGTTCGCCGAAGATTCGGGCCGCGTCATTGACGAGTCGAGGGCTCACTCGTCCAACGAAGCGTTGACCCAACTCCCGTGCTGACACACGGGAACTATCGCTGCGCTTAACTTTCCTTAAAGAAGATGCTGAAAGTGTTCTCCTTCGTCCAGACTGCATTCTTGCCATTATCGGAACATATACTGATTTACCCTTTGAAATGTCTCGAAATTTCTGCCCTTTTCTCTTTAATAGACCGACGGAGCTCTTTCTCCAAATTACGGTTTCCTCCGAATTCATAGCAATGTGCTTGTTCAGAGTTGTAGAACTCGATGTGACACTGTGTTCCGAATTTAGCAGAACGGACGCGAAGAAAAATTATTCTCTACTTGTGCAATGGCACTGTGGAAGGGACCGCCATTCGAGCTCAGGTCTCCACCATCTGTTGCTACGTTAAGGAGTAGGATTTGTTTTTTCGACAAACTACTGATCTGAATTCTTCCACGATTGGTGATTTAAAAAGGTGAATTTATGATTTAAAAATTGGTGAAGTTAAAAAGGAAGCAATTAATTTTAAAGTAAACATTAAAGTAACGAAGATGTGCAAGAACTGGATAAGCGCACTCTGAGAATTAATTAGAATTGATTTTTGAATGTCTGGTATTAGAGGATGTAAGTTACGAAACAACATTTATAAACGTACATTTATGAAATGAATATGTACATAGATAAATATATAATAAAAAGAAATTACTGTTTTTATTAATTTTGACTTTTCTGTGGTTTTGGCTGCGTTATAATGACATTGTTGAATCCACGATCTATCCCTTTAAACCCAAGACTTGCTGTCGACGCCTTGCTGGTAATAACGCACTTCACAGTGTCTAGACAGTGTCTGCAATCCACGACGTGTGATGTTTGTAAAATGGAATTTTAAAACTAATAAAATATTAACACTAATGAATGATTTTCTATTTAGATTATGCAAACAAGTAATATAGTATTTCTCTTAATATATGGATTATAAAAATTGTGTACTTGTGAATGTTTTTTATGAATAAAAGGAGGCTGTTTTCAGAATTCTCGTCGTTTTTCTCTGCTGAAAAAATTAAAAATTTACTAATATAACACCTGTGTTTACAATACTGTTAATAGTGTGTATGAATTTACTTATTTGTCGTTTGAAATGAAAAAAATATGCAATGGCAATATACTGACGAAGGAAAAAACGTAATTGCATTTCATTTGCGAATGAATAAATAAAACTGGAGTGTATCTGTGATTTCGAACTACCCGTCAATTTATAACATCCTAGACTTATTTAGCTGGGATATAAACTAATTCACTTTTCTTGATGACTGTCTCCCGGCCTAAAAGGATTATTCCCCATAAATTTACAGAAAACATTCCGGTCTTAAGAAAACCAATGTATACATGTACTTCAAAACAAAAGAATAGTTGCTGATGCCGTAAGATTTTCCGAAAATTTCCTCTCCACCTCTTTTCAATCCCTTAGATCAAAATTTAAGAGTGCACACTTTCAGTATTTTCGAATACTTAGAGAAGGGTGAGAAAATCCATCAAAGTTAATTGAACCTTTTATAAAGCCCCATACAATTTCCTATTAAATCATTTGTCCAATAGCAGCATTACGCTTTCGTTCAAAAGTAACTACAGATCTAATGTGTTACAGGACGTTTGCAACGAGTATGCAACAAGTAATTTGCTAACAGTTACCCGTTGCAACGATGGAGATGATTAGCAATTCCGGGTATGTCAACTGCTAAGGGTCCGTAAGTGTAGTGTGCATTCTTTTATCGCGGGCCAGCCCGCGTCGAGGTACCCGTCGGTATGCTTTTTCCCACATCAAGGTATCCCCCACCAGCGAGCCACCGACCAGTTGCAACAAACGCCAAGCTCCCGACATATCTCCCGGCATATGTGGTAACATTATGCATGTAGGGGGTACGCGTAGGTAAGTAAGGGGTGAGGAAAGAACAAGAAAGAGGAAGGAAAGATCGCGCGCGGCCCGTTTATTAAAGTACTGCTCCAGCATTCGCCTTGTGTTGATCGAAAAAAACACGGAACCTTACCAATCAGAGCAGCCGGCTGGTAGAATTTCCTCCGGTCAACGGCTGAACTCGAACTAGCTCTCTAGCTAATGTCGAAAATCCTGCCAACGCCGGGACTCGAACTCGAAGACCTCTCGGGCCGATGCACTGCAGCGACTTTAGCTAATGCCCTGAGCCACCTTTTCCAGTATGGTGATAGAACGTGGACATGGGTTTTGTGTCTGCTAAGGAGAGCGAGGAGAGTGGGAGAGACCAACGTGGATTTAGGCGGTCTGTTCTGCGGGGGTCCTACAGCTGTCGCCGCTTCCCGCACCTCCGACGCCACAGGCCTCGGTCTCGCCATGCTTCTTCCTCCTCTTCAATATTCCTTGCACGCATGGCTTCTTGTACTCCTGCATACCACGATGTTCTAGGTCTTCCTCTTCTTTTCCTACCTGTAGGTTGATATAGCGTAATTTTCTTTGGCCATCTATCTTCTCCCATTCTTAATACATGCCCGAGCCAGAGAAGCTGCCTTTCTTGGATTCTGTCAACGATGTTATCTGAGATGCCTTCTTTTCCATTTTGCTGGCCTTTTTTAATTTTTCTTTTTTTTTCCATATGTTGTTATAGGTTCTATAATGGACTTGTACATCATCAATTTAACTTTCCATCCTATTTTTGGGGACCAAAGTATCGCGTTTAATTTTGAGATTGCCGTTCTTCCTTTAGTTGCTCGATGCTGGATTTCTCGATCACATTTTCCATCCTGTGTTAAGATGCTGCCCAGATACTTAAACTCTTTACAAACCTTGATCTGATGGCCCTCAATATTAAGATTTCCGGCATCTTCTCCACAGCTCAAGTATTCTGATTTTTCAAAATTTATTTTTAAACTCCATTTTGTATATTCTTCGAATAATTTTCTAGTCATAAAGGAAATATCTTCCTCATCTCCAGCTATGAGCACCTGATCATCAGCAAACAAAAGTGTATATATACTTTTTTTTTCTATCTCAATACCCATACCTGCACATTTCCTGCACCACAACTTCAGTGCTTTCTGAATATAAATCTTAAATAATGTTGGAGAAAGGCAGCAACCTTGTCTCAAACCTTTCGTAATTCTGAAAGGTTCCATTGTGATCTCTTTCCCCACTTTAATCAAACATTCCGATGATTTATATATATATATATATATATATATATATATATAAATATATATATATATATATATATATATATATATATATATTAAATATACTTCTCACGTAAATTGTGCTTTGATACAATACTTCAAATAATTTCTTATGTGGGACCGTGTCGTGTGCTTTTTCTAGATCAATAAACACTAAGTGGCTATTCATATTTTTTTTCAATCTCTTTCCAACCATCTGTCTTAAAGAAAAAATGTTGTCATTGCATGACCTCCCTTTACAGAAGCCGCTTTGTTCTTCCATATCAATTATAGTCTCCTCTATTCTTGATTTCAAAATTCGACCATACAACCTACCAATAGATCATATAACACTTATTCCACGATAGTTGCCACATAGTTTCTTACTCCCTTTCTTATGAATAGGACTGAGATATGCTATGTTCCATTCATATGGAACTTCTTCACCGCCGAGCATACATTTATTGAACAGTTTGCTCAGCCACTCACACAGAACAGTTGACCCATATTTCACCAATTCTATCGGTATGTTTCCAGGTCCTGGAGATTTTCCATTTTTCATATCTATAACGGCTCTTAATGATAATAATAATAATGACTTTATTTATGTGGCGAGACTCGGGCCATCAGGCCCGCTCTTCCGCCTAACCACGTAATACATAAATTTATAGATAAGAATTGAATTAAGAGATACATTTAGTAAATAAAAACAAGTAAATAATAATACTTAGTAATAAGTAAATAATACAACTTACAGATGTCATGCCCCTGGGCTCACAAACGCGACAAGAATACAACGTCCCAGCATTTGCCTTAAGCGACCGGGGAAAACCAGGGAAAACAAAGGAAGTGTGCATGCTCTTCAACATTGAGCAACAAAAAAATATATTTAAGATAATTTTAAAAACAAACAAACATTTATGACTCAGGAAAACTCTAAAGGTTTGCCCGAAAATATAAATTCTGAGAGATATTAATTTAGCAATACGTATCAAATGTTGATAAAAATCTCAAATACATTCATGAAATCTTCGTACTTCTTCGACGGTTATTGGGTTGGTATGTCCTATATCGACCTCTCCTTGTAACTTATAATCTGTTCCTTGATATTCGATTCTGTCTTCCATTAGGAGAGATTTAAAGTGTCTTTCCCATTCATTAAAATTGATAATAGGGAGGTTGGCTCCTTCTTTAGCTTCCTTCCTCAAGTTTTTTATGGTTTTCCATGCTTCGGTGATTTTTGTATTTAGGCGGTGAGGTGCAAATAAGGGCGGGGACACCCTGTAGATAAATTAATTCCTTTTCCTCTCTTCTTCTTTCTAGGGTTTTTATCCAGCCGACAGCCGGTTACCCTTTCCGTCCCGATGGGACGCATACTCGACCATACACTAGACACCAACACACTTGCGGGCTCCTCTGATTGGAGTCAGCAGAACGCGAGGCCCTCCGCGACAACACATACATACAAAGACAAGGGACAAACAACCATGCCCAAGGCGGGACTCGAACACGCGACCCTTCGGACCGAAGCGCTGAGTCGGTACTCGCCTTAGCCATCTCGGCCATCCAGGTCGGCTCCTTTTCCTCTCTAACATATTATTATGAACAAATACCCGGGAAACGGAGGGTTCTTCAGCCAATAAAGAAAATAAACAAGGTAACACGATTTTCTTTAAAATGCTACCGATCAGAGCAGCCGACCGCTAGGTTTCTTCTCCAGATAGTAGCGGTGGGATTGGACCTAGTTACTTTACTGTCACAAATACACCTCCGCCGGGAGACGAACCGTCTGGTCACGAAACTTCAGAGGCAATGGGATACTGACATTGAGCTATCACAGTGGGGACACACACATACACATACATGAAGGGAAATCTGGTTTGCAATATACATTTCAAAATTCCAGGAATACGTCACCTCATTAAGTCATAGCAATGAAATAAAATATACAGAACGGTCGTTCTTTGGGAAATGTATGTAGTGAGATCGCCATCATCCTTACACACGAAACGCAACGACCCGCGTAAATAATGCCTCATCCCGCAGCATTCTCATTTTCTGTGCAAGTGCATCTCAGAGATATCAGTGCTGAGGGAAGAAAGAAGAAACAAGTTTGTTTTTTCTGAGAAACGTGTAATGACGAAAGAATTCACAGAGGTTTATGTTTCCTGAGAGACGATTTCTTGGCGGAAAATCAAGACACTTCTTTCCGCAAGGGAGTGACGTTTTTTTCTGTTGCCATACACTACAGCAATACTGTGCATAATCCCTCATCACTTGTGAACTAATCAAAGAGTTCGTATGGTCAATAACATACGAAATTCGTTTTTAGAGTGAAATTGATTTGTTAATTCAAAGTTAACAAACAATTGCTAACGCAGACTAATATTTCGTGTTTTTTTTCACGCTTAATAATTTTTCCTCGTTTTTAAAGATTATTCCGTTTTGTTTACAACTTACTAGACTGAATGTTCTGTTTTATAGTATATATTTTGTCCTACTTTGTGTCGGTTAAACATAAACGTATAGTGTTATAAATAAATGTTAGGCATCAAATGTTCTACAATTATGTTATAGTTTTTCATAACGAACAATACAACATAGAAAACATTTTCAAATCAACCCAATTTATAGTTTACATTTCATCACTACTACGAATAACAAGGGATTCGCTTTTAACTTTCCGTTTTTAGAATGTGATTGCAAGGAGGTAAGATTAGGAAACGCTGCATTGCCGTGGTAGTCGACTCCAGTTATAGTGAACTCGGATATGGTGAACCTTCGATTATACTTAATCGACTCGATCTAAAATCACTGGTCCCGTTTCACTTACATTAAAAATAGGCATAAGAAGGTTCCGATGCAGTAACCTACGAAATACAATGCTCTGGTCATTATTCCCATTTCTGTAGTGCATGTTTTTTCTCGAGAGATGGCAGCGATCTTCCCCCGCTGGATGGCAAGATCCGGCGCCTACCTACCGTCGGCAAGTGGGGTTTCCCCCTAACCAGGACTCTCCCACCAGCGGGGCACCGCCCCAGTCGGGACAAGGTCTTAGCTCCTGACCGGTGTCCCAGGATATGTGGTAGTGTAGTGCGTGTTAGTGTAAGTGTGTGTGTGTGTGTGTGTGTGTGTAAGGGGAGTGGATAGGTAAGGGGAGAGGAAGGACAGATCGCCCGCGGTCCGTGGCCCGTTTGATAAGGTACTGCTCCGGCATTCGCCTGATGTTCATCGGAGAAACCACGGAAAACTACCGATCAGAGCAGCCGGCCGCTAGAATTATCCTCCAGACAGCGACTGAATTCGACCTAGCTGAAAAGCTAGTGTCGAAAATCCTGCCGCTGTCAGTCTCGAACCTAGGACCTCCCGGTCAGAGGCGTTGCAGTGACATCAGTTGATGCACTGAGCTACCGCTCCCGGTACAACAATGTCCTGGAAATTAATTGGATGTCACATGTTAATAGGCGAGTAAAAGGGCCTTTGAAGAGGGGGACTGTGTTCCCGTAGCGCAAGAGACATTGAAAGGCGTCAAACGACATTATGATGCACAGAGGCAGTGGTCAACGCAGAATCAAGAATGGAGAGAACACGCACTCTGGAGAAGGATCTAGAGAAATTACTAATGAGAAATGTACGAAGCAGACAATTTGGAAATAAATATTTTTTTAATGAGAAATAAAGGTATCAACATTTTCAGTTCGTTCTGTTAATGAATTTTGCAGTTTTTCTATATTAATAAAATCAATCATCGTGGAGAAATTCTATTTAATTTTGACAACGGATATAGTGAACCTCTGACTTTCAAGACATGACATTGTATTGCTTTCGATGCGAGCATTTCTGTGTAATACATTTTCTAAAATTTCGATCATGGTTCCAATTCGTATGAGACATTGTATTTTATTAACATATTCAACTAACTATAACTTTTTTAAGAGTACAAACTTAAAAAGGGCACGAGCCAAACACAACTTAGCTGTATTGTGACAAGAATCCGCCATCGGCGCGACTCGAACGCAATGCTAGGGCGGCCGGCTGCTCTGATCAGGATTTTTTCCGTGGTTACTCCGATCAACACCAGGCGAATGCCAGTGGAGAACCCTAACAAACAGGCAACGGACCACGCGCGAGCTTTCCTAGTCTTTACTCATCCTTTACTTACACTCACATTTACCACACGTGCCGGGTGACCAGTCGGGAGCTTAAAGCTTGTCCCGGCTGGGGCGGTGCCGCGCTGGTGGGAGATACGTGGTTGAAACTCCGTGACCTGACGGCAGGTCGGCGACGGATCTCACCATCAAGCGGTCAAGTTCACTGCAATCTCGCGAAGAAAACACATGCACTACACATACGGGACTAATGACCTTAGCAATTGACACGCCCGGAATCCTTGATCAATTCAAGGCTAGAGCGCTTCACCGTAACAGAAGTTGTACTGAGTACTCCCAGCCGATAGAATGTATCCAAAGATTTCTTTTCTCACGTGTGAACGGATATGCTCATTGGTCTCGTAGTGTAGTGGATGTTTTTACTCCGAGAAATGGTGATGTTCCTCCCCTGGTAGAACGTCAGATGCGGCGCTGACCTACTCGTCGGGGTTTGCGGGGTTTTCACATACAGATGTCTCTGCCATCAGGCCACCGCCCCAGTCACGGCAAGCTCTGAGCTCTCGACATGGGTGATGCAGGTAAGTGTTTGTCTTTAAGGGGAAAGGAGGAAACAAGTGTGAGGTACCAATAAAAGAGCGCCCTAAGCTGGCCTCCGCTAGTGCAGTGCATGTAATTGACATGGAAGAAGACGGAAAGATCGCGCGCGGTCCATGGCCCGTTTGTTAGTGTACTGCTCCGGCACTCGCCTGGTTTGATCAGAGAAACCACGGAAAACTACCGATCACAACAGCCTGCCGCTAGAATTCTTCTTCAAACAGCGGCTAGCTTTCTAGCCAGTGCCGAAAATCCTGCCACGCTCCGGGCCTCGAACACTTGACCTCCGGCACAGAGGCACTGCATAGCGTCTCCGCGTCCAAAGATCTGCGGGGCGGGGGTCGAAGGAAGCTCTCCAGCCGGCGGGTGGGGGTGGAGGGGCGGGGTGGGGGAGAGGAGGAGCGTCTGCATCTGATAGCGCCTGCGTCCGGTCGCAGCGCCCCGCGTGGGAGCGACGGGCAACGCGAGTGTGCCCGGGCGGGCGGAACATCTGCAGAGCGGGCTGCTACAAGGGGATCGCTGGACCTCATCTATTTCATTTTATTATTATTATTATTATTATTATTATTATTATTATTATTATTATTATTATTATTAGGGACGGATTTTGACGACTTAAAAAGCGCCAAAAATGATCAATAAAATGCTCCTAAACTGCTTTAAAAATGCCCTAAAACCAAAGAAAAATTACGTAAAAAATCTTATCAAAACCAGTTCGGACGAACAACTCAATCGGTTGGATACGTTCTGATGTAATTGAGGCTTCTGCCATTCGTTCGAATGAACTCAGCTTGCAAACGTTTGGTTTGGACTGTTCTCTATCTCTGTCTTTAGTTATCTAAAAATAGGCCGAAACGGGAATTGCGCGAATATACGTCACAAGAATTACATATTAACAATGGTTGTCAAAACAATTTCTGAGCGAGCAAACCGAATAGGCTACTAAGTAATTTCTGAAGAACATTTGTTGCATCTCGTAAATGTTATTTGAAGCAAGTACCATTAAAAATGACACTAAAATCGATTAAATCAGCAAAATCATTAAAATTTACGAAAATAGATAAAAAATGACTTATTAATCTAAATCGACAAAAATGCAAAATAATGACCTATAAAAATGGGTTTATTTCCTTTTGTCCTAACTTAAAATGAATTTCTAAACTAAATGGCATTGTTCTAAAGTGAAAAAAGACTTCATTAAATTCCGCCCCTTATTAGTAATAATAATAGTAATAGTAGTAGTAATAATAATAATAATAATAATAATAATAATAATAATAATAATAATAATAATAATAATAATAATTCGATCATGCCTTCGCAAGAAAGCACTGCCTGGTACAGAGGGGAAGAAAAATCGAATTTTACATTTCTGACAGAACAAAAACTTACAATTGCATGAACTTCCCAGCTGAGTAATAAATGATTTAAACTGTAATATTTAATACATGAGTTTACAGTTTTCCAGGCTTCTTAATCTTAAAAAATGGGTGATATGAATTATATTACGATTAAGCAAAAATATGTTTCAAAAATATCTTCATTCCACTCACCCTAAAGGGTTGAGATATGATCATTAGTGAGGGTGAGTACACAGTATTTTTCACGATCATGAACTGCAGCTCAAGGAGGAAAAATGTAATTTCTGCTGAATCGGGGAGAGAGACCAAGAAGGAAAAATTAGAAGTACAAACATACATCAAATTTCGCAGTCTTTTTTATTTCACCATTTGGTTTTTCTTTGTTTTAATCCAACGGTAAATGTTATTTGGACATCAATCATTTTTGGGCCTTCAGGCAATGTAAAATTGCGATTGCACCTGAACTGAGATGGTGAATATATAATTCAATAAGTACACCTTGAAAAGTCACTTCATGTTACATTGTAATTTCAACAAGACTTTCTTATTTATGAGCTCTTGGCTGTTCTAAATAACGTGTAATTTCTAGATTATCTACCATACAATTTCACGGAACCAATTATATTTTTATTAAAATGAATGAAACATGTCTTTCTTCTAAAAGCAACAAAAGATAACACTTAAAACCTATTAACATCTCTTCCTTTAAACAATGCACGTAGTTTTTTCAATAAAGTTTATGAGGAAGAAAATGAATAAGAATAAAAAAGCAAAGGAAAGATTGGTAATTCGGAGTGTACTAAATGAGGAAAAACACTAGGCCCACAAACCTATAAATAGAGGGGAGCAACTAGGCCCCTAGTCCCCTCGAGCCCATTTTCATTAAAAAAAATTCATACAACATATTTTACTTGGAAATAATAAAACAATACGTTTAGAATAAAATTAAAACATTAATGATACAATTATTAAGAACACAATTAATGTTCAACATTTACACGGTGCAATATTGTTGTGGAAAACCTCTTTCCTAAATGTCATTATTCAATTTCCAAAATTAACCGCTTAAAAAGGGGAAAATAAGGAATGTACCATATATCTGGAAATAAAATGTTTTAATAAGTAGAACTATTAGGTCCCTTTCGAAATTATCGAGGGGGGGTAACCGCCCCTCTGACCCACCGTCTTACCCGCACGCCTTTACTTACGCGCATAGCATAAAGAAACGTCGAATCGAAACCCTTAACAATTGTAAATCTAACTTACTAATTACGAAGACTGGCAAAATATTACGGAAAATCCTGCAGCCATCGGTCATGCGAAATATGTCTATGGTTTCTGTAGTGTGACCGCTCTACATTTTCACTATTCTCTAAAAAGCCTACAGCGGATCACTCAAGTAACCTGGTAATATTACTTGACCTGTGACTTGTTATGACAAAAATTAGGAATGGTTTTATATGTCCTAACTGCCCTACAGGAGTGGGTTCGTCTTTTAACCTGCTTTTTGAAATAAAAGAAACATAGGTAAGTTAATCTTTTAATTATGAACAGAGTTCTAGATATATTCTGTTAAATACTTGAATACATTTTTATCTAGCATTTACACATTGCATTGAAAAATTCTATCACTTGCTCTACCTTTAGCAATTACGAGATTACCTAACAACTGCAGTTGCGTTTCAACACTTGCATAAACACTTTACATAAAATTATAGTACCCTTCACTTCACAAAAAAACACAATAAAATAACTGTACACAAGATACATGGAAACACAAAATACTGAAAAAATCACATACCAAAATACCCTTTACATACACTTTCAAAGAAATTGTCACTTGAATAGTGAATGAAATATATAAAGACGTTGTTTCACTTTCACGGATATACTTTACAATTTACCAAAAAAAAAAAACTAAATAACTATTTTACTAATTATGGTTTTGAACAATTTGAAAACGATTAACAATAAATTGAAAACACACAAAAAAAAATATTATCGATAATAGAAAAATGAAATAAATAGGTTTTTACAATTCTATACAGGAATTAGTTAGGCTTCCTTTTACGACTGCAATATTGTAAAAGATTACGTTTAAATGATTTTAATATAATTACTCGACTATCTACGTTTGTAAGTGAGGTGAATTCTATCTCTGTATAATAATTCTCGCTTCTTTAAACAGTTTTTATTTTTTTTTTTTTTTGAGAATTTCTAGTGGAGTTTTCTAACTCAAAACACGTCGTCTCGAAGAAATATTTCCACAGCCTGGAGCGGCGACGGCGACCCAGATCCTTTCAAGGTCGTGGCAACCCCTTTGCTTCGGTGAACACGTGCTCTGGTGAATCGCTACCACAGTCCTTCGAATTTTATACAATATGACTGCAATATCTCCGCGTAATGAATTTCTTATGTGGTAAGCCAAGACGAAAGACTAAGAAAGTTAGAAATAGAAAAAACATTTCCTATAGCACATGCTTTCCACTTCTGTATACGTTCTTGAACGTTGAAATATATTATTTCCTCGTTGATGGAAAAATAGTATATTTCTGCATAATGCGTTCACGTGAATTTATCAGAATATTCATGATTTAAGTCCTCAATTCTCTCATACATGGTATAGTTATTTTAACATGATGAGACGAATTACCTTTTTCAAGCTTCTTATCGTCGAAATACGGCGAATTCTCCTCTCCGTCCAACACGAACAATTTCGGTCTGTCCAGATCGGCGGTCGGCAGCAGAAGAAAGAGCTTTTCGTAGCGGTGCTTTGCACTAGGGCTGATATTTTCAAGGGTGATTTTTGATTGGCTGTCGTTCCATTCTACGCGAGTGCATTCAGAAACTTTAATAATTCTCGCAAGGGGATACCCTTTACTGCTGGCGCGATCTCTTGCAATTCGGTAACATAATTGCATCTTGTCGTGTCTTGACGTTCTCGGGTACTTCTCAAAAATCAATGTAACCGACATATGGGCGGTTACAGTAGGAACTCGGAAAAAATCCAAGAACAATGGAACTGTTTCGGTTATGACTGCAAAATGCAAATTTTTGACTGTGGTCTTCCGCATATTCTCAAACTGCGTGTACCCATTGAATTCTCAAACTCAGGGTCTCGCTTCTTACGACCCAACTGACGTCAATGTGACAGCAAGGTTTCAAGAAAGACGGCGATAAAAAAAAGTACATACGAATTAAATAATTGCTATTCACTTGTTAAGGAAAAACAATTTTTTTGATATTTTTGGTATGTTAAGAACTGTTGTACTGTATATACACATTTCGTTAATATCTTTTTGCGATAACTGTTTTTGTTCAAATTTTTAATTTGTTGCAAAGTGGTGCCAGAGTATTTTATGTGTCGTTCTTGTGTAGGTGCGTGCTTCTTTTGAAAATCATTTTGTTAGGTTTTGTTCAGCAGCATTTTTTTCTGCTGCAGGCCACTAGTAACTATTATCTATAAATGCAATGTAAATTAAAATACTAGGTTCAACAACATTACGCTCGTATTTATGCTAAATTTGTGGCGCAAGGCAATCCATCTTCAGAGTTAATTGAGCAACAGGTGAAGATGTTATAAATGCTACAAGTTCATTTAAATTGCTCCTGGATCAGATAATAATGAATTGGGTTTTTGAGCGCAAATTTATTTGCAAGATAAAAGACAAATTACACTCTTTAACAACACAACCTGAAAGATGCATCCTGTACTTATAGTACGCATAGATGCATCCTTGTACGTATAGTATATTCTATGAAATTGGGAAGATGTCTGGTTGAACAGTTGGCAGCCCACTGTTTAATGATATTCTCTGTCTTTCCTTCCAAACCGAATAATAGTATTTCTTCGACAATGAATAATGATAAAAAATAATATTTCAAGAGTGGAAAACTCTAAAAAAAATTGCATTTCTATGTGGATTTATCAGCAAAACAAAACAAAACGTTCTGTATCAATTCAGAATGAAGTATGTTGGAATATAGCATTATTTAACTCAACTCTTCAAAGTATGATTTCCATTTTAAATACTCTTTTAGTCACATAAACAGAACAATATTATTATTATCTCGTAGAAAGAAATGTAATTACTCCATCCAGTTGTTCTCCCCACATCGAATGTTGCTTATATCCTATACTGCATTTACATACTGCACATTTAGTTGATACTATATGCAGTACTTAACCTACGTAAGTAACTTAAGTACCCTACGAGACTTTAATGTTCACAGCTATTGGCAAAGCATCAACACTGAAGAAATTACATTCCAACATTAACATGGTTTTGACAATCAGAAAACCGCAACCGGTAGCGGTAGCTCAGTGGATCAACTAATGTCACTGCAGCGCCTCTGACCGGGAGGTCGTAGGCTCGAGTCCTGGCGGCGACAGGATTTTCGACACTAGCTTTTCAGCTAGGTCGAATTCAGTCACTGTCTGGAGGACAATTCTAGCGGCCGGCTGCTCTGATCGGTAGTTTTCCGTGGTTTCTCCGATCAACACCAGGCGAATGCCGGAGCAGTACCCTAACAAACGGGCCACGGACCGGTCGGGAGCTTAGAGCTTGTCCCGGATAGGGCGGTGCCCCGCTGGTGGGAGAGGCCTGGTTAGGGGGAAACCCCACAAGCCGACGGTAGGTCGGTGCCGGATCTCGCCATCCAGCGGGGGAAGATCGCCATCTCCCGAGAGAAAAAACATGCACTAAACTAACTGGACTAGTGACCGAAGCAGTTGACGCGCCCGGAAACACGAAAAAAGCAATCAAAACAAAATCACATATGAAGAGCGACAGACACCCTCAAATTTATAAAACCAAATATCACCTTCATTATGGCATCGCCTACGCTGTAAAATTAATTAGAATGTGTACATACGCTTACGCCATATCCGCCACATAACAAGGATGTTTTCCGTGAGATATAATCTAAATATGAAATAGCCTTCACATTACAATATTCCCCTTCATCTACAGATAGAGGGGAGGAAACAATTGTGGCAGGAACAGATGTGTCTTTCTGCACGAAATGTCATCAATCAAAATCTTACATCGCGAGATTGTTTAGCGCAATAACAATGTTGAATAGGAAGTACACGAGAGGAAAAAATTAAAATCAGGAGATAAAAAGTTTCTCAACCAGCAAGACGTTTCTGGCCCAAGAAATGATTCGTAAGTGGTCCGAATTATTTTTTTTTCATTCAGTCACTATTTACAATTATTTCACCTATTGCAGCTGTGTGAACCAACATTTATTTTTTAGTTCTCGACAACATAAACAACTGTATTAATTTCTAGTGAAAATAAAATTATTACACGATACGAGTATCGTAAACCATCTTTAACACAACACGAGATTGGAAAATTGGCACCAGAGCAGTGTTTGCTAACCAAATGAGTAATATACGATAAGTAGGATGTCGTACAAAGTTTCATCCTCTGCGATGAAATTAGATTTCATGTGTGATATTCGTTTGACGGGTTCATTTAGACTTTACGACTTTTTCTGCAATTTCTGAACTCGGAGAACAGTTAACATATAACTCCAAGTATTCTACTGCAAAAGGAGCGGTGCAGCGGTGACAGCGGCTGCGATTCCAATATCTAAGTATTATTCAAAGCTGCTTTAACAACATTGCGGAATTCAAGCCAGACGTAGAGAAGAACAATCGACCGTAATGTATCGGCCACTTTACACCAATTTTGACCATCTGCACACGCGCAGAAGGTCGATATTGCTGACGATTGCTATAAGCTTTGTTGTACTAAAAGTGCCAATTACCAACGAAAATAACACGAAAAAATATTTGGTTTATTTGATTTATCGAACGGAAAAACTACGAAAAAACACTGATCTTAGCAGCCAACCACTCCAATAATTCTTCTCCGTATAGCGGCTCAATTCGATCCAGCTATGTAACTAGTGTCGAAAACAGCCACCGTTGGAATCAAACCCTAGAACCTCCGGTTCACCTAGCATCAAAAAGCATTTTCTAGCCCGAATGGCGCAAAATATGGTTTCTTGTTTTGCTTCCCCCTCCGAAGCTCTTTTTAGTGTCTACAGCCCCTACTTTCAGTGCTTTGTTTGCTTGCTTCGGTTCGTGACAGAATCAGATGTGTCTGGACGCAGAGAACGCATAATTACTGTGAAGGGAAATTTACATTACGATCATGCAATGAAAGATAATTTAGAGGAATCTGATTATCGGTTATTTGACAGTTAAATTATTCATGCATTTGACATATCAATTTTAATAATGGAAGTCTATTTTGCGATTTAATCGAATTGCGATAAATAAAATTAATTGCTCCAGCCTGATGATGCGTGCGTCACAATAAAATGTCCAGAACTAATATAGAGGTTACAATTAATTTACAAATACAATGCATAATGAACCGTATAAACCGTTGTTTTTGTCATCAACATTATAGTGCCATGTCAGGTATATGACGATATGAAAGATAACTTGAATCTGGAACATTCAGATATAACCAACCATCACCAATGAAACCTACGTCTTCTTCTTCTTCTTCTTCTTCTTCTTCTTCTTCTTCTTCTTCTTCTTCTTCATCATCATCATCATCATCATCATCTTCTTATCTTCTTCGACAGAGTATAGGCCGCAAAACTGTTGTTCTTCACGATTCATCCCAGAGATTCGCTACATGTCGACTGCATATCTTCTCTCCATTTTTTGTGGCCTTCCAGGGTTTCTCTCTCCTAATGATATCATATCCCTGGATATCATTGCTAGAATATCACGGCTTGAAATGTACGACTTAATCATATATAGCAACAAACCCCAACGTAATACAGTCGACTCCGGTTATAGTGAACTCTGATATAGAGGACCCTCGGTTATAGTAAACTTACGTCTTGGCCCCGTTTCACTTACTTAAAAAAAAAATTCGGTTATGTGAACCTAAGAAATACGTCTTGGAAATTAATTCCCTCCTGGAAAAGAATATATCGCCTCAGAGCCACAAATTCCAACACTAGGCAGCTTGAATTCCAACAGTGCAAGAGGCATTGAAGGGTCTCAAGACTACATTACGATACTTGAACACAGAGGTCAAAGTAGAATCAATTAGGGAGAGAACACTAATTCTGGAGAAGGATCTAGAGAAATTATTAATAAAAAAAGTACGATGCAAACAACTGAAAAAAATGATTTTTTAAGGACAAAAAAGTTGGTCCCTAAGTATGAAAATGAGTTCGGAAGAAGAAGAGAAGAAAGGTTCGTGTGTGTTTTACTCGTATGATCCGCATTCTAGAGTGCTGCTCCAGTATTCGCCTGGATCATATCAAGGAAACCACGGAAAGCACTAATGAGAGCAGTCGGTCTACGAATTTCATTCATGCAGCTTCATGATTACCATTTCATTCATGCTTACCAACCTCACCACACCTAAACACATCAACAAATCGATATTCTGCCGATTTCGACCTTCCGACCTCCGCGGCTGCGGTGGTTGATTGGTTATTAATAGCGACCGGAAAAATATGTAGTATAAAACGTGAAAATATGTAAAATATGTAGAATCAGATATAATATATAATATTAAAATTCTCTATTTATAAAACACTGTAATATAATACAGAATTACATTTATAAAAATTTCCTAAACAAATTTTAAGAAACACGTTTTAAAAAACATTTGGCGGGTACAAGTTGATGCACACTTTGCACCATTCAACTTTCCCGTCAGTAGTAAAAGCTTCACCTGTTCTTACCCAGGACCAACCAGACTAGACGCTGCAGAAGCAATAGTCAAACAGGCGATATCTACGACTTGCAAACACGACGATCGCCCAAAGTTTCTCGGAAATTAAGGTTAACGGTCAGCGATTCCGTCTTTCATCTCAGTCGCTGACGTGAATGAATGAATGAATTAATTAATGCCTTATTTTTCGTGGCTAGACTCAGGCCATGAGGCCTGCTCAAGTCTGACCACGCAAATTTCGTTATGCCCCTTTCACCTACTAGGGAAGAAAGAAAATATTACTTGGGAGACAAAACAGGCAATTTTAATTTAGCTCAGAGGCTTCATTTAGCCTTGAGGATCTTTTACAAGTAGCAAATCTACTAACATGGGACAGCCGACTTTACTTCCCCTCCGAAGGAAGGCGTACGAAAGATTTTTTGGCTCATAATAATCCACGGCTTCCATCGGGTTTGAACTTGGGTATAACAGCCCGATACGTTAGCCATTACACCATCGCTGCCGCGTAAACCACCATCGCCCCAATGTGGGTTTCCCGCTACTGAGATAACGATGAGAACATCCCACCACGTCTTGACGTAGCCTCGAGTAGGCAGCACGCAGTAATAATGTAAGAAATAATGCAGATTTCTTGAAGATACGCCTTTTAAAAAAAGTGTAATGAAATTGAAGAAAATTGATAGAATACAATGTTTTTGTGAAAATTGCGAAATATGTAATATAGAACTAAATATGTAAACAAGAAAAATGGATGTTGTGTCAGGATGGTGAGGATTCGCTAAGATTATCATTTTGAGAATCGTAAATAGAATGACAAAAAAATATGTAATTACATAAATATCCGGTCTCTACTGATTACATCGGATGGACTACTGCAGCTATATTCCATGCACAGTCACACTTGATGACGAGAATGAATAAATACGACATTCATCATTCACGCAATGCCATCTTACTGTACAAGGTACATCACGTCCACTACCGAGAAAGAGAGATGGTTTCCTGCCGGCACAGGACACATAATTACATCCGAAAGTGTCAAAACAAGAATAATGTCTTCCTTCTCTTATTCACTATTTGTATTTCAAATATGACCATTCGACATGTTGATAAAAACAAAATGTCATGACTTTTGAGGAGAAAATGTGAGTATTAGAAATTGAGGAAAGTAATTATGGGTTTCGAGACGACAAAGTGTTGTGCCAAAAAACACCTCCAAACGTATTTATTTAAAGCGATATAAGTAATTTTGATTACGAAATGTAGTATTGTCGTAATACTTTACCGTACGGGAGTCCTTGTATTACTGTGATGAAAAAAAATTACCTGAAACAAAAAAATTAAGTGTTAGAGATGTTGCTCTAAACAATGATATATGAAGCTTTTATTAGTTTTCAGGCAAAATAAATACAAAATAACAACAGGTATCAAAGAAAATTAACACAAAAAGCAAATAAATTACGTATATTTGATTTGTAACCTTATCACATCTGTAGAAAGTAAGTTATAATTTGATTCAATTACTTCAGAACAAACGAAAGTTTCACATTTGCAAGCTTATCAATGAGCACAGACTTAGTACAATCGTAATCAGAAATTTCTGCATTTTTTAAATGTTTATAACTTGAATGTAACCATTTTAGTGTCATTATTCTGCATCTAATAATTTCTATGCATTTCATGAAAAGTGATAAAAAAAATCTCAGCAGCACATACTTTCTCGAATCATTTGAAATTGTTTTACAATTTCCAACTGAACACTACACTGAACCAACTGAACAATACACCAACTGAACCCGCAAAAGTGTGTCCAACGCACAGAAATATTCGGCAGGATTGGGACAAGAACAGGATAGTACGTGGCAGAGGAACCTCTTAACATACTCCAACACCTCCCTACAGTGGAAACACAGGTTATTCACGGACAGACGGACAGACGGACATACGTCTTCGACTTTTTTTTGTACAAGGACCAACAAAAGTGGATTCTAGATCGATGACGTACTAGAGAAAGTAATTTACTACAAACATAGGAAGAAATATCTAATTTTTTGTTCTCAAAGACTCACCATACGAAATTTCAATCTAAAATTCTCTTGACTCCAGCATTACGTTTTCTCTCTACTACGTTGTGGTACATGGGGTCCTAAAACGCACGTACTTTCTCGTCCGTACTTTACGTAAAATAACTAACATTTTCAAAAAACTGTATATGACCTTATTTCAAAATCTATCTTTAAGGTATAGATTTCATTCACGAAATATCGTCTGTCTTTAATATTTAATCGTACGAAGACTCCGAAAAAATGTTGATCTTTGCAATTTTCGAAAAATCAGGGTTTTCAACGAACATGAGACCTGCTCAATTCTCTTAAACGTCCTTCACACGTCCAACAACAAACATTAATCAAACACGATGGAGCAATTTTTTTGAAAATTTGGAAAATGTCCCAGGAGCTTCATGTAATGTACTCCCAAAATTAAAATATTGGTATCAAATTCAAGGGCTGCGACATCAGCCAAATGGATTGGCGAAAGTCAGTTTTGAAGAAAATCGGCTGAACGGTTTAGTCACTACCGTTGTTCACACACGGACAGACGTTTTGTCGTTATTCGATTTTTCGGTATCAAGGACCTACAAATCATGGATTCTGGCCACACGACGTGTTAGAGGATTTTTCCACCTAAATTTAGCAACTGGATATATCCACTGTTCCGTTACCAGGGCCCTATAATAAAGAGTTTCTCTACCGAAAATTCGCCTTTTTTCGCGCAGCATTACATAACTTTCTCTCTACTCCGTAGAAAGTAAAGAGCTACTTTTCGGTCTCAGAGATCCCAATACAAGTTTTTCAATCGAAAATTATCTTTGCTTCAACATTATATTTTCGCTACACTACGATGTACGAGTATATTGACAAGAAAAAAATTGAAGAAAGGAAATTACAAAATTTTAAAAAAAAAAACTTCAATACTATTCAAGTTGGCAAGTAGTCCATCGGCTATCCAGAACTTCTATCTGCATCGGACGTCCGACTGCACGACCGGAACAGAGGAATGAAATGAGCGATGCATATGCAAGTTTTTCAATCGAAAATTCTCTTTGCTTCAACATTATATTTTCGCCACACTACGATGTACGAGTATATTGACAAGAGAAAAGAATTGAAAAAAAGAAATTAAAAAATTAAAAACACTACAAAACAAAAAAAGACTACAATACTATTCAAGTTGGCAAATAGTCCATCCGCTATCCAGAACGTCTATCTGCATCGGACGTCCGACCGCACGACCAGAACAGAGGAATGAAATGGGCGATGCCTATGCACGTCACGTTCTTCATTCCAAGAGCCATTGCCAGTGGGAGTGAGGGCTTGGTCGCTGCCACGTGGCTTATGAGGGCGATCATCTGCACATCAGCGACCTCCGCTCCCCGCACCTGCGCATGCGCCGGCCCATTTGCGGGCCGCAGGTGGCATCTGTTCTACATGCACCGGGCGCGCGCGTTCGAGGTTTATGGTGCCATTCAAAAACACGCAAATTTGGCCATTTTTCAACCCCCTTGCAACAACTAAATAATTAGAGATGAATGATTAAGAATGGGAGAAGATAAGATCGATGCTTAACATTCACAATCACTCAGATTGAATCCGCCTTCATTCCATTTAAAAGTAAGTTTCGTAAAATTTATCCAAAATTAACATAAATGGTGTATACATTTTTCTTTAAATTATGGCAAGTTTCGTAAATACTTTAAATTATTGCAAGCAATTTAAATTCTTTAAATTATCGCAAGTGCACACAAACAATCGACGAACAGAGCCATTGGGGGAAATCAAGAAAATGGGCGCTGATTATGCTTCTTCTTCATACGTTACATGCAGTTTCCAATGTTTGTTTGTTTGTTTGTTTGTTTGTGCGCGCGCGAGCGAGCGAGCGAGAGAGAGAGAGAGAGAAAAAAAGAGAAAGAGAAAGAGAGAGAGAGAGAGAGAGAGAGAGAGAGAGAGAGAGAGAGTAAATATCAAATTGAATCAAAACAGAAAAGTTCATAATTGCTACGTTTACAGTAAGGGATATGGAATTATTTAAATTATCAACTTCTGTAAGCGTTTCACTTCCAACACTGTATTTATCCAAAAACTTGTAACAAAAAGAATTGTGAAAACGTTATTTTTTAATGAATCCCTTCACCTTGAAAGCGAATGTGTTTTGCGTATTCTTGGGCGATGTCGTGTTACACATTCAGATATGCATTCATTTGGAGAAAACATGAACAATCAAATAAACATAAACAAATGCAAAGACATTAGTAAGTATTCCGAACTTTTTCATGAAAAACGGACACTACAATACTATTTTTTACAATTCCGTTCTCGACTCCCACACGTTTTCGACTCTCGCCCGCTATCAGCTCCCGGCCGCTTTCAACCCTGCTCGTCACAGACCACCTACTGCTTGGCTACTACTGGCAGCAAAATTGCAGATTTGGCTCAAACGCTCAATTCTTCAATTTATTTGTTAACAATTGTCTCATTTGTAAATGTCTTCGTCACTATCTCTTACAATGCAATTGTCCCGCGAGGCGTTAATTTATTTCTGAACATCCAAAACTAGTTCCATTTTAAGGGTAACTTCTCTAAATCTCGCAGTTCTTTGACAGCTCTCGCCCCATCTCGCCAGCTAGCGACCGCCTCTGGTGGTACAGACGGATGTCCATAAGAAGGGACGCCTTAGTCAGTTACTGCATGGACACTGCTGGCTATATAACTGCACGTTACGTCCATGCACACATTTCGCCGGTGTGTTGACTCGTTTGTAAACTTGACTCATTTGTAACATTTGACTACTTTCGTCGCCTTGCATGACATTAATGTGTTTCCCGACCTAACAAGGTAGTCTCATCCTACTTAGAGTAACTCCTCTAGAGAGATTACTATAAGAAGGGACAGTTTATTCGCCCGTGCGTTTGTTTATAGTTCACTCATTTGTAAATGGCCTTGCATTCGTCGCCCTGCTCAACTTTCATTTGCTTCCCGACCTGACAAAGTGGTCCCTTCTTACTTGGACTAACTTGGTCTCCACGCATGGCGTCGGTGTCGGCGTCGGCGTCGGCGTCGGCGTCGGCGTCGGCGTCGGCGTCGGCGTCGGCGTCGGCGTCGGCGTCGGCGTTGACGCTGGCGTTGGCGCTGGGCGTTGGCGTTGGCGTTGGCGTTGGCGTTGGCGCTGACGTTGGGCGGCGTTGGCGTTGGACGCTGGCGTTGGCGTTGGCGGTGACGTCAGCGTTGGCGTTGGCGCTGGCGTCGGCGTTGGCGCTGGCGTCGGCGTTGGCGTTGGCGTGGCGTGGCGTTGGCGTTGGCGTTGGCGTGGCGTCGGCGTTGGCGTTGGCGTTGCTTGACGTCGTCGTTGGCGTTGGCGTGGGCGTCGCGCGGGCGCCTGGCGTGACGCGCGCGCCGCGTCGATGCTTGTCGCGGGCCGTGCCTCGCGCCCCGGCTTATCGCCCCCACGCCGCCCCGAATGGCAAGCGGCGACGGGCTTCTTGGAAGTCCCCCTGACCCCGAACGGGGGAAGGGGGCGGGCGCATCCGGCTAGAGGCCCTCGTCCGGCAGCGGCAGCCCCCCCCCGCCCTCATCACTGATGCGCCTCGCTCCACTGCGATGGCATCGCGCATAGCTGCGAAGGCACGTTAATATTAGCAAATAATACGTGTTAGTCAGTTCTGTTTGGACAGTATTTTTTCTTCTCCTCTTTCCCTTCTTCCTCCCTTTCCCCACTCCCTCGCTCTGTTGCCAGTACAGCATCTGAGACCAGGAAGTCCTGAGGTTCGAATCCCGACAGTGGTACTAGTTAGATAGCTAGGAGAAATCCAGCCGGTTGTCTGGAGTACTCTACCGGCCGGCTATTCTGATTGGTAGTTTTCCGTGGTTTCTCCCATCCGCACCAGGCAAGTGCCGGAATAGTATCCCGACAAACGGGCCACGGACCGGCCGCGATTGTTCCTTCCTCCTCCTTGTCCTATCCTCACCTCTTACTTACACACCCTTGCATGACCTCTATTGCCGACGCATGCCGGAAGACAAGACGAGATATTTTAAAGCGTTAGATGTCTCAACTTTCATCGTAGGTTTCAACTTACAACACAAGCACATGATTGAAATACGACGGAAATAATCACTTTCCACAAACCGTGCAACAAATTAAACAAAAAGTAGAAAAATTGGGTGAGGAATCCAACTATTGACCTCAAAATGAATAAGCGACGATTTAATCAGTAGATATTCTACTAATTTGAACAAAAAATTTTTTCACATGATCGAACATTCGGCGACTGACATCGCAAGCGAAATCTGACTAAAACAAAACAACATCCCGTCAAATTCAGCGGAAGGTCCGGTTTACGTTTCCGAAACGGCATTCGAATTCAAACAAACCATCAGCGGTGGGATCATGAGCGCAGCTCGCATATGCGGCCGGGCAAGAGATTCGTTTGCAGCGGATATGATATGCCTACAAAAAATATTTTGGAATACATTCATTCCGAATTTGAATAATTATGCGTGGAGGGGACAAATTTTAATGAACACTGCTGATATGAACGTTCATTAGTATGCGTCTAGGGTGAGTGATTTAGTGCATATATGATGTCATCAAAAACAACGAGTCTAGTATTGGAGTGAAAATGCTGCATGTTGTGTTCGCTGTATCTGAGTGTTATGTAATGGGCTCTACCGTATCTAAAGAGGCTACTGATTTCTTTGCTCATTTTTCTTATTCAGTTTGGGGACGATAATTGTCGGTCAAGGAAATGAAAGTGGCTCAGAGATGTGTCATCGATAGATTGGTTGATAGATTTTTTCGTGTTTCCGGGCGCATCAACTGCTTTGGACATTAGTCCCGTTAGTGTAGTGCATGATTGTTTTCGGGAGATGTCGGAGATCTTCCCCCGCCGGATGGCGAGATCCGGCGTCGACCTACCGTCGGCTAGTGGGGTTTCCCCCTAACCAGGAATCCCCCACCAGCGGGGCACCGCCCCAGCCGGGACAAGCTCTAAGCTCCCGACCGGTCTCCCGGAATATGTGATAGTGTAGTGCATGTTAGTATGTGTGTGCAAGGGGAGAGGATAGGACAAGGAAGAGGAAGGATAGATCGCGCGTGGCCCGTGGCCCGTTGGTAGTGTACTGCTCAGCATTCGCCTGGTGCTGATCTGAGAAACCACGGAAAACTACCGATCAGAGCAGCCGGCCGCTGGAATTCTTCTCCAGACCGCGACTGAATTCGACCTAGCTGAAAAGCTAGTGTCGAATATCTTGCCGCGGTCGGGGCTTGAAGCCCAAGACCGCTCGGTCGGAGGCACTACAGTGACAGCCACCTAATCAGGTACGAAAGAAAGAGAGGAGATACAAATTTACGCACATCTAGATGGTCCAATTATACAGATGTAGATGATTATGCAGTGCTCTGTCTCCTGACTTTTGTCACATACTATAACGAACGAGACTGATGATGGTTAAGCCGTCGAAAGTAGAGATGGGCTTCCGTGGTTTCTTTTGGGCACGCTTCACTGCCGTGCCCTAACAATCGGGCCACGGACCCCGCACGATCTTTCGTGCCCATCCTCTTCCTCACCTCTTATTTACACATACATACATGCATTACATCACCACACATGACGAGAGACCAGTCGCGAGCTTAGAGCTTGTCCCGGCTGGGGTGGTGGCCCGCTGGTGGGAGATACCTGGTTGAGAAAAAATCTCGCCGTGGAGTCGGCGCCGGAGCTCACTATTCAGCGGGGGGTGATTACTTTCACATCCCAAGATAAAACATGCACTACTCTTTCGGGACTAATGACCTTAACAGTTGACGCGCCGGGACTCGCTAATCAATCTTCCTCCGTGGCGCAGAGGGCCTGCTCTTCATCAGGAAGAGGGTCACGGAGAAGGCGAGCGCCGGGGGGGGGGGGCAGGTGAGGGGGCGGGGCCACTGCGGCGCGCTCTGGGTCTTGAATGGCTCTGGGAAGGTCGCAGGCTCCGCGCCACTGTCAGCCGAGGTGCGATCCAATCGCTCTTCTGTCGTCCCAGGTGTAACGCGCCATCAACAAGCGACGCAACAGCTCGGAACCGCTCCACGAAGCACCGCGCTGCGTACGAAACTCTTTTTGTAGAAAAAGTCAGTTATTAAGCACCGCTCCCTTCTTTGCCTCAAAAACCAATGAGCTGCGGTCTATTCCCCACATGTGAATAAACGATCGCCTCGTCATGGCTACTGGTGGGTGGTAACTCTCTCTCTCTCTCTCTCTCTCTCTCTCTCTCTCTCTCTCTCTCTCTCTCTCTCCCTCGCTCGCTCTTCTCCCTCGCTCGCTCTCTCTCCTCGCTCGCTCTCTCCCTCGCTCGCTCTCTCTCCCTCGCTCTCTCTCCCTCTCCCTCTCTCTCTCTCTCTCTCATAGATATTCATAGATACTCATAAATTTACTTTAACGAATACGAAGCGAGTTAAAATCCACGTTTTGTGGGTGGTTGATGCCGAGAAAGAGTATTCCAGCAAAACGTTCGTCCATCCGTCTTTCCATGAACACTACGTCTAAACCATGAATACGATTTTCACCAAACCTAATACACCGCGATCGATGTGGCTTTTTTTCTGAAATATAAAAACGAACCACTTACACAAGTACATTGAGTGTGGCTTAAGGGATGATCTTGTGGATTACTCAGCGAGGAAACCATCTAGGTTCGCGATCCAGCTGTGTCGAATATTTCTGCGGCTTAGAAAACCTTTTTTGCTTCAATTACCATCATTATATTACTTATCACTTACCAATTAATAGTTTCTGAGACAATCTTGGTATTAGTTTCGGACACGTGCATCTAAAAGGAGCATGCAAAAAGCACTAGGGATCTTATAGTTTTATATAAAGAATTTGCATTAATGTGTGAGATTCTGCTTAAAACTTTTAAGTTTCCTGAGTCAAGAGCAAACAGCAAACACTATCATAAGGTTCTTAAACAAAAATTGTGGTTTCGATGTTGTCATGGGAATGGAGGCATTTCGTGGAAAATTCATTAAAGGATTTTTAAGCAAAATCACGTTTATCCCGGAATTATTTGCCTTTTATTAATTAAAACAGGAGCCATTTCTGGGAAACAAGTAATTTCTCTTTTAATCCACCTTCGGTAATTACTAAATTATTCATTTAATTACGAATGAATGAGTGAATGAATATTGATTGTGCGCGCGTCAATAACCGAGGTCATTAGACATGTGTTTAGTTAATGTCCTGCTGGAACGTGGGGTCGATGGCGGTGACTTGCACCTCGGCTGGTGAGGTTTCACTTTCAGGTATCTCAACCTGCAGAACTCCGACCAGACAGGAGCTCCCCACATTAGAGCCAGTGTGATGCATTTTCTCTCTTTCTTCTCTCTCTCTCTCTCTCTCTCTCTCTCTCTCTGTATATATATATATATATATATATATATATATATATATATATATATATGTGTATACACACACACACACATCAAAGGTTTATGTGCTGTTAATTTTGTTGTAACTCCACTAGGTGGTGCTCTACAAGAAAACTAACTATTCATATCAAATGCAATTCGCAACACTCGACAAAAATTTTGATTTTATATCGTTTAATAATTCCTGAATGAAGCGTCGTAGGGCAATAAAATGTAAAATTTTGAAAACGAACAAACTCAAACTCAATCCTCGAAGAAACGTTTTTCACATAGTAATTTACAGGATGAGATCTTCTTGAATATTATATTACATTTTTGCTGGTTCGGCGCTTCTCCTTATTACCCTACCTGCTCAGAGACGGAGAAAGAGAGAGAGACGGAGAAAGAGAGAGAGACGGAGAAAGAGAGAGAGAGACGGAGAAAGAGAGAGAGACGGAGAAAGAGAGAGAGACGGAGAAAGAGAGAGAGACGGAGAAAGAGAGAGAGAGACGGAGAAAGAGAGAGAGAGACGGAGAAAGAGAGAGAGACGGAGAAGAGAGAGAGAGACGGAGAAAGAGAGAGAGAGACGGAGAAAGAGAGAGAGACGGAGAAAGCGAGAGAGAGACGGAGAAAGCGAGAGAGAGAGAAGGAGAAGGAGAGAGAGAGACGGAGAAAGCGAGAGAGAGAGACGGAGAAAGCGAGAGAGAGAGACGGAGAAAGCGAGAGAGAGACGGAGAAAGCAATAGAGAGACGGAGAAAGAGAGGGAGAGAGACGGAGAAAGAGAGGGAGAGAGACGGAGAAAGAGAGAGAGACACGGAGAGAGAGAGAGAGAGACGGAGAAAGCGAGATATACCATCCGTCTATGCTGCTTATCAATTGATGTTCCCGGGGAACTATATCATCCGGTTATTCATTCCGATGTATCGCAATCCGATGTATCGCAATAAACTTACATCAATTGTTAATGAGTACAATTTGTTTTTATTGCAGTTCCTACTCGACAGAATGATTGTTTCTACACAACTCTAATATTGCTCACCGATGTGATATTTTCATGTGGAAGTGTAATGCCATGAAATAACATTTTTTCGTCGCAGATTTTGTCTCATTTAACAATACGAGCATGCTGAATGATATTTGAATTGACAATACCTTAAGCAATACATAATACTTTAATCAAAATTATTTCAGATCTCCAACCCTAGAAGTGCAATCAAATTAATGCAGCGTATAAAAACACTGTGATGCATCTAATCTCGAATCTCGGTTCAGGAGAGAATCTTAATGAAGTATCCGTCTCTCCATCGCGGATACGACTGGAGACGCACCATCGATATGGTTACGCATGTACGAATGCGTATTCGGCGCTGCATCTCAATGGTGTCTCAATGCCAATTCACGGGAATCACTCTACTTGCAGAACGATTGCATCATGTAAATGGACATCGCGGTCTCGGCGAATTGAAAATGAACCAACACGTGCACGGGGAATTAATTTCTGTCACGATGCCGCTTGGATATTCGAACAGCTTCTCAATGTAGGCTGACAAATGGTGACAAGACTCGGAGCTTGGCGTGATGAATGCGTAAAAAATTTGCAAAAACAGTCGATCCTGAATAAAGTGAACTCGGATGTAGTGGATTGAATCCACTACTAATTCACATACGTAACAAACAAGCACGAGAAGATTCGATTGTAGTGAACTTTCAACAATCGGTTAACCGAACTTGACGTCTTTATCGACGTCCAGCTTGACGTCTTCATCGACGAGTTGAAAACTAGGGTATTCCGAGGGGTTTTAGAAAACAAGTGTAAAAAATGCAATAAATAAGAGATTACAAAAATGAATAATGTACTCCAACAGTGCAAGGGGCATTGAAGGATTTTATAGATAGCACAATTATATTTAATAGCACAATTATTTTATAGCACAATTATATTTAAAGTATGTGAACAATGTAGCATCGAGTGTGAAGATAGAACGATGTTATTGAATCTTGAATTCCGGCGATTGTATAATGCACTTTTGAAATAATGAATTCAATTGTATGCCGATTGTGCATTACCGATTGTATATTGAACTTCTGAAATCATGAATTCAGTCATGATTGACTCTGATATAGTAAACCAAAAATGTAAGTGTTAAGTGACCATGGCTTCCCATGGTCAGGTAACAAAGGAGATAGTATAATTATGTGGAATAGTTTTAGATAAGAGCCGTCAAAAAAGAATACTGTAAAACGTGTTGAAATAACACACATCTTACCCTTTATGTAGTGTTATAATTTATACCTGAACTGATCGGCACAACATAAGTCCACAGAAGTTCACTATAATCTGAGCAAACAAAAATTCATGGGTAGAGATGCGAGGACGAAATTTGGTTGATGCATTTTAGTGGTTTCACAAGAATAGAAAGAAAACGTTTGTTGCATTACCAATGAAAATAGAACAGTTTTCTGTCGCATTCCTTTTCTTTCCTTCCCTCTGTCATTCACTTCCTTTTTTCTCTCCATCTCCCAGCTATGGCGTTAGAACCAAATATCTTTATTGGCTTTCTGATCAGATTGACCTATCCACCTTTCTTATACGCTATCTGGCTTGTTGATATACGTTTATGGGTTAACATTCCGTGTGTATTTATTCTATAAATATACAATTGCCTCGGCTAAGCATGTCTATGTTTGCAGTTCAATATCATCGATCGAGTTTCAAAATTCAGTCCGCATTCGCAAGGGTTAGATGGAACGTGTTTTGTGTGTCGTCGCTTAGATTTTCTAGTAACTTATAAACTTTTCTAGGCCAAAACATTTGAAAACAATAAAGTGAAACGTTGTGCTAGGTGACAATTTGAAATCTCAGGTCAAGACTCCCACTTAAAGTGACAGGCGAATGTTACACGACCTGCCGACGCCTTCCAATATTCTTCCCAAAACTGCAAACGTCTTTCGTGACAAAAGTATTCCCGTCAACTTTTAACATGGTTTTCAGAACGGCTCCGAAGCAATTCTTTCGCGTCGCGTCGCAATAAATCTGTCATTTCGACTTTGGTATGTGGGGCATGGACAACTTTGGAACTCTCGCTCACATTTCTCGATCCCGAAGTGTTCGGCCGTCGGAATTTCCGAGTCGACGGACACTAACTTTTTAACGAGCAAATCCCCAACTTCGGTGCCTGGAGGTTAGAAGCGGAGATGACACTTCGACATTCAGACCAGAAGTCACACGACGTATTTTTCATTTTTGGATTCAATTTCACGAAGGAACGCAGTTATCATTTATTAAAATGTTAGCGTTATTCACACTATTTTTTCTTTTTTTCTTTTGCAGGCAATTTTTTTCAAGTGTTCACAAACACTATTTATACATCTTTAAAGAGTAAAGTAACAGTGATCGCTAGCTCATTGCAGCATGTAATAAAGTTCAGATGTGAATATATTTGGGTAAAAGCACCGGCAGTGGTCATATTTAGGAACATTTTCGTATCATTAGTAAAACTCTTTATTGGTAATGCGAAACTCAATAAGCGATTAACATATTCGATTCTGAATAGATCTATTCATTGTCTAAAAATGGCCAATTTTCAACTTGTTCTAATTTTAATTAATTTATTTCCAAACCCCGATTTTGTTCCAATAGTAGCCACTTGAAAATTTAAAACAATGGTACATGGTATATACTTGATTCACTATTTGCCAATATTATAGATAGTCCATCCCCGGAACGCGATCGAGTCAATTTAAGTCCAAAATGTGCCGGTTCGGTTCATGTCATATTATTGTAATTCCAATATTAATGTACTATTTTAAGCCTATTCTTTAAAAATGAAATGAGAGAAAATAAAGAGATTATATCATTCTGATCCTCATCACACGAAGGCATAAGCTCCATATGCTCTTTGCTTCTGCATATTTGAAGCTAGTGGAAAGCCTCCGATTCGTACTTATCTAATTTTGTGCTTTACATAGACAATATTGAGGTAGATGGCACCTGACGTTTATAGGAGAAACCACGGAAAACCGATCAGAGCAGCCGGTCTCTAGAATGATCGTCCGGGCAGCGACTGAATTCGATTGATTGATTTTTTCGGTTTTCCGGGCGCGTCAACTGCTTCGGTAATTAGTCCCGTTAGTGTAGTGCATGTTTTTCTTTTCGGGAGATGGCGGTGATCTTCCCCCGCTGGATGGCGAGATCCGGCACCGACCTACCGTCGGCTAGTGGGGTTTCCCCCTAACCAGGACTCTCCCACCAGCGGGGCACCGCCCCAGTCGGGACAAACTCTAAGTTCCCGCACGGTCTCCCGGAATATGTGGTAGTGTGGTGCAAGTTAGTGTAAGTGTGTGTGTAAAAGGAGAGAATAGGACAAGGAAAGACAGATCGCGCGCGGGGTACGTGGCCCGTTTGGTAGGGTACTGCTCCGGCATTCGCCTGGCGTTGATCGGAAAAAACACGGAAAACTACCGATCAGAGCAGCCAGCCGCTAGAATTCTCCTCCAGACAGCGACTGAATTCGACCTAGCTGAAAAGCTAGTGTCGAAAATCCTGCCGCCATCAGGACTCGAACCTAGGACCTCCCGGTCAGAGGTGCTGGAGTTACATCAGTTGATGCACTGAGCTACCGCTACCGGTCAGAATTCGACCTAGCAGACAAGAAAGGAGCTGGTATCGAAAATCTTGCCACCGTCAGGATTCGAACTCCGGGACCTCCCGGTCAGAGGCACTGCAGTGACATCAGTTGAGCCGGTGTGTAGACATAGGCGGGCTGGGGCGCGGTTCTGCCGGGTATGATGTGATTATTTCGGCTCGCCGTCCGCCCCGAGCGGCGCCGGCGGCGTCGGCGTCAGCGTCGCGACGGCAGGTGCGCGGACAAGGCGCGCGCTGTGGCAGGAATAGCCCGCGGCGGCGCCCGGCGCCGCGACGCCCGCTTCAAAGGCGCCCCCCGTCGCCACGTGGCCCCTCGCCAGGCGCCGCCCCAAAGCGGGGGACCGTCCCAACAACGCAAGGCCCTTGCTCACGGGGAAATGCGTTCGGCGGTTGTCACGTAACAGTCGCCAAGGTGCGTGCTAAGGGAAAAATTCATTGCAAGAATCCTCAAGATCCACTTGAACATACGCCAAGGTCATTGCTCACGGGGAAATGCGTTCGGCGGTTTTCACGTAACAATCGCCAAGGTGCGTGCTAAGGGAAAAATTCATTGCAAGAATCCTCAAGATCCGCTTGAACATTCGCCAGGTCATTGCTCACGGGAAATGCGTTCGGCGGTTGTCCGTAACAGTCGCCAAGGTGCGAAGGTTGAACATTCGCCAAGGTCATTGCTCACGGGGAAATGCGTTCGGAGGTTGTCACGCAACAGTCGCCAAGGTGCGTGCTAAGGGGAAAATCCATCGCAAGAATCCTCAAGATCCACTTGAACATAAGCCAAGGTCATTGCTCACGGGGAAATGCATTGGAGAGTTGTCACGCTAGAATCCTATTTTTGCGATAATCATGATTAAGTTAAAATGAGCGCTTAGGGAAAAATCTATTGCTTTTAAAAGGAATATTTGCTTCATCAACCTCCCCCCTGACATTTCTCTGTACTATACAGCCTACAAAATAATCATAACACAAATAATTGCACATAAACGACTTAGAACAATTACATAGACGAAAAATAAGAATAAAAGTTTTAAAACAATTGTTTCTTAGGTTTATGTTTTATTACTTTTATGCTATTAAACTTTTCAACTTTTAGAAATATCAACAAGTATTAGTAGATGTTCTGAACAATAACCTCATTCACATTTTTTGCAATCAATAGGATCTTGATAACACAGATCATTTGTCGTTGCATATTCCGCTATCGAGCCCTGATCAACACCTTCATCATCATTGACCCTTTTCATATTTCATCGATTGTAGTGGGTCAATATTGACCCCGCTGGGAAACACTACTCTAACCAAATGAGCTAGGAAATCGAAACATCGAATTAGTGACATTTTAACGATCTTATATCAAACAGCAATATTAAATTATAGAAATGGGGAAAAAGGTGAAGATAAATATTCACACAAACGGTATGAAAGAATAACATTAAAAAATGTTACAAAATTGTACAATACAGTACCTAACACAAATATCACAAAGGACCCTCAACATTCTTCTCTTTGACAGACGAGTCATTGTATGATAAGAAAAATAAATGTTATTGCATCGCGTGTTATTTACGCAAGTGCCTGAACAAGTAAATTCTTCTGAACACTCGCCTGTCACTTGTCGCCGCTTGCTGATCAAACTCCATGCCGCTACGCTAAGCCACACCCATTTCGTCCAGGCGCGGCCTTCGATGTAGCTTTTCGCCCAGAGTTGCCAACAGCATTCAACAAATGTTGCGTATAATTTATCCAGAAGTGCATTTTGGGAAGGGAAATTTAGTTAAGTGTCAACGAGTGATTTATGATTACACTAATTTCTTTATAGTTTTCAACGGAAAAATAATTATAATTCTCTAATCATCAATTGAAGAACACGTTAAATTATTGTTGTTGTTTTTTCACTAATTCATTATTCTATAAAATTTGTGCAACTAACATATCACTTGAAATGTTTGTATTTCTTTAATTTGTTCTTTAATTTTTGACATATTCAACTTTTGTAATATATGTTGTTTGTTTTTTTCAGAAATGTTACGTACTGAATAGGATCTCACACATAACATTTTGACTGGAATCATCGTTTATTATATAACTGATATTATTTTTTCCAAGGTTTCCAAGGCACTACCAAAGTTCCACTGTTTCATCTCCTAAAAAACTTCCTCGAATTTTCTCCTATTTTTCCCCTTTATACAGTGTACTTCCCCCTTTTCCAATCTGACAATACAGCATTTGCAGGCTACTATTTGTCCTCCCGGCCTACACTCAGCGATCACGAAACGAGATAACTCCGATACTTTACATCGTAAACCCTGTCACGTAACTGCAACACTAGATCACTGTGAATAAGCTAGACGGAGTCGTTCGATCTTGAAACCCTTGCCTTCGTGACGTTATCTGTTAAATAAATGCATGCGTGAACAAGACGTTTGATTTAAGCACGCATTAACAGTAGACTCCTTTTTTTCTTCTATCTCTTTTCTCGAATTTCTGACATATGTTGCCATGTTATAAAATATTTCATCCTATTATCCTGTTTCATCTCTCTCTATAGAATCAAAATCAGCCAATCAGGAAAAATCAGATCAAAGTTGGTCGACTTCAACTATTCTCGTACATTCAGCGAGTCTTTTCCCGCATATCAGCATATATAATAATATGACCATGTTATAAAATATTTCGTCCTATTATCCTGTTTCATCTTGTCCTCTATAGAATCAAACTCAGCCGATCAGGAAAAATCAGATCAAAGTTGGTCGACTTCAACTATTCTCGTACATTCAGCGAGTCTTTTCCCGAATAGCGGCATATATGACTTTAATATATCGTGATAGACAACTAACGATATAAATGTTAGTGAATGTACCAATTCCACGATTGTAAATTATATTTGAATATTAGATAGTTCACGAAAACAGAAGAATTTCAGTCAGTGGCGTTTCGTACATGTTTCTTAAGAGGAAAGAAATCAATGCCATAAACTACACGGAGAGAAATGTTATGGTACAGGGTACAATACATGTTTAGTAAGCATTCATACAATAAATACAATTATTCGTGTAGTAAAATTTGCTAAACAGTCCATTGGACGAAACAGTCATTTCGTGAAGGAGCATAAGCACTTTGTTCTACGAAAATTTACTAAACCGTTTAGTTCGATGTACTACATAATTAATAACGTGAACTAAACTTTTCTCTCCGTGTACTTCAAATGAAACGCACAACAAAATATATGTGTCGATTTGCGCGATGCGATAATAGAGAAAAATCTAATGGCTCGATTTGCGTCTGGCTTCCGCCAGCTCACATTTCAAGAGTACACGTGGTTAGCTGATCTGCCCACGTCTGTTCTGGTCCAAGTCGGAGTGACGGTGCGCAACATGACTCATCATGCATCACGATTTCATATACAGTCGAGTCCGGTTATAGTGAACTCGGATATAGTGAACCCTCGGTTATAGTGAACTTAAGTCACTGGTCCCGTTTCACTTACATTACAAATAAGCATAAGAAGATTCAGTTATAGACAACCTGAACCTCGGCCATAGTGAACTTACGGAATACAAAGTCATGGAAGTTAATTGGATTTCGTATGTTACTAGGCGAGCGGAAGGGCTTTCGGAGAATAGGAAGAGGCATTGAAAGGTGTCAAGACTGCATTAACGATACTTACAGTGAGGATAATGCAAAATGAAGTATGGAGAGATCACGAACTATGGCTGGAGAAGGATCTAGACAAATCACTAATGAACAATGTACAAAGCAAACAATTGAACATAATTTATTTTCTAAGCACAAATGAAGGTGTTGAAATTTTCAGTTTGCGCTCTTAATGCATTTTGATGTATCTGAATATTAATAAAATCAATCATCGTGAAGAGATTTTATTTAATTTTGACATCATCGGATATATTGAACCTCTGATATAGTGAACCAAAAATGTGAGTCCCGAGAAGTTCACCATAACCGGAGTCGACTGTAGTTGACAGAGAAGCGTGTAGGTGGCATTCCAAAAAACAAGGGGTTTCTCTCTTTACGTACCATTAAAAACCGCTTTGCATTTCGGGCCACAGGAACGCTGTGATAAGGGTGATTAACGTACGAGAGGAGAAAAATCCGATATAATGATTCCAATAATTTTGACACAGATTAAAAGTGTATACCTCATTCTTTATATCTCAATCAAGAAGTTTATACCTCAATTCAATTAAATTTTTTCAAAGCTATCCCTTAAAATACATACATTTCCTCTCAAAACCAAAGCCAATATTTTACAGTCGACTCTGGTTATAGTGAACTCAGATATAGTGAACCCTCTGTAATTGTGAAGATAAACCACGTAATAGTTACGTTTCGCTTACATTACAAATAAGCATAAGATAACTCGATTGTAGTGAACATGAACCTCAGCTATAGTGAACTTAAGAAATACGTCTTGGAAATTAATTCCCTTCTGGAAAAAAATATATCGCCTCAGTGCCACAAATTCCAACACAAGGCAGCTTGAATTCCAACAGTGCAAAAGGCATTGAATGGTGTTAAGACTGCATTACGATACTTAGACACAGAGGTCAAAGTAATATCAATTATGGAGAGAACACGAACCCTGGAGAAAGATGTAGAAAAATTACTAATAAAAAAAAAATACGAAGCGAACAATTGAAAATAAATTGATTTTTTAACGCATAAATACAGATAATCCAATATTCAGTTTGTGCTATTAATGTGTTTTGCTGTATCTCTACGTTAATAAAATTAACCTTTATTGAGGAATTCTCTTTTGATTTCATCGGATTCAATTTTGACATAATCGGATACAGTGAACTTCGGATATAGTGAACTAAAAATGTTAGTCCCCAAGAGTTCACTATAACCGGAGTCGACTGTATTTGGTAATTTCACTCACAAGACTAACATATGGGGGAACTTGTATTCGTTCCTTCCATTGAGAAACGGACACTGGATTTCATCGTAAGTGGAAACACGTGTCACTCCTAGCCGCTGCGCTACGATTGATTGATTGATATTTTCGTGTTTACGGGCGCGTCAACTGCTTTGGTCATTAGTCCCGTAAGTGTAGCGCATGTTTGGCTCGGGAGACGGCGGTGATCTTCGGCGGTGCATGTTTTTCTTTTTCGGGAGAGGGCGGTGATCTTCCCCCGCTGGATGGCGAGATCCGGCGCCGACCTACCGTCGGCTAGCGGGGTTTCCCCCTCACCAGGACTCTCCCACCAACGGGGCACCGCCCCAGCCGGGACAAGCTCTAAACTCCCGACCGGTCTCCCGGGATATGTGGTAATGTAGTGCATGTCAGTGTGTGTGTGTGTGTGTGTAAGGGGAGAGGATAGAACGAGGAAGAGGAAGGACAGATCGCGCGCGGTCCGTGGCCCGTTTGTTAGAGTACTGCTCCGGCATTCACCAGGTGTTGATCGGAGAAACCACGGAAAACTACCGATCAGAGCAGCTGGCCGCTAGAATTCTCCTCCAGGCAGCGACTGAATTCGACCTAGCTGAAAAGCTAGGTGAAAACCCCCACATCCAAACAGCGTGAGCCCCAGCCCCGGAAGGGCCCGCGTGTCGGCGCCCACGTGCTCCGCCCCCGGCGGCAGGCGGCCGTCGCTCTGTGCCCACCCGCCCGGCTGTCACCGCGCACAGACGCCGGTGATCAAACGCTGCACCGCCTCGGACGCGCCTCGCGACCCCCACTCGCGGTAGCAGCGGTCCCAATTTTCCCCCTCTCCGGTTGCCCTGGAGGGGCGGGAATTTAGTCAATTCACTAGCAGAACCCGGCAGACATTGGCCCACCCTTGCTCTCTTTTTGTCTTTCTCTCTCCCTCTCTCTGTCCCCTCACTTTTTCTTTCTCATTTTCCCCTCTCACTCACCCCTTCCCATCTTTCCCCTCTCATTTCCCACGTCCCTCATTTTCTCAATATTTCCCGTCCTCTTCCCACTCTCTTTTTATCTCCCTTTTCCCTATATCTTTTTCTCTCTTTTTGCCTCTTGTTTTTCTTCCAATATTTTCCCTTTTCATTTCCCCCCAATTCCCCCACTTCACCGAATCCGCTAAAACGCTGAGTTGCGGGAGTTGACGCTGTTCCTCTCCTAGAACGTGGGATTTGGTGCCGACTCATGCGTCGTCTAGCCGGAGTTCTTTCTTCAGGTATCTCTCACATCGGAGATAAGTTGTAAGCTCTCGATATGAGCGGTAGTGTAGTGCATTTAATGAGTGAGTGTATGAAATGAGAGAGGCGGAGGCATGGTTAAGGAAGGATGTATCGGATGCGGCCCATTGGTTAAATTACTACTCCGGCAGTGCCTGGTTTTGATAGGAGAAACCATGGGAAACTAAAAATCATATCAGCCAGCCGCTAGAATTTTCCTCCAAACAATAGTTGAATTCAATCTAGCTATTTAGCTACCACCGTCGAAACTCGATCGTAAGACCTCCGGGTCAGAGGCACTGCAGTGACATCAGTTGATGCCCTGAGCTACCCCTCCCCGTCCTAAGGTTCGAGTTTCGATGGTTGTAGTATTTTCGACACCAGCTTCATAACTAGGTCGAATTCAGCCGTTCTCTGCAGGAGAATTCTAGCGGCCGGCCGCTCTGATCGGTAGTTTTCCGTGGTTTCTCCGATCAACAACACCCGTATGCCGGAGGAGTACCCTACCACACGGTCCACAGACCACGCTCAATCTTTCGTTCGTTCTCCTTGTTCAATCTTCACCTCTTAAACACACACACACACACTTACACATTCATGCAGTACACCGTGCCGGGACACCGTTCGGGCGCGTAAATCTTGTACCGGTTAGGGCGGTGCCTCGCTGTTAGGAGATACCTGGTTAGGGGAAACTCCGATAGTCGACTGTAAATCGCTGTCGGATCTCACCATCCAGCGGGGGAAATCACCGCCAGCTCTCGAGGAAAGCACATGCACTGCACTTACAGGATTAATGACCTCAGTAGTTGACGCGCCCGGAATTAGTAATCAATTAGTCCGCTGGCAGAGATTCCTTGAGGGGAAAACCCGAAAGCCTGTATGTCTTCATTGGATCTCGCGTTCCAGAGATAGAGGAACATGGCTACTTCCTAGGAAACAACATGCACTACACTCACATTTCTAAAGATCTCGCCAGTCGATGCACCCGGACTCAATACTGGTTCATCCATTCAATTTAGAAATAATCAAGCGCTCCCTTTTCGGGCATTGCCTTAGAATCAGGGCGCGCGCTGCATTAACCCAGCTGAGTCCCCGAATAGAGCGAGTGAGGGCGCCATGTGCTGCAGACGTGGGGTGGGGGCGGGCCGAGACAATGCGACGCAGAGGCGGGGGAGGGGGAGGGGGCGGTGAGCGGGTGATGGATGGCGCTGTGCACGCGTGCGTCGAGAAAGGGAAGTCTGTGCTGACAACCCGGGCCACAGGGGGAACCACGCACCACGCGACAAGGAATGACCCAAAGAGACAGAACTCGCTCCAGAAACAGTTCTGGCAAAGTTTATGTGTTGGTTGTTAGTAGTGTGTTTGGGCGTTTATAATAATAATATAAATAATAATATAAATATAAATAATAATAATATAAATAATAATAATAATAATATAAAAATAATAATAATAATAATAATAATAATAATACCGGGAGCGGTAGCTCAGTGCATCAACTGATGTCACTGCAGCGCCTCTGACCGGGAGGTCCTAGGTTCCCACTCCCCACGGCGGCAGGATTTTCGACACTGCCTTTTCAGCTAGGTCGAATACAGTCGCTGTCTGGACGAGAATTCTAGCGGCCGGCTGGTCTCATCGGTAGTTTTCCGTGGTTTCTCCGATCAACACCAGGCGAATGCTAGAGCAGTACCCTACCAAACGGGCCACGGACCGCGCGCGATCTTTCCTTCCTCTTCCTTGTCCTATCCTCTCCCCTTACACACATACACTAACATGCACTACACTACCACATATTCCGGGAGACCGGTCGGGAGCTTAGAGCTTGTCCCGGCTGGCGCGGTGCCCCACTGGTGGGAGAGTCCTGGTTAGGGGGAAACCCCACTAGCCGACGGTAGGTCGGCTTCGGATCTCGCCATCCAGCGGGAAAAGATCACCGCCATCTCCCGAGAAAAAACATGCATTACACTAACGGGACTAATGACCAAAGCAGTTGATGCGCCCGGAAACACAAAACAAACCAATAATAATAATAATAATAATAATAATAATAATAATAATAATAATAATAATGGGATAGTATAATCTTCACTGACCCAATAGTGGAAGTAAATATACCATATATTGTTTTGTGAGATAAAATATCTAAAAATTAATGTATCATTGATGTTGCGGTCCGTACAGATGACCGGCTTGTAACAACTGTTGCTGAGAAAAAGACGAAATACCAACCCTTGGCTGTTGAATTGAAGAAAATATTTGGATTGCGCGCAATGGAAGTGCTTCCAGTTATGGTGTCAGCGAACGGATTAGTAACCAAGGAATGGCAAGAGATCGCGAAGAAATTAAAACTGACTGAACAGGGCAGCAGGGCACTTCTCCAGTCGAGGCAGCTCTAAGCTCCCAGCCGTACTCCCGGATTGTGTGGTAGTAAGTGACGTAATGTAAGTGAAAGTGAGTGTGTGCAAGTAAGGCAGTGCGGTTAGGACAAAGAAGAGGAAAGAAAGATTGGACGGGGCCCCGTGGCTCGTTTGTTAGAGTACTGCTTCAGCATTCGTTAGGTGTTGAACTGAGAAACCACGGAAAACTACTGATCAGAGCAGCCGGCCGCTAGAATTCTCCTCCAGACAGGAACTGAATTCGAATTAACTGACAAGCTAGTGTCGACAATCCTGTCATCGTCGGGACACAACCTAGAACTTCCCGGTCAGAGGTATTGCAGTGTCATCAGTTGATGCCCTGAGCCACCTCTCCCGGTAATAGTGATCTAAGAGAAAGAGAAAATAAGATGAGAAAAAATACAAACTTCATTCATAAGTTTAAAGACGAAAACTAGTCAAACCATCAATTTATTTATTTGTATGAATTTGGCGTTATTGAGTTGGTAGTTCGATTTCCCCGGCCAGCTACTGGTACTACTACTACAGCCCTTGCCTGGGTCCAGTTAAATTCCCATGGTTGAGGGTAAGAGCGCCACGAGACGAACTTGACGTATTCTCTTCACCCTAACTAGCAAGATCCACCTGCTTGAGCTTTCCTTCATCACAAAGCTACAGAAACTGAGACGATTTTAAAGGAAAGCTACAACTCTATTTTGGCCTCGACCGAGAATCAAACCCGGAACCATAGCACGGCAAGCTAGTACGCTTCTCATGAGCCATCCCAGAGGTACTATTTACTTATTTATTTATTTACATATTTATTTATTTACTGATTTACTTATTTATTTATTTATTTATTTACTTATTCATTTACTTATTTATTTATTTATTTATTTATTTATTACAATGTACACCGATATCTCGCAAATAGTGTGAATAATGGTGTCAGTGACTGAAAGTAGGTAGTATCAAAATCGTGCCACTGTCGTGAGAGGTCAGAGACAGTGCAGTGGCAGGAGTCGCGCCCTGAGCCACCCAAGCCGGAACATCCACCGCGTGGGGGCGTGGCGGTGTGGCCCCGCGCTGCGCGGGAGGCTGAGCGCCCCCCCGCCGCCAGGGGCGCATGGGAGGGGGGGGGTGCGGGTCGGGGCGCGTAATTGTATTTACGGGGGCGGACGCGCGGGCGCTAATGAATTTACGGCGCGTCATGCGCGGCCCGCCGCCACCCACGCCCCGCGCCCAGCAACTGTGCGGCCGCACGCGCAGCCCCGTCGCCCTCGCTGACCCCGCCCCCTCCCTGCCCTCGTACCTCCGGGTTCCTCACTTCTGCCCTCGTCATATCCACACCTCTGCGGAGTCGCGTGTGTCTCTACTCTCTCCGACCGGTAGCGATAGCTCAGTGCATCAACTAATGTCTATGACCGGCAGGTCCTAGGTTCGATTCATTCGCTGTCTGGAGGAGAATTCTAGCGTCCGGCTGCTCTGATCGGTAGTTTTCTGTGGTTTATTCGATCAACCCCAGGTGAATGGCGGAGCAGTACCCTACCAAACGGGCCACGGACCGCGCGCGATCTTTCCTTCCTCTTCCTTGTCCTGGCCTCACTCCTTACACACACACACACACACACACACACTTGTAATAACATGCACTACACTACCACATATTCCGGGAGACCGGTCGGGAGCTTAGACGTCGCGGCTGGGGCGGTGCCCCGCTGGTGTAAGAGTCCTGGTTGGGGATAATGTCGGTATGTCGGCGGCGGATCTCGTCATCCAGCGGGGGAAGATCTCCGCCATCTCCCGAGGGAAAACATGCATTACACTTACGGGACTAATGACCTAAGCTGTTGACGCGCCCGGAATCACCAACCATCCAAAACCAAAATCTATTCTCTCCGATACCGTCAAACTCACTCTAGCCATCGCATGTCACATCTCTTCTCTTCCCCCTACACACACACATCCCCGACCCTCACTCTAGTCCCTGCATCTAGTGACGCCTTAACGGACGTCTCCGCTTCTCATTTCTGCCTTTATCATATCCTCCCCACCGCCTTCGGCGATGCCTCTATTCTCTCCATTTGCTTCATCCGCGGTCATGCCATCGCCTTTCTGCTCGCCCTGCCTCCCCTACTCTCACGTATCCCCGCCACTCACCCTAGCCCCACCCCGTCTTTGCACCTAGTGGCGCCTCCATGTACGTCCCCGCTTCTCACTACTCCCTCGTATGTCCCCGCCCTCACCCACAATTCCCTCCGCCTCTCGCTCCTCACCCGCAGATTCCCTAAGCCTCGCTCTCCACCTCCATTTACGTCATGACTAGGGAACGGATTTTCATGTAAATACATATTTTTACAGGGACAAGATACCAGCATTCACTAATATATTTTACACTCAACACGACATTTTGAACTAATTGGAACCATTTTTATTTTACATATTTTAACATATTTTAGTATAATTACATATTTTTTACATATTTTATCTATAGCTACATATTTCGTTACATTTTAATATATTTAAAAGTCGTAAATGAATATTTCACTTGTGATGTTCGCAATACATGTTACTTGAAAACTAACTTAGTTACTGAAATACTTAAAAAAAATTACGCAATACGCTTGTATTAACGCCGGACAATCGCTATTAATTGTCAAACGTATCTCCCCCTCCCCGCCCCACTGCTTCTTGGAAACGGCGTAGTCGGGATCAACGATGAGCGGATGTAGTATGTGAAGCAGAAGGAACATCAACCATGTGATTACTCGTGTTTCATAGACCCCATGCGTAACTCGATGAAAAATTTCCAGATCATTGTCTTATCCCTTTTCTGGAGTTGGGGGAAGGAGTATGCTCCCTTTACCTCCCCCTTCTATCACAGGCTACACGGTACTTGGTACACGGTACACTTGAGCTCCGGCCCCTCGTAAACAACATTGTATATAACACGAAAGTATTATATGTTTCGGATGAAACTAGCGAATAATTGCTTCTGTACATGTAGAAATTCTATTCAGCCTTTCTAAATCCATGTAAAGATCTGATCGGCAACGTACTCTGCTCGGAAAACGCTTGAAGAATGAAATTGTAAACATTATAACGAATATGTATTTCACATATTTCCTATTGTATCTTACATATTTTTGAAAAAATAAGTACATATATATGTACATATTCTGTTTTTTTTTATTACAATAAAGTCCGTTCCCTAGTCATCACCACCCGCCGAGCCCTCACCCCGCGGCCCAGCACGGGTCACGTGATCGTGGGGAGTGCTTAGCGCCGCGTCGCTCCGCCGGCAAGAACGCTGCGACAGAGACGGGCGTCATGCGCCGCGGCGGAATTACGGCGCGGAGCCCACACATGGTCCAGCCCCACGCGCGACAGAAGTCACTCAATGGAATGGCGGCGCCTCCCGTACATAAGCGCATAAAAGTAATGCCTTCGGCCCGGCGGAGCACTCGTAAATTTTCGGCGTCGGGGGCGCACTCGTACATTTCCCTGTACCGCATCGTTTCATTTCGCTATCATGCCACGAAATCTCAAAAGCCCAGGATCACAACAGTCTCCCCAAAAACAGTGCCACAACAGACTCCCCAAAAAACAACCAAAGTGCCACAACAACTTAAAAAACAGTACCACAACAGACTCCCAAAAACCAGTACCACAACAGACTCCCAAAAACCAGTACCACAACAGACTCCCAAAAACCAGTACCACAACAGACTCCCAAAAACCAGTACCACAACAGACTCCCAAAACCAGTACCACAACAGACTCCAAAATCAAAAATCCACTACCACAACTGAATCTCCCAAAATCCACTACCACAACAGAATCTCCCAAAAGCCAGTACCACAACAGAATCTCCCAAAAGCCAGTATCACAACAGACTCCCAAAACCAGTACCACAACAGACTCCCAAAACCAGTACCACAACAGACTCCCAAAACCAGTACCACAACAGACTCACAAAAACCAGTACCATACAATCTTTTAAAGAGTTAAAAAAGAACTTCAGAAAAGCCAGAATAGGAACGGCTTTCTGGTAAACTATTACGCTTCCCGTAATCGTTGCTGCTTCCAATGATTCTCATCCCTCACATGATCAATGTATAACCTCACACCTTCACACCAATAGTTTTCATCTTCAATTCCATCCACAAACGAATATCCGTTTAAGCTTTCACGAAAATTGGTAGACGATAGTAATACTCGGAAAGAATTTTAATTTTTTTGTGCTTAAGTTCTCACATTGTGCGACGATTTTCCCTAAAATAAAAAAAATAATGACGTAATGGTTCCGATTTGGTTTTTACGGTTATCATATTGCCTTTTTCTTATTATTTTGCCTAATGTTTCCTCTGGATAACAAGCAAGCGTTCTCTAAAACCAAGACCCTCGAGAGGATACCTCTGCAACAGAAAAGGGATGACACAATTGGCGCGGAGCAAAAAATAAGTTTTTCTTACTTCACTTTTTGGAAAGGACTGGTTTGTATCTTGTCGTTTATTTTTCACTAAACAAAGATTTTTACGGTATTTTAAAATGCAAATGCAAGAGTAAAATATACTTTAATAGACAATCCACAGTGTACTTTGATGTAAACTCTAGCGCCTTATACCTGTTAACAATTTTAACTTGTTAATAAGCGTACTTAATGCACATAGGTAGTCACATTTTAACCACACCCACATCCGTAAAAATGTACTGTTACTAAGGGACAATTACAGTTCCAAATAATAAAAGAGACTAGTCTTTTTCATTACAATGAACACATTGATTTAATTTTCTAGAAGAATATTGTGCAAGTGTTTCGTGCTATGACTTCAAAAATATAAAGATTTACTCCACTTCGTCTTGGTTTGCGTTCCAGAGAAGAGCAGCAATTGTGCAACTACCAATCAAAAACAGCTTTGCCCAATTTACAAAGGTCGCCGATGTATCAAAGTATTAAAGTTTATACGCCACATAGCCAGTAATAATAGTTTATGCAATTAGTATATAAGTTAAGCTTTATTGCATGAGTACATGTTTTGAAAACGAGAAACGTTAGGAACACGTTTTCAAATTTGTAAGAATGCAATAAAACAACATTATAAACGAGTTTCATACGATTTCTTTTTGTATAAAAGCATTATAAATGTATAAGAGAATTAAAATTAATTTTGTGAAAACTTTCTTGTGGCGTCTCGGGTATTTGACATCTGTGCGAGAAAACGGAAGTCGGCGGTTCCGTTTACCTCTACCTCTCCCCGATTCTCTCGCTGTGATTGGCTGAATGTGTGATGACGGCATCATTTGTGCCGTAAAATGTAATACGTCACCATCTGTGCCGTAAAATACCCGATCATGAACGAGTTCTTGCAACAGAAAAGGTCGGTCGTAATGCTGGAATACAAAAAAACATTTTATCTAACACTGGTGCGCTCATGTTCACACATCTACTCTCAAATCATACAGTTTCTACCCCTTCTTCTTTAGTTGCGACCTGGAGGTTTTCTCCGAGTCTTTCTTCGTTTGACCGCCATTTTGTTTCTTAAGTAAAAAAGGACCTCCTACTCTCAGTACTTTTCAGTGAATAACTTTCGAAGAGGTTGGGGGATATAAAGTGCAGGTGTGCGAATCGAAAGTCTCGACCGGTGAGAACGTACAATCTGGAAGGTCGCATAGAGTAGTCAAAGGAGAGAAGTACGCTTTATAATTGGAGTAAAATCGAGAAAACAGAATAAGATTTTACAAGGGCAGTCCCTTTATTAGTAAAAGAGGACATACAATTAATTCCTCCAAACAATGCATTTCAGGGGAGAATTAACGGAAGAAAGTGTTCACTGTAAGTCAGTGTATCTGAGTGGTTTAAAATATGCAATTGCTATTTTCCTCCTATATTTAATGAGAATGTTGTTACAATTGAAGAGTTTCTTAAAGAACCAAACTAATCCAAATTCGAGATTTTTCAGGACGCACCAAAACTTCATAGCCGAGACGTGCATAGTATTGAATTAATGATTTTCCCCACCTTATATCTTTCAATGTGTTTGGCACTTGCAGAAAGGAAATGTCCCCGAAGATAGCGTCAGTTGGTGAAATCAACTGACTTTGCGACTTGCTTGGTTCTTGTAGGAATCCCTTCATTTTTAATTCAATTTGATGTGAAACTGACAATTAGAGTGTTTATTAAACAAATGACCAACGATTAAACGGTTTTGCTTTATTTATTTATTTATTGTAGTCAAAAACAGTTGAAAACTGTGTGACGTGGTATGGGGAGAAGTGAATTCTGGGCACGTTTTCAAAATTCTGTGACCCTAAGCAATATACTACTTGAATTTTGAATACAGAAACAAAATGCACGTATTTTTCAAGGATTATTAACACAATATTCGCTCAGATAACAAAAATCGAATGTAATGTTTAAATACTTCGTTCATGGGCACTTCCTACACATCGAACGGTTTCCATCGTGACGCGACTATTACAGGAAAATGCATCCACGCGACTCGAGAAGAGTTAAAGCCAGTTGTCCGCAGCCAAGCATATGCATGTAGCGCGAACAGGTGGGCAGTTAATGTCTGTCCACGCGCCGACTTCGGCCACACGGCGCTGTGATGAGGCAGAAGCGGTGACATCGCGTCAGCCGTCACATCAATTCATCAGTGGCCAGCGGCTCGTTCGCGTCAACTAGCTGAACGGAGGCTTGTGACGCTATGGGCTAGCGGGGTCACGACCGCCCAAGAGGAGCTAAAGCATTGTGCGAATTGACGGAGGGGAGGAGGTTGATTGATTGATTCATTGGTTGATAGATTGATTGATTTTTTCGTGTTTCCGGGCGCGTCAACGGCTTTGGTCATTAGTCCCGTTAGTGTAGTGCATGTTTTTTCGGGAGATGGCGGTGATCTTCCCCCGCTGAATGGCGAGATCCGGCGCCGACCTACCGTCGGCCAGTGGGGTTTCAACCTAACCAGGACTCTCCCACCAGCGGGGCACCGCCCCAGCCGGGACAAGCTCTAAGCTCCCGACCGATCTCCCGGAATATGTGGTAGTGTAGTGCATGTGAGTGTGTGTGTGTGTGTGTGTGTGTGTGTAAGGGGGGAGGATAGGACAAGGAAGAGGAAGGACAGATCGCGCGCGGTTCGTGGCCCGTTTGGAAGGGTACTGCTCCGGCATTCGCCTGGTGTTGATCGGAGAAACCACGGAAAACTACCGATCAGAGCAGCCGTCCGCTAGAATTCTCCTCCAGACAGCGACTGAATTCAACCTAGCTGAAAAGCTAGTGTCGAAAATCCTGCCGCCGTGGGGAGTGGGAACCTAGGACCTCCCGGTCAGAGGCGCTGCAGTGGCATCAGTTGATGCTCTGAGCTACCGCTAAGGGGAGGAGGTCCAGGGAACGTTCCCTCCCAGATAGTTAGAGTTCCTGCTGGGAAAGTATTAATTTCTTCGTACCTGGGATACAATTAATCCTCAATATGTGCCTCCATTACGATTACATTGCAGTGCCTCTCGCGACCTCGGAGGTCCTAGGGTTCGAGTCCCGACGGTGGCAGGATTTTTGACACTAGATACATTGCTGTCTGGAGGAGACTTTTAGCGGCCGGCTGCTCTGTTAGGTCATTTTCAGTGGTTTCTCCGATCAATACCAGCCAAATACCGGAGCAGTACCCTAACAAACGGGCCATGGGCCGCCCGCGATCTTTCCTTCCTTTTCCTTGCCCTATCCTCACCCATTAGTTACACACACTTACATGCACTATACTACCACACATGCCGGGAGACTATTCGGGAGCTAAGAACTTTAAGAACGAATCATTAATTTTTAAATATGATTATTAGTTATTATTATTATTATTATTATTATTATTATTATTATTATTATTATTATTATTATTATACTTTTAATCGGGCAAATGCCGGAGCAGCACCCTAACAAACGGGCCACGGACCGCGCGCGATCTTTCCTTCCACTTCCTTGTCCTATCCTCTCCCCTTACACACACACACACACACACACACACACACTTACACTCACATTGACTACACTACCACACATGCCGGGAGACCGGTCGGGAACATAGAGCCAGCTTGGGCGGTGCCCCGCTGGTGGGAGATACCTGCTTGATCACCGCCACCTCCGAAAAAATGTGCACTACACTTACGGGGCTAACGGTAGCAGCTGACGCGCTCGTAATCACTGGTCAATGAATCAATCATTTATGATTTCCTCATTGAAATACTCAAATCAAGGAATGTGGACAAGAAAGCTTTCCCAAGGATTAAACTTTTCCAATTCTTAGTATTAATGTAGCCTTGCCTAAGCGAAGATTGTCTTCACACATCAATTCTTCGGTTCGCCCCCTCTCACAGTTTGAATGTCCTTCTCTGGAGAAAATTGTCAATTCGTTTTCAGAGCTAAAGTATTAGATTATGTGCTCTCCGGGAGAAGACGCGTCATAGCCACAGATGCAAGCTTTTTGGCAGTCATATTGCGACCTTCCTCAGAGCGAAATGCGAAGGAAATGCCGAAGAAAGTCGATACTATGATGGCCGAAACTTTTGAGGCTGGACGCGGAAGTCTACATTTTCACAAGCTAAAGTATTGTCGGAGGACTTACACCTTGATTCCGAGGAGTTTGGACCCCTAATTTCCGACGTTAATTTTGAAGTACATTTTACAACAACACCAACAATTTAAACGATTGCAATGACATTTTAGGAGCAGCTTGGTTAAAATGTTTGAAATGTCTGCAAGCAGATTTTTTAGTACTTTTTATAATTAACAGAAAATTTTAAGTAATAGTCAAATATTTTACACTCTTTTCGTAAACACTTTTAAGTCGAAACCCTAAAGGAAGAAACACATTATCCTCGTTTTGCAAACCAAGTATTTATTTGCCTCCTAGGAAGAAATGACAATGTTGCATAACTTTTATAGATACTGAGAGACATGTTCGTATAATACAATTTTTGATACACGACAAACAAAACCAGCGAAGTGAACAAGTTAATAAAAAGCATTTGCAATATATCACTAGAAGAAATAATAAATTCTTATCTTTCATAACGAATCATTAATTATTAAATATTATTATTGTTATTATTATTATTGTTATTATTATTGTTATTATTATTATTATACTTTTAATCGGGCAAATGCCGGAGCAGTACCCTAACAACAAACGGGTCACGAACCGCGCGCGATCTTTCCTTCCTCTTCCTTGTCGTATCCTCTCCCCTTACACACACACTTAAACTATCATGCACTACACTGCCACATATTCCGGGAGACCAGTCGGGAACTTAGAGGTTGTCCCGGCTGGTGCGGTGCCCCGCTGGTGGGTGAGTCCTGCTTAGGGGAAAACCCTACTAGCCGACGGTAGGTCGGAGCCGGATCTCGCCATCTAGCGAGAAATAACATGCACTACACGTACGGGACTAATGACCAAAGCAGTTGACCCGCCAAGAAACACGAAAAAAATCAATCAATCAATTACACTTTTAACTCCTTAATTTAATACTAATAACTTTAATAGCTTTTCTCAAATGTCGGTTAATGTATTGATTATTTATTGCCCTTCGCAAATGGTCCATTCATTAAACGCCTTCAATGAAATCAAGAGGTGGTATATTCCATTACTAAGCCCACAGCCACATTCAAAGAACGTTTTGATTCCCATCCCCCCTCTCCAATACGCGACGATTTCCGTGCACATTCCACACACGTCTGGCATTCCACAACGGATCATCAGGGGGCCGTTCGACCCCACATCTACGGCACACTGCGTGGCCAGGACGCCCTGCTTCCACCATCCCTGCATTGTATGCGACCGGATCCTGCGAGCTGCGCATAACGGGGAAGCACGCCATTGATCAGGGCCGGATGCACGTGGCCAGGTAATGGACGCTTGAGGTTAGGTCAGCGTCGATCGACGGAGTATCGGTTATGTGTCAGGGCACTGAAAGGGTGTTGAATAGGATTTTGCAGAGTGAGGTGGGTTTCAACGAAGATTGGCGTTGACTTGCGTTGTTAATGGGTAATTTATGGTATACGACAATAAAAAGAAATTTTTGAAGTGTATGCAAGTGTAAAAACGTGTGAGATACAAAGTTTCTATCAGTGTGAAAAATTTGTGTTGGACAATAAAGTATCTATAGATGTTTATAAAAGTAGAAACGTGTTTAGCTGTTAGAAAAATTAGAGCTTGAGCCCAGAAAAGGAGTCGAGTGAGCTACTTCTCATCAGCAAATGAAATCCGTTTTTCCTAGACTGTCGTACATTATTTGATCCATTACCTTCATGTAAATGAAAGCGAGATACTTTTAAATAAAATATCCATGAAATGTTCGTATTGAACCAGTATTGGAATGTTTTCGTGAGATTTTTGACAAGGAAACGTAAATCAAATTGACGCTTAATGACACATTTAAATAAATAACCATTATATTAAGCAAATGGTTAATTTAACTATAACGCCATTAAGAACAATGCAAACAAATATACCTAAGTAGCAGAAACGTCTTCCGATTACTCTTGTTCAAAAGCATATGCATTTCTTAAATCTCTATTCTTTTTGTAAAGAAAGTATTATGAAAAGTATTTAAGGACACATTGCTGATAAACACAAACAACGAACTACACTATCTCTTCGGTTTACGGATTCAATCGCATTCGTTATTTACCGTAAACCGACCGATGACGTTCATAACTATAAAAGTTAAATAAAATTCACAGCAGTTAATTAAACATTTTGTCACTGACAGGAAAACGTAATTAATGATTATTTACATAACTGCAGTAGATTGCATTTATTAATTCTCGAATCGACGGACAAATTTCAGGTATTCCCTTCAATAGTTGCTACATTTGAAAACAAACAACGTTCACAACATGTTAACAAAATCAACGTCCGATACGAACGATTCATTCCTTACTTTATTTTATACTCAATGTGATACAGATTTTTGTTACAGGAAGTACGTAAATGAATCGTCAGCATGTATTGTAAGGTTAGAATTGCCGTGAATTACTTACAGTAAAAGGTTTTACTTTCTCGAATAAGAATTTTTAAATTCATCGAACACACTAAAGAGGATCAAAATAGTGGGTATGAATTTGCGGTAATCCAAATAAGAACGAAGGTTCTCCAAATAGGGATTAGAGCTTCCAAACACCGATGTACTGCAAAGCGCCTGTTCATGCATCAAGCTCGCTCCAGCACAGGACTACGTGCGACTTCCGGAGGAGGTACACAAGGCAAGGAAGTCCCCGACCGTTTCGTACTAGAATAACCCGCCGCTCCAGGAAGATAAATGCTTTCTTGGGGGCGGTTTTCTCTCGCTCCCTTCGCACGTAGAACCCACCCACCGACCCACCGCCCCGCCCCCCTCGCCCTGAGAGTACACTCTCCTTCCGATTCCCTTCGGATGCAGACTTCGACCAGAGCTGTTCCCGCGGCACCAGTTTTATTTCTCGTTTTGCACGGTATAACACAGATATTTTTATATTGAGTGAACTTATTGCTTTTTGAACAAAAGATTGATGATTGATGGTGATTCCGGGCGCGTCAACTAATGAGGTCATTAGTCCCGTAAGTGTAGTTCGTGTTTTTCTTTTTTCGCAGGTGGCGGTGATCTTCCCCTACTGATGGCGAGATCCGGTACCGACCTACCGTCGGCTAGTGGGGTTTCCCCCTAACGAGGACTCTCCCACCAGTCGGGACAAGCTCCCAACTCCCGACCGGTCTCCCGGAATATGTGATAGTGTAGTGCATGTTAGTGTATGTGTGTGTGTACGGGGGTGAGGATAGAATAAGGAAGAGGAAGGAAAGACGCGCGGTCCGTGACCCGTTTGATAGGGTACTACTCCGGCATTCGCCTGGTTTTGGTCGGAGAAATCACGAAAAACTACCGATGAGAGCAGTCGGCCTCTAGAATTTTCTTCCAGACAGGAACTGAATTCTATCTAGCTGAAAAGCTAGAGGGGAAAATCTTCCCGCCTGCTAAAATCTTGCCCCTGTCGGGACTAGAAACAAGGACCTCCCGGTCAGAGGCACTGCAATGGCATCAGTTAATGCATTGAACCACCGTTCGAGATCGAGCAACAAACAATAACTTCACTCACAAATAAACATTTTCTGCTTCCATTGTATAATGCTGTCATTTGATGGCTGCAAACAGTTGCTTAATGATATTCATTACGATACAGATTTCCTTATGATACACGTACTTGACCAATTACAGAGAAACTTACAAACCAAGTATTGACACTCAATTGATCATTGAGAATCATTCTAGTACATGTTTCCTTCGATTGTGTACATACAAATTGCATTTGATGTTATGTGATTCTTGTCACTTTTAATGTCTTTTAATATTAGTATTTTTTCGTGGAATATTATTTCAAATAAATTGGATCGTAATTTCACTTTGATGCTATTTAACTAGCGCAGTACTCCCTCGTAGGCGGACTGGTAACCACAGCCACCTGCGGCAGCATGCCAAGGTTGTTCGCTAGGTACCCTTGGCTGTACCCTGCATGACAACTACCACGAAACGATTCAATGTAAAAGTTTAACTTATAAAGGTCGTAGAAAACGTACCGAATGACACTCGATGTAATGGGTATTAATACACTGGTGTGAAGTGTACATACTCGCTCGTTCCTCGGTCGTATCGTAATATCACACTCGTGCATTAAATACCCATCACTACATCATCGTTTCATATTGTACTATTACGAAAGGTTACAAGAAAGAATTAAGGCAAAACATTAATTGCAAAACAACTTTAGTTTCACTAACTACAAACTTATTAAATATTAACCCATAATTAGTACGTAGCCTAATTGTTAACCCTTCGTAACTGCTTTATTACGAAACTTGTAGCAACTCTCTTAGATGAACACTACTTTTTGAAGGTCTTTTTGAAAATACCTTAGGAAGTTTGGGTAATAAATTACATACTGTAGCGTTTGTAAATTCGCACAACTCATATGGAATTACAGCACTGCTTTTAACCACTTTAAATCCAGTAATTATAACCACGATATACCGGTAATTCAATAGGAACTCATATGAAACAACAATGCCTCATTATCTTAGGTCGCGAAACCAGAACCTCCTGTTAAACAAACGTTAACGATGGTGGGGGTTCCTTTCGAATAAACCATGACGGTTTCGAATAAACCATGGCGGTTTTGAATAAATCATGGCGGTTTCGAATAAATCATGGCGGTTTCGAATAAATCATGGGAATACGGCGAATTGTTGCCAGAAAAACTCTCACTCATTTTTGGAGCATTAGACCACTATGGCGTTCAGCTCTTAAATTGTTCAAACGTTTTTTATATACACCTCAACAAGATTACGCCTCGCGTTTTTCTTTCCGTCCTCGGCCTCCAGTATAACCAAACCAGAGCGTACCTCGACTTCCCCGATTCTCAGGTGCCGGTGTGCTCCAGTGGTGTCGCTGCGTTTTCGCATGCAAGAGTGAAGATCTCCAAGGGTGGAGTGGGGAAAGCGTTCCCTCTCTTGTAGAAATTCCCTTCCTTTTCTCCCCTCACATAATATGATCACGTTCCTACATGGTTTACACGTCGACGCGCCGGCTGGAAAAACGGAAACGCAATTTTATAAAGAAAGTACGCGTAATCGGGTGCTTGCCGAGTGTGAATTTTATTCAGTGCACGTGGAGAAAAAAAGAGGTTTTGAAAGCTTCCAGAATGAGCAATGTACGCGTGAGAAATCTGCATTGCTTTTCTCGCAAAAAATTGTGTTTGGAGAAAAAAATGTGACGGGTACATCACATTTTTGTTTCTGAGATCGTTATCGGAATATAAAAACACTCGTGAACGTGTTTCTTGTCCAGATCATTCGTAGTTCAAAATCTTCAGTAGCTAATAAATTAATGAATTATGAGAAAATTATTAAAGGCTCCAAAATTTTTTAGAGTTTCGACGATTATTTGCAGATCTGTTCGAATAATCTGCTTTGAAAATACACATGAATGAACTAAATAATAATCCAAGGCTGTGAAATTAATCGATCTTTCAGCGGAACGGGATTCGGGAAGAATATAAACCAAAGTTTAGAGGTGGAGGTCAACCACAATCTTTTCGAAACCTTTTGTATTTTAACAATTTCAAATCATAGAACTGAAATGTTTTATTTACAGAAATTTCATATTTACGCTCCTGGCGCACAACCAAACTAGTAATTTTAAACTTCTAAAGTTTAATGTAACTTGTAAATTTACTATTAAAAAGATAAGAAATGTAACATTAATGAACCACATCTTAGCTGATACTATGATGTTTAGTTATGAAATGGAATATTTGAGCTACACATTTTTTCAGTACTAAAATTACTTTTAAAATTATCCTTATTGTTTCAGTTTGTTTCATGTGTTAAATATGATTGGAATCGTCAATTTTTAATCGCATTGTTTACAAAATTTACTTGCTGAGGTACAGCATCAAAAGTGAGAATTACGTTAGAAGCCCAATATTATGCGTTTGATGTATATCCCGAGAAGACACAATAGACAAAGGGAAGGTTGAGGTATCATCGGATAAGACGATCCTGTAGATCCCCATTACTGATCTTGTTAAATACAATGGAGACGAGAGAACAGGTTATTTGGCAACCACAATGCGCTTGAAGCTCGTCTGTATGTGGCGTAAACTCCAAATAAACTTGTGTCAACGTCTGCCTCTGAATTCACATTTCAATAAAAACAAAGAATAGAGCAAAGAAAACAATTCCAAACACTGAAAAATGGAAAGATAAGTTGCTCGACACACGCGAGGAACGTTACAGCTGCACTTTCTATCCCACGTCCTCCCTCGTCTTCTCCAACGTTTAAAAAGTTGTGGTCTCGCGAATTATTCTAGATTATGCAACTTTCGAAAATTCCGAGAAGTGAAGGAAAATATAACCTGCGCCATTTTTAAACGTTCTTTACGCTGCTAGAGGACAAAGTTCAATAAAAAAATAGTCATTTTTGATAACATTTTGAAAGTGTTGAGGCTTCACGTAAAACAAAACTGAAAATATTACTTTCCAACTCGTTGGGCCATCCAAATCGATTAGGCAATATCCACTTTGGAAAAAATCGTGTGAACATTTAAACACGAATGTTGACCACAGATGAACGGGCAGACACGTTCAATTTTCGTCGAAATTTTGGTATCAAGGTCTCACAAATCAGGGATTCTTACTACACAACATATTTAACCCAGTAATTTACTGTACATAGAAACAAAATTTATCCAATTTTTCGTTTCCAGTGATCGACAATGGCGCATTTTCTGTTGCAAAATCGCCTATTTCCGACAGTACTTCCAATACAAAACTTCCTCTGTACGTACGTAAACTTAGTAATGCGAGAAAGTAAAATGTGTATACGTGGGACAATGCCTCCCCTCCTGGATACGCCACTGTTCGATTGATTGATTGATTGATTATTAGTGATTCCGGGCGCGTAAACTACTATGGACATTAGTCCCGTAAGTAAAGAGCGTGTTTTTGATCGTGAGATGGCGGGAGTCTTCCGCTGGATGGTCAGATCTGACGCCCACCTACCGTCGGTTAACGGAATTTTCTCAAACCAGGTATCTCCCACCAGCCGGGCATCGCCTCAGTCGAGACAAGTTTTAAGTCCCCGACCGGTCTCCCGGCATATGTGGTAGTGTAGTGCATACGAGACTAGGTGTGTGTGTGTGTGTGTGTGTGTGTGTAAATGGTGAGAATAGGACAAGGAAGAGGAAGGAAAGATGGCGAGCGGTCTGTGGCCCAAACGGGCAACAGACAGCGACTGAATTCGAACTAAAATCTAGAACCTCCCGGTCAGATTTTTTGATTGATTGATTTTCATTTTATCGTGTTTCCAGGCGCGTCAACTGCTTTGGTCATTAGTCCCGTTAGTGTAGTGCATGCTTTTTCTCGGGAGATGGCGGTGATCCTCCCCCACTTGATGGCGAGATCCGGCACCGACCTACCGTCGGCTAGTGGGGTTTCCCCCTAACCAGGACTCTTCCACCACCGGAGCACCGCCCCAGCCGGGACAAGCTCTAAGCTCCCGACCGGTCTCCCGGAATATGTGGTAGTGTAGTGCATGTGGTAGTGTAGTGCAAGTGTGTGTGTAAGGGGAGAGGATAGGACAAGGAAGAGGAAGGAGAGATCGCGTGCGGTCCGTGGCCCGTTTGATAGGGTACTGCTCCGGCATTCGCCTGGTGTTGATCGGAGGAACCACGGAAAACTATCGATCAGAGCAGCCGGCTGCTAGAAGTCTCGTCCAGACAGCGACTGAATTCGACCTAGCTGAAAAGCTAGTGTCGAAAATCCTGCCGCCGTCAGGACTCGAACCTAGAACCTCCCGGTAAAAGACACTGCAGCGACATCAGTTGATGCACTGGGGCACCGCTCCCGGGTGATTTCGATTTGCCTGCAATGATTCATCTCTTGCGGGCGCGCGCGCGGGTCGCCGGCCGCCACGCCCACCCCGGCGTCTCCGCCCGTCATTAGCCCGCGTGCGCACGCGCGTGTCCTTCCATACGGGGCGGCGCGCGGCATCCGCTGGGCTCCGACAGGTGTCGCTTAACGATCAGTTTCCGCTGGGGGTCGACGGGGGGCGACGGGGTGGAGTGGAATGGGGTGGGTGGGGGTCGGGAAGGGGTGAAATCGGGGACAGCGGTAAAAGAAGGGAATACAAGCAGAAGTGGAGGCGGGAGTGACGTGCGGGGACGCTTGCGGCAGAAGGACTGAGAGAGGTGGCTCAGGCCCCTCAACTGAACTAACTGTAGCGTTGTTGTCCGGGAGTCCTTGGTACAAGTCTCGACGGTCGCCGGATTTTCGACACTAGCTAAACAGCTAGGTCGAGTTCTGTCGTGGCCCACGAATTCTACCAGCCGGTTGCTCTGATCGGTGGGATAGTTGTCCGTGGTTTCTCCGATCAACACCAGAAGAATGCCGGAGCAGTTCCCTACCAAACGGGCCACGGACCGCGCGCGATCTGTCCTTCCCATTCCTTGTCTTATCCTCTCCCCTTACACACACACTTACACTAACATGTACTACACTACCACATATTCCGGGAGACCAGTCGGGAGCTTAGAGCTTGTCCCGGCTGGGGCGGTGCCTCGCTGGTGGGAGAGTCCTTGTTAGGGGGAAACTCCACTAGCCGACGGTAGGTCGGCACCGGATCTCACCGTTCAGCGGGGGAAGATGACCGCCATTTCCCGTGAAAAAACATACACTACACTAACGACATTAATGACCAAAGCAGTTGACGCGGCCGGAAACACGAAAAAAACCAAACCGAACCAAAGAGTTAGAGTAGTACATGATTCGTCGCGAATGGTGGCGGTGTTCCATCCCCGCTGGATGGTGATATCCATCACAGACCACACGTCGGTTTACGGGAGTACCCAACTTACGGATATCTCTCCTAGCGGGTCATCACCACAGCCGGTACTAGCTATCTGCTCCCGTCTGGTCTCCCGACATGTGTATAATTAGTAATGCATGTGTTAGTGAGTTTTGGAAAGGGACAGTTTACGACAAGGAAGAAGAAGGAAGAATTTCTCGGTGTCAGTGGCCCGTTTGTTATGGTACTCCTCCGGCATTCGCCTGCAGTTGATCAGGAAAAGGATGGAAAACTTTCAAACAGAGAAGCCGGCTACTAGAATTCTCCTCAATACAGCAGCAGAATTCATCCTCGCTATCAACCTAGTCTGTAAAATCCGACACTGTGGATCTCAGCCCTAAGACCTCCCGGTCACATTCGCTGCAGACACAGCAGCAGTGCTGGATCGGAGCTAATCTCAGTCTGTGCAGGTGCCAGGAGGGAAGCGGCGGGCATTAGCAGGGCGACATACGAGCAGGGTTGAAGGGTCGGGTTCAGAGGTCGTGGAAGCTCAGTGCCTGGGGCGGCGGCCGGAGGTACACCATCCCGAAAAGGTCGTGTGTCGAGTCGGTGTCGGGTCGGGCCGGGTCGATGAAGGGATATGGCGCAAATGAGGCCGCGGGAGTGGCGAAGGCGCGCACCTCGGTGCACGGACGCTGCAGAGGGCTTGAGACAGGGGTGGAAAATATGGGGGTGGGAGCAGTGGTGTTGATGGGTTTACTGATAGTGATTCCGGATGCGTCGACAACTAGGATCGTTCAGTAAGTGTTGTGCATGTTTGTTTCTCGGGAGACGACGGTGTTCTTTTCTGGTGGATGGCGAGGTCCGGCACCGACCTACCGTCGGCTAGTAGGGATTTCCCCAACCAGGTCTCCCCTACCTCGTTCCTGCAGGGACAAGCTCTAAGCTCACGACCGGTTTCCCGCAATGTGTGATAGAGTAGTGTATGTTAGTGTAAGTGTGTGCAAGGAGAGAGGATAGGACAGGGAAGAGATAGGAAAGATCGCGTGCGGTTCGTGATCCGTTTGTTAAGGTTCTTCATTCGCCTAGTGATGATCGGAGTAACAACGAAAAAACTGCCCATCAGAGCAGGTGGCCACTAGAATTCTCCTTCAGACAGCGACTGAATTCGACCTTCCACTGTCGAGTGACGAACCTGGATCTAGCGGCCCGATGCCCTGATGCGCCTCTCCCGGCGTGAGACTGGATTGATTGATTGATTGATTTTTTCGTGTTTCCGGGCGCGTCAACTACTTTGGTCATTAGTCCCGTTAGTGTAGTGAATGTTTTTCTCGGGAGATAGCGGTGATCTTCCCCCGCTGGATGGCGAGATCCAGCGCCGACCGACAGTCGGCTAGTAGGGTTTCCCACAAACCAGGACTCTCTAACCAGCGGGGCACCGCCCCATCCGGGACAAGCTCTAAGCTCCCGACCGGTCTCCCGGAATATGTGATAGTGTGCCTGTTGGTGTGTGCGTGTAAAGGGAGAGGATAGGACATGGAAGAGAAAGGAAAGATCGCACGCGGTCCGTGACCCATTTGGTAGGGTACTGCTCCGGCATTCGGCAGGTGTTGATCGGAGAAACCACGGAAAACTACCGATCAGAGCAGCCGGCCGCTAGAATTCTCCTCCAGACAGCGACTGAATTCGACGTAGCTGACAAGCTAGTGCCAAAAATCCTGCCGCCGTCAGGACTCGAACCTAGGACCTCCCGGTCAGAGGCGCTGCAGTGGCATCAGTTGACGCTCTGAGCTACCGCTCCCGGTGTGAGACTGGAGTTGCGCTGGGTCGTAGTTGGGATGGCGGTGGCAAGGGCTGGGGATTCGGGGCGGACGCGGTGGCAGGTCGAGCGGCATGCTCCCAGGTGGGCGGAGGGCGGGGGGGGTGGGGTGGGTATTGTCGCGCGTGGGAGCTGAACAGCGAGCGCGGCGGGGAAGGGTGGGCGTGTCGCTCTGCTCGTAATTAACCGCAGGTGATTGTCACGCTCCGCAGACGACACTCCGCTCACAGCACGTTACGTGTACGGCAACACGCGACACAAAAATCTCTTCAGGAAACCCATACGAGAAGGTAGAATGTAGCCTGTAGCAATAGCACCAGGAAGAATGTAATATGATACGAAAGAGAAGACGGAGAATGAAAAGAAGTGATGGAAGATGAATCAAACTTGATTTATAACAAAAGACAACACAAAACATTTAAAGAGGTACTATTAGTTAAGTGGTGAGTTGTCGTAGGCACTGAAAATAACAATTATACGCGCTGTCATTACCTACAATATTATTTATTAAAAGTGCAGCTTTCGATGTCTTAGCCATTATCATCAGTTTCCTGATAGAATAAATATAAGCAGGTTAAAATATTAGGATTAATAGTTGAAAGAAACAGAAGGGGAGGAGTGTTTTTTCTTCATTTCGTAAATATATATATATATATATATATATATATATATATATATATATATATATATATATATATAATACTTTCTCAATTAACCTTGGCCTATTAGTAATACATTAATCCTAATGTTTTAATCTGTGTATACTTCTTGCATCAGGAAACTGATGATGATTGCTTAGAGGTCAAAAGCTGTTCTTTTAATAAATAATATTGTAAGAAGGTACTACTTGAATGTGAAAGTAAGAACGACAGAATGATGGAATGACAATAAAATAGTAGTCAAATGAAAATAAACTATTATATGTCGCATGGTACTTATATCAACCATTAAAACTAATCTGAAAGAAAAAAATATAATTCTTTGAAGAATGAGAAAAATGGCTCAATATGATCCGTTGAAATCAAATTCATATCGAATTTCAGTTAATTATTTACATTCTATAATTTCGAATTCTCATGCTCACAGTAACGTAGCTTTTGCCCATTGCCATTAAATGAGTTCTTCATTGATCCACTACTTTGTGACTTCGGGGGCGAGAATCGATTCCATTTCGTGCCAGAGTAGTCTGTATTCCACACAGCCAATCTGCAGCATCAACTCAGTTAGGAGTAACACAAGTCCAACATGCAACTCGCCGAGACTAACTTTAGAACGAAGCCAATCACCGAGGGCGATCACGCCCGCTGCACCAATCGCCAGCGAATACCCAATGCACCGCGACCGCGGCGCGGCATACGGACGCGGACCACCCCGAGGCGTCGTTAATCACCGGCTTCCTCCGCTTCGCCGCCCCGCGCCGCGCCTGGCAATGAGCGGGGCCATCGGATCGCCCAGCACGCCCCGGGCGCCTTCCGGCCACGCCCCTCTTCGCGCCTTCCCTTGCACCGGCCGCCGCTGCGCTGTCCTTCAAAGGGCGATGGCGGCAAACCGCAAAGGTAGCTTAACTGTGGTGGCTGACTGCACTGCCTATGAGCGAAAGGTTCTAGGTTTCCACCCTCGATGGTGGCAGGATTTTCGACAGCTAGGTTGAATAGCAGCCGACTGCAATGATCGGTAGTGTTTCGTGATTTCTTCGATCAACACCCGACGAATGCCGACCTATCGTCAGCTAGCAGGGTTTCGCCCTAACCAGGACAGATCCACCGCCACAGTCGGGACAATCTCTAAGCTGCCGACCGTATAGGACAAGGAAGAGGAAGGAAAGATCGCGCGCGGTCCGCGACCCGTTTGGTAGGGTACTGCTCCGGCATTCGCCTGGTGTTGATCGGAGAAACAACGGAAAACTACCGATCAGAGCAGCCGGCTGCTAGAAACCTCCTCCACACAGCGACTGAATTCGATCTAGCTGAAAAGCTAGTGTCGAAAATCCTGCCGCCATGGGGAGTGGAAACCTAGGACCTTCCGGTCAGAGGCGTTGCAATGACATCAGTTGATGCATTGAGCTACCGCTCCCGGTATCCGTGCGCAGGTCGCTTTGCTGTCCTTCAAAGGGCGTTGGCGGCAACCGCCAAAGGTGGTTCAGGGCATCAACCGAAAGGTGGCTGAGGGCATCAACTGTGCATGCGATCGGGAAATCCTAAGGTTCGAGTCCCGGCAGTGGCAGGAATTTGGACACTAGTTACCAGTAACGGAGCTAGACAATTTTGGACCCGGAACAATGCTGAAACGTAGACCCCCTCTCCGAAAAAAAAATAGAAATGTGAAAGTTGTATTAAAAAACTTAGGAGTTGTTTTATTTCAACAAAAAATACATTTAAGCTAGAGAAAGGTTTTGGAAATATTTTTTTAAATAATCTTTCACTAAAAGTTCACAGTTTACGAATTATGCTAACAACTGTAAGAAGAACCGATTTCATAGAGTGCACTTGCAGTGCAGGGAAAGCACTTGCGATGAGCGCTGGCAATGCGACAGGACATCCGTCTGTGGTCAGTGGTCGACTGTGGCGACAAGTCTTGAAGTTCGTGAAAGGAGCCGAGTGAGAAGAGTTGACGGCTGCTGGGAGAAGGGGAAAGGGTAGGAGGACGAGGAGGAGGAGGAGGGAGGGAGGGAGGCGCAGTGAGGGTGTGAGGAAGGAAGGTTAGGTAGGATGAATATAAAAAGAGCGGAAGGAAACTTCAGTGGGTGAGTGAGAAAGAGGGTGATCAATAGAAATGAAGATAGTGAGACAGAGAGAGAGGGAACGGGAGGGAAGGACACAGGGAAAAAGGGGAAAAAGGGACAGTGTGTGACAGAGAGAAAGAGTGTAAGAGAAAGTGAGGAAGGTAGGAATGACAGGTTGGGGGAATGGAATGGAAGGGAGCAGTAGTAACAGAGGTGTGAGACGGAGATAGGCAAAGGGAAGAATGAGGAAGGTGGGATGGAGGGAAGGTAATGGAAGGCAGAAGTGTGGGAGAGAGAGGGAGAGAGAGAGAGAGAGAGAGAGAGAGAGAGAGAGAGAGAGAGAGAGAGAGAGAGAGAGGCAGACCGAGGGGGCGTGCAACGGCGGGCAGACGGGCGGGTGGGGGTCGGGCGAAGGAGAGGGATGGCGGGTGGGGCGAAGGGATGCGTGTCGCGTGTATTGTCCCGCCGCAGGCGACGAAGGCGGACGGCGGCGGGTCGCGCGCCCCCCCCCCCGCACCCACGACGCCGCGCCGCGCCGACGGCGAGGGGGCCGGGGCCGGCCCAAACAAATGACTGGCGCTGGGCCGCATCCAAAACGCTTCCGCCTCTCCCTCCGCTCACCCGCCCTTACCACCACCGCCTTCCACTCCCCTGCCCTCCAGCTCCCGCGCCAGTCCCGCCATGCCCTCCCCGGAACTCTCGCCTCGGCACTTCTCTTGGAAATCTCTAGACTGCATCCCACAGTCGGTTGTCCCTCGCTCCCATAGTCTCGGAAATGGCCCGACTCCATTCAGCAATCAGTTTTTCTTTGCCCCTAACACGGTATCACCCGACTCCATCCAGCAGTCAGTTTTTCCTCACTACACTCCTCTCGAAAATCGTCCGACTGTATCCTGCTGTCGAACATTTGCATCGCCCTTGCTCTCCTCTCGAGTCCCCCGACTGCATCTCGGATAGTTTTCTTAACCCCCGCACTCCACTCAAGGCGCCCGTTTCATCCTGGGTTTTTTTCCCTGCTCTCCTCTCGGGATCCCGCGGTCAGTTTTTCCTCATACCGCGATACGCTCGACCGAGATCGTCCGACTGCATCCCGTCGTCGGTTTTCCCCTCACCCGCACAACTCTCAGGAACCGCCCGACGGCATCTCAAAGTCAGTTTTCCTTCACCTCCGCTTCCCAGTTAATCCCCTTTCGCTTTTCTTTACTGAGAAGCTATACTCTGATAGAACCCCGGTTTCGGTCATCGCCGTTCCGGAAGGAGTAAATTTTTATATGTTCTCGCAAAAATTCGGAGAAAACCTCGAACACGTGATAACATATCACAATATACGAAATTGGGTAGGTGAGTTAAACGAGGTATGAAGATGCTCATATTACATTTTAAGTTTGGTTTCCACTAACTATTAAATGTGATTAGCGAAGTTCGCAATGCTTTAAAAAAACCTGCAAATGTTTCTTGAAAAGCGCATGCCTCCACCCCCACCGCGGCCGTCCCTTGATCAGCTGCTTTCTCGTGCCTGACACCATGGCTACTCGCCCATCCCACAGCCCCCGATCACGTACTCGGCACTCACCTCCACTCCTGCCGCAGCCCTATCTTCTACTCCACGCACTCCCATCCCCACTCAGTCACCGTCTCGCCCTCAAGTTCATCCACCCACCAAACCGCACACCAGGCGCCCAATTCCACCCCCGCCCGAGAGAAGTGGCTCAGGGAATAAAATGATATCACTGCAGCGCCTGTGACCGGGAGGTCCTAGAGTTCGAGTCCCGACGGTGGCACGATTTTCGACACAACTTGTCAGCTAGGTCGAATTCAGTCGCTGTCTGGAGGAGAATTTTAGCGGCCGGCTGCTATGATCGGTGGTTTTGCGAGGATTCTCCGAACAACACCAGATGGCAGTCAAGAATCTATTTTTTAAGGCTGAGATTTCGTATTTGCGTGTGTGATGAACGCCTCTGAACATAACTCTGTTCAGGGTTCAGTTCCCTACACAGTACGTAGTGACGCGCGCTCACCAGGCGAATGCCGGAGCAATACCCTAACAAACGGGCCGCGCACAACGCGCGCTCTTTCCTTCCCCCTCCTCGTCCTATCCTTTCCCCTTACACATACACACTTACGTTAACATGCACAACGCTACCCCACATACAGGGAGACCAGTCGGGGGCTTAAGAGCTTATCCCAGCTGGGGCGGTGCGTCGCTGATGGGAGGAAGGAAAACTCTTGGTTGAGGAAAACTCTGATAGTCGCCGGTAGGACGGCGGCGGATCTCGCCATCCAGCGGGGGAAGATCACCGCCACCTTCCAATGAAAAACACATGTACTACACTAATGGGACTAATGACCTCCTCAGTTGAAGCGTACGGAATCACTAGCAATCAATCAATCAATGAATCATTCATCCACCCTCCCGCCGCTGTCTTCCCCTCGCCGCACTCACATTCCCCATCTTGCCAACGCGTCTGCCTTCGCCACGACCCTACCCTTTCCTACTCTTCCCTTCCCTTCCCTTCCCTTCCCTTCCCTTTCCATCCCTTCCCTTCCCTTCCCATCCCTTCCCTTCACCTGGTCCTCCTTCCGCTTTGCGCCTCTTGCCCTCCGCTGTGCGCCCGAACCCCGTCCTGCCACTGCCCCACTAGAGAATAGGCGCTGCACAGTAAGGAAAGCTACCCAAAATCCATGCGCCGATATGATGTGCACGGTCGCCATATTGAAAATAAGTAAACAGATGCAAAACCCGACATTTGTTGTGTGGTGAAGATGCCTTTTATTTCCGTTGTACTCTTATTTATATTTTCTTCGGTGTGGGCCAGTTTACCGGACCATACTCTAGCCAGCTGCCATCTACAATGTACATTTACATACTACAATGTACAAATGTACATTGTACATTGCGCATGTACTACAATGTACATGCCCACTGTACTTTTCTTTAAACATTTTCTCAATTCTTCGCTTTCTTAATAGTAGAAACGAAATATTACTTTACGAATATTAAAGAAGAGTAAAAATTTGTTCTAAATGACATGTTCATTAAAAAAAATTGCGCCGTTTTTGAGAATATCTCGTTTAAGCGGTACTAAATATGCGAAATTAAATCTCTTTTTCACAGAAAATGTTTGTTATCGGAAAACTTTATTTAAAGTCATTTAAAGTACTTTAATTCACAAATGCAGTAGTGTTTACAAATCGCTGGAAATGTGCATATTAACGGCGTCAGAGATATTTAAAAAGTACATTTGTGTAATTATTACAAAACAAAATAATACCCAACATGAATTCTATGTCATTTTTCATAATACAATTAGCACTACCCATTGAAAAAGTTAAAAGAAAAAATTTGGAACCATTTTTGAGAAAATGGAGTTTGAACTGACTCGTATGGTTCCTTTGTACGGTTTCAAGATGGCGGTCCGCCCCGTGCGGTGGCTCACTGAAGACCAAAGAAGCCACCCTCTACTTTCCTTTCTGTGTAGTACCTATTCTGTGGCCACAACACCTCAGCCCCGCTTTCACCACCACCGCATCCGTCTTCTGCCCCTTACACTCCGCCCCAACCCCGCCTCTTTCCTTTTGCTGTGGCTGTGGAAATGCGCCTCGCTGCAGAATAAGAGGCGCGGAAAGCGAAGCGAAAGGCGAAAAGACAAAAGGGAGTAGAGACAAAAGTCCACCAAATACCAGCAGGAAGATCGTCTTACGCTTTATGGACGTTCATTCACAGTTCAGTACTTTGGGAGCTGCCGAGAAACCTGCCTAAAATTCAGACTAATGGAGTCGGCACCACTAAATCAGTGGCAAAACAAAAACATATTTTGTTAATTGTAAAATTTCCTACGATAAATGACACATAAAATGAAACATATTTACACAACTTATGGGATACCGTTAACGTATGTATTGTGATATAACAAACATATATCCCACGGTGAACGACAACACAATGAATATTCTGAAACTGCATACATATATTGCTATATGTTTGAAGGCAACGATTGTAAGTAGGAGGCGGATTTTAATGAAATGTATTTTTTTTCAGTTTAGAAAAATGTCCTATAGTGTAGAAATTCATTTTATGGCATGACAAAAGGAAATGACCCATTTTCATGCGTAATTTCTTTGCAATTTTCGTCAATTTCTACTAAAGTAAATCATTTTTACTTTCTCGTATACGTAGTATAGAGAAAGTTATGTAACGCTGCGCAAAAAACGCCGGATTTTCGGCAGAAAAAAATTCATAGCCGGGCCTTGAATTAAAGAAATTAGAAAACTATCTAGAAGGAAAAAGTCTGTGCCATACCGTAGCACCACTAATATGGAATCTCTTATCATTCCGTAAAAATCTTCATTCGTTTTCCCGTTTGACGTATCAAATTTTTAACTATTTAAAACTGAAATTTTGTAAAGAATAAGATGTTAGAAAGATTACAATTCTGTATATGAACACTTTGCCTCCCTCGGTATCTCGTTGATTAGCGTGATACCGCAACCCCAAGTTCGATTCCAGACCCGATGCGTATTATACCTGAGCGCTTTTCTTACAAACGTGCCAGTATCTATTACGGTGTGACGATGAGAAAGCCCGCCGTAAGATTACGAAGACCAGTACACACGGGGAAGAGTGTCTTCGTGCTAACCACATGAACCCCTTATCCCATGACCGAGAGGCTGGGTCACCGCTGGTTGGACAAGGCCCGTAGGGGACAGTCGAGACATAGAACAACAGATGAACACTTTGTACCGTCAAAGGGATTTTAAGAAAATTCCTCTTTGTTCTAATGGCCAGCAAGAACCGACCATCATTTCTGAGTCAGCTCTGATTTTCTAAACATGTACTGCACTTATAAGACTAGCTGTTAACGCCCCAGAATCACTAATAAACAAATAAATAAATAAAATCCATCCTGCTGTTCGCACCCATCACCAATGCTACAGGAAGCTATAAATAGATGCATTATTGCATACTTACGGTAAACGTCCAGTAGCAATTTTGATTAATTGATTTTTTTGCGTTTCCGGGCGCGTCAACTGATTTGGTCATTAGTCCAGTTAGTGTAGTGCATGTTATTTCTCGGGAGATGGCGGTGATCTTCCCCCGTAGGATGGCGAGATCCGGCGTCGACCTACCGTCGGCTAGCGGGTTTTTTTTATCCTAACCAGGACTCTCCCACCAGCGGGGCACCGCCCCAGCCGCGACAAGCTCTAAGCTCCCGACCGGTCTCCCGGAGCATGTGGTAATGTAGTGCATGTTAGTGTAAGTGAGTGTGTGTAAGGGGAGAGGATAGGACAAGGAAGAGGAAGGACAGATCGCGCGCCGTCCGTAGCCCGTTTGGTAGGGTCCTGCTCCGGCATTCGCCTAGTGTTGATCGGAGAAACCACGGAAAACTACCGATCAGAGCAGTCGGCCGCTAGAATTCTCCTCCAGACAGCGAGTGAATTCAACTTCACAAGCTAGTGCCGAAAATCCTACCGCCGACGGGACTCGAACCTAGGACCTCCCGGTCAGAGGTGTTGTAGTGACATCAGTTGATGCGCTCCCGGTCACTTCGCTCGGAGAGAGTCACAGCATCAAGCGCTAAATGGCCTGAGAAGAATGGAGGGGGTAGGTGCGAGGCAACGGGGGTGGAGGAGGGGAAGGGGAAGGAAGGGGAAACAGAGTAAAGCGAGGCCCAAACGACCGTCGAGATGTTATCGCGGCTGATTGCTGCTTGAAGGCAGAGAGGGCGCTGGCAACAGGTGGCGAGTTAAATGAAAATAAAGTGACAACATGCGACTGTCACACACCGCAGCCGTGTCACGCGACGAAACCCAGCGCGTTAAATTAAACCACCTTCGTTCCATGCGGGAGGTTATAAAAACACAACACTCGTGTAATGTGGCCAGATAACGCTAATTGGGATTTTATGTCTTAATAACATCCGATCTAGAGATTTTCCTTCCTAAGCCTCGAAGATTTGAATTTATTATGTTCTCACTTTCTTACAGGCGAAAAACAATTGTATTTTTCGTGTAGACTCGTACTAACACACACTGACAAAAAACAGAACATAAATCTCATAACATCAATAGTTTTTATGAGTGAGTTGGAGGCTGCAAAGTACAGCAAGAATGTAATTTATTCTTCTTAAAGTATTTACTTGCTTCCAATCTTAAGACACCGACATCATTATTCCACTAAGGATCGATATAAAGTATCGATTTTAAACAACGTAAAGTTATATTGCAATATTAACAAGGGGTGATACAACAGCACATAATTTCTCGCATTATTTATAAATTTTGCAATTATTGAAACTTCAGAGATTTCATCAAAAATGCGACCTGCGTCATTTTAAGCGAAAAAAATTGGAGAGGTTGTGTGAAAAAGTTATAAATAGTGTTTTAGTCAAGCAAAATATTGGGAAAACTATTTTTTAATTGGTTAATGACCCTATTTAGATTTAATTTTTATAACAGATTTCATTAACGAAAAATATCTCTCTCATCAACATTGTATAACTGCAATTTTCGAAAATATGGAGGATTCGCCAGAAATGGGGCCTGCGCCGATATTTTGAGCGCCATTCGAGTGGGAAAATACAGAAAAACATTCGAGCCGTATTTGAGAAAATATTTTTCGTAATTTGGTTACATCTGATGAAAATTACGCGAAAACTACTTGTTTTTTGGAAAATTGTAAATGATATAACTTAAAAATCTGTCCTTGAGGAACAGCTTTGAAAAATGTCTGTCTTCAGTGTCTAATCTTTGTCAAAATTCTTGAATATTTTAGTTGGAAGACGGCCAAAAACTTTAGAACTTCTGCAATTTTCAAAAATTCGGAGAGATCTACGAAAATAAGACCTGCACAATTTCTAAGCGTTTTCTACGCTCAATACTTTCTCATTACTACGTAAGCACGTAGTTATTGCAAGAATGTAAAAATGTACAATTCACTAAAATCACTTCACTTCCATGAGTAAGACGGCGAAACTAAATCTTTACAGGAGATTAAAATATCGTGTCTCTGCATCCTGTGATTTGAAGTCATCTTCAGGTAACGAAAAAAAGAGACCAATCAACTTATCTGATGTCCCTTAATGACTTCTAATTTTTCTACAGTTTAAGTATGAATAACCAGATACAACATATATTGAGAAATACATTTTTTGCAAATAAGATTACAAGTAAAACAAGAAATAGAACGACTCACCGGAATTATGAAAAAGTTGCTGAAGCAACTGTTTTTTGTATTACCTGCAACAATAAAAAACAAAAGATTAGATTGCTGTAAATCTTGGTAACATTAATGGATAGTGCCAGAGATGCCTTTCATTTATATCATATAGAGTTGGTAACAGTCCATAAGTTGCTCGAAAAATATTATTTTTAAGTGGAAAATTGATACTAACGCAAAATATATTACAAGATAACTGAGAAATTTTAGTTAAATAAAATATAAATTTTAGTACAACTAGCCGACATTGCCTTGAATATGATCACCGGTACATTCACTCGCTCGGGAACTAGCCACTAGAAGGTTCCCGCCTAAGAGGAGAGGATATGACAAGGAAAAGGAAGGACAGATCCCGCGCGGTCCGTGGCCCGTTTGGTAGGGTACTGCTCCGGCATTCACCTGATGTTGATCGAAGAAACCACGGAAAACTACCGATCAGAGCAGCCGGCCGCTAGAATTCTCCTCTACACAGCGACTAATTTCTACCTAGCTGGCAATACGACGGGACTCGAACCTAGGACCTCCCGGTCAGAGGCGCTGCAGTGACATCAGTTGACGCACTGAGCTACCGCTCCCGGTAGTGATGATCAGAGAAACCACGGAAAATTACCCAGCAGAGCAGCCGGTCTCTACAGATCTCCTCCAGACAGCGACTGACTTCCACCTAGCTGTCAGGCTAGGGTCGAAAATCCTGCCGCACCGCTTCGAAAACCACCACTTTCCTTCCCCACAGTCAGTCGTCCTCCGCGTGGGAACGTCGCACGCGAGCGGGCGCGGCGACCACGTGGGCGTAATCCACGCCGCCCACGCCCACGCACGCGCGGTCGCCCCTCTTGGCGAAGGGCGTGCGCGCGCACACGCTGCCCCTCTCGGCGCACGCGGGAACCACGGGCACCCGCACTCGCGGCCGCGGGCCTCACGACTAGAGCCAGGATTCTTATCAAATTACAAGGACGCGTTTGAGTCGGCCCGGTGGCCGAGATCGCTAAGGCAGTAGTGTCGTAGTGATCTCGGACCGAAGGGTCGCGGGTTCGAGTCCCACCTCGGACATGGTTGTATTTGTGTTCGTCCTTTCACCACTTGTCATTACCATATCGTTTCATCCTCATAGTTACCATACCGTTAACAGCAATAGTGGTCGCTAATGACCTAAGATGTTGATGCGACCTTAAATAACCAATTTAAAAAAAAAAGGACGCGTTTGAAATGATTGAAGGCGTTGTCATTGTCAACAATAGTATTTATTTCAAAACTACGTAGTCGTTTTTGTGGCTCCCAGACAGCAGAAAACTGATGATGATGATGGCTAAGCCATCGAAAGCTGCTATTTTTGAAATAAATACTATTGTTGACAATGACAACGCCTTCAATCATTTCAATTATGTAAATGGCAACTACAACTCACCACTGAATCAATATACAAGGACGCGGATTTTGAGGACCTAAAAAATCGCCGAAAATGATTAATAAAAAAAATGTTTCCCCGCTAAAACATTTTAATGTTTTATTCGCGACCCTCTCTCCTCGAAATAAAATGGTATGATCCCTTTTGAATCTTGAAATGTCATCAGGGAAACATAATTATATTTTTCGTTATTCGCACTTGGGTAATAGGCAGCATTGAAACGGTGTTTCATTCTCAGGGGGTATAAAGTCCTCAGAATGAATCGGAGGTCGTACTCAAAAGTAGGAAGGGATCCTCGTGAGCGAACAAAATCTGTCGGCAGCAATACAAAAAAATGCGACAAAATGCTACCTGGCCTTGTCCAGGCTTCCAAGTACATACTTCGCTTGATTGAGAAGCCGGTGCAAGGAGAAAAAAGCAAACTATTGACGTAAAAGTCATAAAAGGGCAAAAATAAGACAAAATTGACAAAATAAGCATCACAAGCTAAAATAGGCAAAAAAGGCAAAATGAAAATCTACAAAATCACTTCAGAAGCACAAGTAAGTGATTTCTATTGCCAAAACTTACTTCATTATCTGTGCACGTCTTCTAGAATTCAGTGGGAAATATAGTTGTTCAAATTATCGTTTCCATGTTGTTGCGGCAGGAAGTATTATTCCTTGACGAAGGACATCATGGATAAGAGCCCAAAATTTATTGCTTATTTATCCTCGAAAATAGATTTTATTACATGAGAGCTTTTTTTTTCTTTTCAAAATTCTTGTAGTATATGACTTAGTGTAGGGATCACAGAATTTTGAAAATGTGCACAGAATTCACTTCTCCCCATATCACTTCATACGCAGTTTCAACTTTTTTTTTACGTAAAATAAACAAAAAAATGAACGTCATGAAATAGTTACAATACGAAAAAAGCATTTTACCAAACTTCGGGGTTTTATTCATGTGCAATCCTTTGTCCATAGTTTGACCATAGTCGCTCCTCCCCTGCTTAACCAACTTAAGTTCGAATAGTATGAAAGTGTAGTAGCTGGAGCTTCCGATCCCCAGGCAGTCCACGTGTGCAACCGGAGCGGTGGGTGGGAGTGCGTGGTGAGGGGGGGGGGGACGGAATCGCGCACGTGCACGCGGCTGCGGTCGGCCGCTCCATTAGGGGAAGCTCCGACGGAACTCCGGGTGCACACCAGCCCCCCCCCCCCTCCGGGTCGGCGCTCCGCTCCGGAATTAATGATTTGTCACGCATGCACCGTGCGTTTTTTGTACCGTCGCATGCGTTCACACGCCTTTGAAATATGCACAGTATTTACTTCCGGTGTTTACAATGCAATAACGCCATCCCGGTACCTAACATTTTTAACACGAACTTGGCAGTATTGGAGTTAACATTTTGAACAACAAATTTTAATGATGCCTTATTTTACGTGAGAGAACTCAGGTCATCAGGCCTGCTCTTCCGTCTGACCACGCAAATTCTGGTTCGCTGCTTTCACCATCAAGCGGGGAAAGAGGATATTACTCGAGCGACGAAACAGGTAATTTAAATTTTGCTTAGGGGCTCCTTTTAGGTTTGAGAATATTTTACGTGCAGTAAATCTACTACATGGGACAGCCAGCTTTACTTCCCCCGACGGAAGGCGAAAATATTTTTCGCGCTTCTTTTCAACCGGAGACAATCGCCGGACGAGACACTAGAATCAACTTAAATATATTAGAGAGTATAAAAGTACAATGGAAGAAAACAAATACTCGCATTTAACTTTTCTTAATTTAATTCCAATATCTAACTTTGTACTGAAAGATTATTTCATTGAAGTTCATTTCACTGAAGATTAGTTTTGGAAGTTAAATATACATTGCTTTACATTAATAAGCACAGTTGTTTTGTGCTACCTTTCGACATTGCACTAGTACATTTTTGTGTTCCATTGTTATATTACTGCTACATGTTATGTACAATAACTGTATGAATTAAACGCTGCTAGAATCCGATTTTTAATATGTTGAGGGTCACTAAACAGACGGCAGGACTGATACGAAGAGCCTGTCACAATTATAATTGTCTGCACAAATTATAATGATATCTTAAATCATTTTAAACTTTTTATATTAGAACTAAACTTTTTTCAAAGTATTTTCGATATTATTTTGTGATGATAATGTTCATCTAAAAATATTGTAATTTATTTTTAAAATAACATTTTTGTATTTGTTTTTTCTCCATAACATGAAATTTAATAATTGTCTACATTATTATATAAAAAAATGCGAGCTAAAATCATTGAACTTCTTGCCGAACTTGTAACAATACCAGTTTATCTTAACTTATATTCCTCTTTAAAACTTTCCAAGCATTAACGATCAAATTATTTTAAGTAAGCATTTCTTTATGTCTTCAAATATTTAATTTCGCGAATGTTCACGCAGATAGTTACAGTTTGATAATAATTTTAGTTTACATTGTATATTTTTTTGCTTCTGCTTTTGGGAAATTCTCTCTAATACATTAATATGGAAACTGTTTTATTTTACTCTCAACTCTTACACATACAGTGCCAACTGATCATCGCAACTAGAGCAAGTAAGGCTGATGTCACGTGAGACAATTATTTAAAATATTTCAACCCATTTTTCTTCAGGTTGCAATTGTTTAATTCAAAGTTAGAATGGGTCAATAAACAATTTAAAAAATATATAAAATCCACTTTAATCAACAAAAAAGTTATTTTTTGGTGAGTTCCTATTGAACATTCACTCCGACTGTCCTGAATATGCCACTGTAACGCATGACGATAGCATAAATGGCACGCAAGCTTTTGATTAAGGATTGACAGCCACAAGTGCTGCTAAATTAATAAGAAGGAACGGACGCAATCGGAGTCGTTTTTCACAAGCGCTCCTTTCAAGATATTTTTATGAAGTGCAGTGACGCGTAAAAGGTTCCAGACGAATGAGCGAGTCGTTGGTGGCCCAGAGTTCGAGCCAGGGCAGGAGATCATTTAAAGTTGAAAGTTTACGTTCAGGCGCTGAGTGCGTCATCCATCTTGGTCGGTGACTGGCCCTATGAAAGACCGGCCATGCACACAGCAAACGTTTCGGTCGGAAAGCTCAGCTCTCGCCTGAACAAGGCAGTGATAAGAATATAGTTGTGATCACAGTACAAATTTCTATTATAATTTTCAGAGTAATGTCCTTCCCTAGCCGACCCGGTAGCCGAGATTGCTAAGGCAGTAATGTCGTAGTGATCTTCGACCGAAGGGTCGCGAGTTCGAGTCCCACCTTGGGCTTGGTTGTGTTTGTGTTCGCCCTTTCACCCCTCATCACCACCATTTCGTTTCACCCTCATAGTTACCATGCCGTTAGCTCCAATACTGGTTGCTAATGAGCTAGTTATTAGTACGTAGATGTTATGTAAGTTAGAATCATTTTAGAGAGAAAGCATTATTTTACTTTATCTCATGAAGGTTGGAAGAAAAAAATAACTTTCTCGTTTATGTGATTTTTTATTTCATAAACAATATTATTGTAAATTATCACTTAAAATATTACGTACTTTATCACAGACAAATTGTTTTATTTCTATTTTATTTTCACATATTAAATTTCTTGGAAGATCTGGAGATGATCGCTAGGCTGCCGGAAAGTACTCTTGTGCAATGAATAATACAAGTATACAATTAATTTCCACAATTTAAAACAGAATTTAATTATTTGAATTTGAACTCTGAATTTGAATAATTTATTTGATTTGATTGAATTGAGAGAACTGTTTTTTAATTGAATTGAAAAATTCATCGTACATTTGTGTAATATCAAATCCGTTTGACTTATTGATAGTAGCTACAGCGCGACTCCTCGGAAATGTTATGGTTTCGAAAAGAAATTAATTAATTATATTTTAATGTAATGCAATATATAATAAGTGTGTTAAAGTAATGTATTTAATTCTCTTTCTTAAAACCAAATGAAGAGTCATGAGCGAAAAAGTATTGATTCTGGACGCGTTAACTACGGAGGTAATTTGTCTCGTAAATATAGTGCCTGCCATATTCCTTGAAGTGGCTGGTCCGTCAGATACGGCGCCAACTTAAACATAGTTTTTGGTGGTTATCCTCTCTAGGTATCTCCCACAAGCGGGACCCCCCCCCCAGATGAGATAGTGTAAATATAATTAAGGGGGTGAGGATAGGACAAGGAAATGGAAGTAAAGATCGCGCGCGATCCGTGGCCCATTTGTTAAGGTTCTCCTCTGGCATTCGCCTCGTGTTGACTGGAGAAAGCACGGAAAAATACCGACCAAAGCCCGGCCCCTAGAATTCTCTCCAGCAGGGCTGATCGACCTACTGAAGCTAGTGTGAAAACCCTGGCACCGTCGGGACTCGAACCCTAGAATCCCCGGGTCAGAGGCACTGCAGTGCCATTAGCTGATGCACTAAGCTACCGCTCTCAGTGCAGCACTGCTTCATACGGTGCGACATCCAGCGGCACGACCGAGAAAGACGCGAAACGCCGAGTCACTTTCAAGTTTTCTTGAGCCCCGGAATACCTACCCTTACTCCTTTGCTAATATTAGTTAAATTAAGAATAAATGATAGCAACGAGCTTTGTGGACAAAATCTGATAACTGGAAATGTTCGCTCCCATGTAAAATAAACTATTTTGAATCTAAAAACCAACTACGAATTTGACGCAAAATTCCGTTTGTGAAATTAAACAAACCCCCAACCCCTCGCGCTATGATTGATTGATTGATTGATTTTTTCGTGTTTTCCGGCGCGTCAACTACTTCGGTCACTAGTCCCGTTAGTGTAGTGCATGTTTTTCTCGGGAGATGGCGGTGATCTTCCCCCGATGGATGGCGAGATCCGGCGCCGACCTACCGTCGGCTAGTGGGGTTTCCCTCTAACCAGGACTCTCCCACCAGCGGGGCACTGCCCCAGTCGGGACAAGTTCTAAGCTCCCGACCGGTCTCCCGGAATATGTGGTAGTGTAGTGCATGTTAGTGTAAGTGTGTGTGTAAGGGGAGAGGATAGGACAAGGAAGAGGAAGGACAGACCGCGCGCGGTCCGTGGCCCGTTTGGTAGGGTACTGCTCCGGGATTAGCCTGGCGTTGATCGTAGAAACCACGGAGAACTCCCGATCAGAGCAGCCGGCCGCTAGAATTCGCCTCCAGACAGCGACTGAATTCGACGTAGCTGAAAAGCTAGCGTCAAAAAGCGAACCTAGGACCTCCCGGTCAGAGGCGCTGCAGTGACATCAGTTGATGCACTGAGCTACCGCTACCGGTTCGCGCAACGAGGGAAGCGAGGGTTCAAGAAAACGTGCGCGGGTAATATAGATCGGAGAACGACGAGCGACAACAATACGTTTCTTCCCCCCAAAAGTGTGGTATCCGCTGCACGGCGTCCGCGAGACGACGCTGGTGGGCGCAAGAAGTGCAAGCGCCGCGTTGTGTGTGTGGAAGGGGCGAGGGCGAGGCGGAGGGGGGCGTGGCGCAACAGAGGCTGCGGTGCCGCCGCCGCCAAAGGCAGCGGCGCGATCAAAGGAGCCAATAAAAACCGGATTGCCGCTCCTGCTCCCGCCGCCGCCGCCTCCGCGCAGGACGGGGCCGCCGAGGCGGTGATTCAGGGTGTGAGGTTGTGGACTGAAGTGGGGCATTGGGGATGGTGCTGCTGGTGACGCTAGAGGTGAGGGAAGGCGGAGGTGGGTTGTGGACTGAAGTGGGGCATTGGGGATGTGCTGGAGGTGAAGCTAGAGGTGGAGGTGATGGTGAAGTGGAGGTGATGAAGGCGGTGGGTTGTGGGCTGAAGTGGGGCATTGGGGATGGTGCTTCTGTTGGCGCTAGAGGTGGAGATAATGGTGAAGGTGGAGGTGATAGAGGCGGATGTTGTGGACTGAAGTGGGGCATTGCGGATGGTGCTGGTGGTGACGCTAAATGTGGAGGTGATGGTGAAGGCGGAGGTGATAGACGCGGTGGGTTGCGGATTGAAGGGGCGTGTGGGGTGAGGTTAAATTGGGCGTTGGGGTACTGGTGGTGGTGACTGTGCAGGTGATACGTGGTGATTGTGGGGTGTGGTTGTGGATTGAAGTTGGGGTGTGGCGATGGTGTTGGAGATGTTGGTGGTAGTGTCGGTGGTGGAGGTGGAGGTGACGGTGAAGGTAGAGGAGATAGAGGTGGTGATTGCGGGGTGAGGTTGTGGATTGAAGTTGGGGTGGCGATTGTGTTAGGGATACTGGTGATACTGATGTTGGAGGTAGAAGTGACGGTGGTGATGGAAGTAGAGTGAGGTCATCGGTGATGGCGGCAGCATGGCACGATGGATAGTGCCTTTCCAGGAGACGCGGGAGACAGAAAGATGGTGGGAGGAGGATAATAGTAGGGTCCAACGTAATGCTGCTGGTGGTAATATCGTTGAATACCATAAATCCGACCTTTCAGCAGTTTCACGACAACACTTGTCGGCTGCCGAATCTTCCACATTTTGCATGTGTATTAAGATAATACACGTATTCAACATTTCATAAGTAGGAAAAATGAAAAAAAAACGAAGTGAAAAGGAGACGTTTAATACTGGATACGACTTTGTGGAATTACGTAAAATAGCATTCATTACGATGATAAATGTAAAATAGAATTATATAAAGCTACGTATAGCAACAGAATTATGGTACACCTCAGAACATATTTTTGATGTATATATATTCAAATGCGCTGAAGCAACTATTTCGCCATGTTTTAGTCTCACCACCACTTAGTCAAAACTATCACTGATAAGACGGCTTCACACAATCGGTATTAGCCGAACAGCGAGCTAGTGTACGCCCAATCCCAAGCAGCTGGCGTGTTCGGCCTATGTTCGCTTCTTCTGATGTGTCCAAAAGACCGACACGCGGTTGGTAGGGCGAACACCGAATATTCGTCACTCGGCAAATAGCAAACAACTCAACCACACTACTCGGAATTCGGCGGGCGGTTGCTCGCTGTTCGCCGATTAACGAATGTGTGGAGCCGCCTTTAAGAATAGAGACCTAAGTGCAACCGTGTCGAACACCCCCGCCCGCTGAGTCCTTCCGCTGCACAAGCGCCGGCCCGCGAGACCGGAAGCCGACGCAGCGGGCGGATGGCGAGAGCGGGGGCGTACCCCAAGGTCGCGCGTCTGGCCCCTGACCCCGGCGGCACGAGTGCGGCGCCGAACCGCTTGACCGACTGAGAACCGGTTTGGCAGAAAGCGCCCGCCCGCCCTTCCGCCTGACCGCTCGCGCACACGCCTGCTCACTCCCTCGCCCATTCGCTCACTCGCCTCCGTCTCCGCAGCTCGCCCGCCCACTCATCTTGTTATAGAGCGATTTTCCTAAGGGTGAGCCAAAGTGACAGCTAGTGCTGGCAACATAACTGAAGGTTCTGTGGTCGTTGTACCCTTGAGGCCATTAGACTACTTTCCCGCATTCGTTCGTTTGCAGTTGGCTAACTTGTAAATAGCTTCGACACTTCCTTTTGTGGTGTCCTTGTCCGACAAAAATATAGTGCGCAGCGAGAAATAATTGATATTAGGAAGTGCAGTGTTATGTGCTCTTCTGTAAAAATTCTTTTTTTCTCTATATATTACATTGAATTTACTTTTTGTGTGATAAATATAATGTTTATTTTAAAATGCGAGATTACCGGTGCACGTGTCTCCAACTTGAAATCATTTTTCTTTCTATTCGTGGCAGTTTTCTTTTACTGATTGTGAGGGCATTTTAAGAGACTAATTGCTGGCTCGCTCGCCCGCCCGCCCGTTTCGCTCCCCGCTCACCCGCCCGCCGCTCATCGTCCGATCTCTCACTCGCTCGCCCATCCACTCATTCTCACTCCCGCTCGCCTACTCCTTTCCCACCCGCTCGCTAGTCCTCTCCCTCTCTCGTCCACTCACCCGCTCGCCCATCCCACCCGCTCGCTCTCCCACCCGCTCGCTCTCCCACCCACTCGCTCTCCCACCCACTCGCTCTCCCACCCACTCGCTCTCCCACCCACTCGCTCTCCCACCCACTCGCTCTCCCACCCGCTCGCTCCCACCCGCTCGCTCTCCCACCCACTCGCTCTCCCACCCACTCGCTCTCCCACCCACTCGCTCTCCCACCCACTCGCTCTCCCACCCACTCGCTCTCCCACCCACTCGCTCTCCACCCACTCGCCTCCCACCCACTCGCTCTCCCACCCACTCGCTTCCCCGCCCACTGGTCGTCTCTCTCGCCCGCCCGCATTGTTCGCAGCGGATCTTTTTAACCAACGGGTCCCCGTAACTCATACCGCACGGCGGATAAGTACGGGCGGAGAAAGTCGTTTCGAATTAAAGTATTATGGCCGTAGTCGTTTCACAACACACATACACACACACGCGGCTGCAAAAGGGACTCCTTTGAGTCGCCGCTCGCGCGTTAATAAAATTACGCAACAGAAAATACGAGAAGATACTCGCGTGGGCGTATTTTCTCTCAAAACTGCTGACGCTGTACAACACTGCTAACTTGAATGTGAAAGGAAAAGAAAAAACCCAACTCGAGTGGTATTATTCAACTAAAATGGCTTCGGGTTGGTTAATTCCATGAGTGTTCATGACAGTGACGAACGGTATAAAAATGAACGAACAGAATTTTGGGATATTACGATATTCCTGTAATTGCAGTTCGAAAAATGGAGATTCTACTTTGCAATAAGAGTGATCGCACAAGGTATGAGCAGGGGTGTGAAAGAGATATAGATCTTTCGCGATAAATACGATAATGCTGTAGAGAATGTTGTTCTGAACAATTACTATTGCGGTCACTTATATTTTACGTTTAGGTTACTTACGTTGCCTTAAAATTACGATTCAGTGGAATATCAATAAATGGGAAGAGAAGGGAAAAATTTGGTTTAATCGAATCTTCATTCTGAAAATTGTTCAAATAAGATCCCGTAAAAATTTATAGTATTGTTGACCAAGTTATTTACAATTCAGTAAATGCAACTCAAATAATGTGTGTAACGAATGATACATTTTCGTACGGTAGCATGCTCTTTATCTAGCCACTAAAGGTATTATCGCAAAAGTGATTTAGTCGATGAAGATAATTCGTTAAAACTTGTGATGTCGTATCATGCATAATTTATAGAATAACGACAATATTGTAAAGGCACAGGTTTATAATAAAGTAAGTGCCTAAGGAAGAAAGGAATTTTACTGGATCAGGGAGTTTAAATATAATAAAACGAGAAACAGATTTATAATCTTCCAAAACCCGGAATTCTCAAACTGACGTTGCAATCATGAACAACTATTAATATGGTACAATCTAACAAAATTGTAATGTAGAAACGGGTGATGTCAAACACGCTGCATGATTTCTTTCGCGAAAATTTCATCCGAGAATAAACTTCTAGTACAACAATTTATTGTAAATATCGTGAACTAGTTTTCAATAAAATTTGGATGAGCTTTATTCCCACGTTTTAATAGTGTAACAAGTACAAGCTCTGAAGCCGAAAAAAGAAAATGAATGAAACGTTAGCGAACATTTAAACTGTAAGAAAACTTCAAGAGCCGACATGCTGTAAAACATGATATCTATTTAGACTTAACGCTTTACAGCAGTGACTTGTAAACAATTATTATTTTACGAGAGCGAAAGTCTGAGATAGCGGTTCTTTGATGTCAGTTTGCTTACAGCCACGCCATAAATACGAATAGTAATTAGTACTGTAGATTACACAAGTATATCTGTACGTTTGAACGTTGTCACTCGTAAATTCAAGAAGTCTAAAATATAAAATACTGTATTTCTCAAAGCATTATTAATATTTTGTAATGCAAGATCATGTCGACTGAGATAACATAGTTATATTCAAAAGTAATGCATATACTAAAATTAAGGACAAATACTTTTCATCATACATAGTTCTAATACCGGCTGTAGTCAAAGAATCGGTCAAAACGAGTCACAATTGATCGATTAAGTTATGTTAAGATCGATCTGTGTTAAGAATGTATGGTAGGGGGATAATAAATTGTTTCTTAGCTCTATTGAAACAAGAAAGGAAGAACTGCCAAGGAATAAATTGTGAAAGTCCCTTCGGACCCCCCTGTGTAAACAAATGAAAGAGTTTTCAAATCAACAACAAATGCTCCTGGAAGTTACCACTCGGAGACTTTTTGGCCAGCATTTAGGCACTATTGGATTTTTTGATTGGTTGATTACTGAGTCCGGGTGCTTTGGTCATTAGTCCCGTAAGTGTAATGCATGTTTTTCATCGGGAGGTGGCGGTGATCTTCCCCACTGGATGGCGAGATCCGGCGCCGACCTACCGTCGGCACTATTGGAATTATTTAGCAGTATCTTGTACAGAAATTGTCAAGTTAAATATTGAAGACGGACTCGCAGAGACCTTTCGTTTTCCTAATGAACACAGTTTTAATAATACAAAAAAGTCCCAATTTTTCACAGTTCCCGTTATCAAAAAGCACATTGAACGTACGTTTGTTGACAATTAATGAGTGTACTGCACATGTCCACTATAGTGATTTAGCTTGTGCCTTTAAGGAAAACCTGGAAAATGAATACCAAAAATATTTCGAAAATTTTCTGTTTTAACTAGAAAAATAAATAAAATCAATGAAACTATTAGTGCTACATGGCACGCACTCCTTTACTGTACCATTTGCGACAGTTAAAGATCTAATATTTGTACTTCATCTTGTACACTGCTCTTAGTATTTCAGCTGTCTCTTAGAACCTTTTTATCACAGCAGAACGCGACTATTCTTATAAATTAATCATCAAAAATCCCGTAATAAAAGCGTCATATTGATTAAAACTTTTGATTTAGTAAAATCATAGAGTAAAGAATTATACCTCTTAAGTCTATGGTAAAATTTACACATATGCACTTTTTGAAAATCTGTTGGGGGAAGAAGTTAGGGAAGGAGGGGACGAAGTAGGCAATGAGTAAGGGGAGTGAGTGAGGGAAGGAGCACGTTTTGGGGATAAGAGAGAAATGAACGAAGGAGTGAGGATGGGAAGGAATTGACCGATGTTTCCGAGCACGTCAACCGCTAAGGTCATTATTCCCGTAAGTGTAATGCATTACTTTTATAGAGGGAGGTGACCGTGATCTTCCCTGCTGAACGGGGAGATCCAGCGCCGAAATACCCGTCGGCTTACAGCATCCAAACAGGTATTTCCTACCAAAGATTCCGATTGTTCTCTTGATATGTGCCCTACATTATAGTGTATGTAAGTGTAACTGTTTGTGAGTAAGGGGTGAGGATAGAACAAGAAAGAGAAAGGAAAGATTGCACGAGGTCCGTAGCCCGTTTGTTAGGGTATTGCTCCGGCATTCGCCTGGTGCTGATCGGAGAAACCACGGAAAACTACCGATCAGAGCAGCCGGTCACCAGAATTCTCCTCCAGACAGCGACTGAATTCGACCTAGCTGACAAGCTAGTGTCGAAAATGCTGTCACAGTCGGGAGAGGAACCATAGAACCTCCCAGTCGGAGGCGCTGCAGTGACATCAGTTGATGCACTGAAACAATCGGCGGGGGGAAGGGAGGAAGAGGGGGGGAAGGAAGGAGAGAGGAAGTGGGAGGAAGGAGGAAAGAAGAGGGAATGGTGATGGCGATGGGGAGCGAAATTGAGAAACGAAGTGAACGAGGGAAGTAGTAAGAGGGAAGGAAAAATAAGGTGTTGGAAGAGAGTGAGACGGTGAAGCGGTAGGGAGAGGGAGAAGAGGGTATGGGGAGTGTGTGACGCAAAGGGGAGAGGAGAATGGGAGAAAGAGGAAATGACAGATAAAGGGATTGAGGGAAGCAATAAGAGGGAGGGAAAACAAGGTGTTGGAGAACAATAAGAAAGGGGTGCGGGAGGTTTAGTTTAGTTTAGTTTAGTTAATGCCTTATTTTACGTGGCGAGACTCGGGCCATCAGGTCCCCTCTTCCGTCTAACCACGCAAATTTCGCTAGTAGGAGGTAGAGGGAGAAAGAGGATATGGAAAGTGAGAGACGGAAAGGGAAGAAGAGAGAGGGGGAGAGAGACGGAGAGACGAAGGGGCGAGTGAAGCAGTAAAACAAGGTGTTTGAGGAGAGTGTGACGGGGAAGCGGGAGGGTCAGGGAGAAAGAGGGAATAAGGAATGAAAAGAAACGGAAAGGGGCGAAGAGGGAGAAAGATGGAAAGGACAGACAGATAAAGCGAGGGAGGCAAGCAGTACGAGGGAGGGCAAGTGAGGTGTCGTTGGAGAGGGCGGGGGCAACCGGTCTGAGCGGTCGCCCACGGACCGCAGGCGGAAGAGCTCGGCGACCGTTAGCCCTCGGGTGGGGACGAGACACGACTCGCCCGACGGGTGCGCGGATGGGTCGCGCACACGAGGAAAATGATCGGAATGCCCTTCTTCGGCCTCGCCCACCAGCAGATTCCCGAACAGGCAGAGTGTAGGCTGCAACTTGGGGCGCGCAATTTTTAGGGGCGAACGAATTTCAGGGGATGCAAAATTTCATAAGGCCAACTTTTGAATGTTTTTGTAGAAATATATCTTTTCATATTTGTCACAAAAGAAAGTGTTAATTCATCATATATATATATATATATATATATATATATAAAAGAGAGAGAGAGAGAGAGAGAGAGAGAGAGAGAGAGAGAGAGAGAGAGACATAGATAAAATGTAGACGAAAATATAGTATATTTATTAAATCAATATCGCGGTAAGAATTATTTATTCGTATACTTATAATCAATTATTTATGCGTACAGATTATTTGCGTCGGTTACAAATATCGTACAATTTTTTTTATTCAAAATGTTATAAATAGCTTTAATGTTTAGAAAAACAAATCACAAGGGCGCTAAAATATTTGACAGTCTAGGGATTACATAAGAAAGTCAGCCATTGCCCAATAGACACCTCCGCAACCATTTCGGTCGCCCTCTGCATCGTCATCATTTTGCAGTCGTCTTCATCCTCATCGCTAGTATAACTTGTTCATCGTCATTACTTCGTTACTTCATCATTTTCCATCGTCTTCCTTTTTTAAACGAACTAATAATTCTTTGATTTGTCTTTGTTATCTCCATAATTATTGCATTACCATTGTTCCCCTTATCATATTCGTTAAAATTACCTTAATTTAAATTTTTTTATTTGTTTTCAGCGCAATAAGTTTTCCTGAATCTTCGTTTTAGTCGTCATAATTTACTATTGTCTTCACTTTCATCGTCATAATTTGCGAACACTTCGTTTCTGTTAATTTGTATTCTATAAATTTCCACTAGCATCTTCCTTATCCTCATAATTATTTATGATATTTCTCATCGTCATAATTTACGATTGTATTATTTTCATCGCCATAATTTTTCCTCGATCCCTATGTTTGGTTTTCATCTTTGTTTTTATCGTCATTTTTCCGCCTTGTTCGTATTCATCGCTATATTTTTCCACTGACGTCGTCCCAATCACCATAATTTACCATCATCTCCGTTCTCATCGTCGCAATTGAGGATTATACTTATTTTTATCGCCATAATTTGCTCTGAATTCCTGTTTGGTTTCCTCATAATTACTGTTGTCTTCATTCCCATCATCATAACCAAGATCTACGTTTCCATGGTAACCATTTTTCGTCACGTCATTCATCGCCATAATTTTCCAATGTCACCGTAAGTGTAGTGCATGGTTTTTTCCTCGGGAGATGGCAGTGATTTTCCCCTCGCTGGATGGCGAGATCCGGCGCCGACCTACAGTCGGCTAGCGGTGTTTCCCCCTAACCAGGACTCCCACCAGCGGGGTACCGCCCCAGCCGGGACAAGCTCTAAGCTCCCGAACGGTCTCCCAGAGTACGTGGTAGTGTAATGCATGATAGTGTAAGTGTGTGTGTGTGTGTATAGGGGGAGAGGATAGGACAAGGAAGAGGAAGGAAAGATCGCACGCGGTCCGTGGCCCGTTTGCTAGGGTACTGCTCCGGCATTCGCCTGGTGTTGATCGGAGAAACCACGGAAAACTACCGACCAGAGCAGGCGGCCCCCAGAATTCTCCTCCAGGCAGCGACTGAATTCGACCTAGCTTAATAAAGCTAGTATCGAAACTCCTGCCGCTTGTCGGGACTCGACCTAGGACATCCCAGTCAGAGGCGCTACAGCGACATCAGTTGACGCACTGGGCTACCGCTCCCGATCCGTTCGCAGTCATGGTCATAACTTTCCAAGGTCGTCGTCCTCATCCCCGCTCGTCGTGTCCGTCCACGTGAGGAGGCTCGGGCGCGGAGAGTCGGTGCGGAAGGCCCCAGGCGCGCAGCCCATTGCGGTTGCGGCGAGCGGACTGGAGCGGAGCCCAGTCGGGCGGGGCGCGGAGGAGCGGGCGCTCGTTTTGTTTGGCTAAGTGATTGCCGGTGCAGGCGTCCTGCCGCTCCCGCCGAGCGCCGCCTCCTCGACGCCTAAACGCCTGCCACTCGGCCACCGCTGGCAACCCACTCGCGTGTGCCTCTGCGAGGGTGTGGCATGAGTGAGGGAGAACAGGGAGGGGCGTAAGCGAGGAAAGGGAAGGGAGACAACTGATTGATTATTAGAAATTCCAGGCGCGTCAACTACTAAGGCCATTTGTCTCGTAAGTGTAGTGCATGTTTTATTCTTGGGAGGTGACGATGATCTCGCCCCCGCTGGTTGACGAGATCCGGTGCCGACCTACAGTCGGCTAGCGAGGTTTTCTCCAATCTGGTATCTCCCACCAGCGGGGCACCGCACTGGCTCAGCCGGGACAAGCTTTAAGCTCCCGACCGATCTCCCGGCATGTGTGGTAGTGTGGTTCATGTAAGTGTAAGTGTGTGCAAGAGGTAGGAGAGGATAAGGAATGGAAAGGAAAGATCGCACACGGTTCCCCGCTTGTTAGAGTACTGCTCCGGCATTCACCTTGTATTGTTTGGAGAAACCATAGAAAACTGCCCAACAGAGCAGCTGGCCTCTAAAATTCTCGTCCATGGAGCGACAGAACGCCACATAGCTCTCTGGCTAATGTCAAAAACGGGACTGGAACTCCAGAACCTCCCGGTCAGAGGCTCTGCAGTGACATGGTTGATTCCCTGAGCAACCACTCCAGGTACGACGGGGAAGGAATAACGGAATAACAAAATGAAGAAAAGTGTGGGAGGAAAGGTAAGAAGTGTCTGAGAAAGAGCAGAGAATGGGGAGGGGAGGAGAGAAAGAGGGAAAAGAGGAAAGAGATGGAAAGAGAATGTGGACGGGAAACGAAGTTGAATGAGAGGGGGTTGGGTTGCAAGAGAAGGAGGGGAGCGGGAGGAGGAAAAGGGAAAGGCGAAGTGAAGAAGCATGGAAAAGGGGAGAGGAAAAGGAGGGGGAGAGTAAGAAAAGACGTGCACCTCCACTTTCGAGTGTGAAAAACTTCAAAACTGCCATGTGGAGCTACATTGGATTTGCCTGTGCAAGTGCGTACAGAGGATGTACTAGTTCCGATATCCGAGCCCAAGTCTCTTAATATTCCTCCTCGTTGTTTTTTTGCCTTCGATCTATCGATGGTTTTGATCTATCGAGGATTTGAGCGTTGATTCCAGGAGCCTAATATCAGCGGGACGAAAAATAGTAAGTAATGACACGATGATGCGGAATGTGGATGTAGCTACGAGTGTACAGTAGACCAAAATTCACATTCTATCTAATCAAATTCGGCGTTCCCCAAGGTAGTTGATCTCGTCCTGATTCTTTATTGTTGACCTACTGCGACAAAATAACATCGCAACAGCAACGCACGACGATGAAACAACTATATTGATCTTCAACAGTGGCTCAAATTCCAGGTGATTGCCAGTGATAATCCAATCCACACCATTTCGAGGTAAAGAGGAGCATCTGCGGTCCCAGTCTCACGTACGAAAACCAGCGACGCCCACTTTTCCTTAAGATACGCATTCGTGGTTCAAAGCCTCAGTTCTGTTCAGCTTAGGTACGAAGTGCCCTCTCCGAAAGCAAAGGCGTATACAAGCCGATCATCCCTCACCCTTTCCCATTCGCCGACATGAGGTCACGAGGCGATGTAATCCTGAAAGGGCAAAACTGTGTGAGTGTGTGTGTGTGTGTGTGTGTGTGTGTGTGTGGAGAGAGAGAAGAGAGAGAGAGAGAGAGGAGAGAAAGATGAGTGAGGAGAGAGAGTGAGAGAGAAGATGGAGAGAGAGAGAGAGAGAGAGAGAGAGAGAGAGACAGAGGCCCACACACACTTCGGTATAGGCTTAAACACAACACGTACAACACTGGAATGGTAAAGCAGGCGGCTATGGGCGCCATCTAGATACTGTTAAACACAAGATACGTAACCGGAGGCCTTAGGACGCCATCAAAGATACGGTTAAACCCAAGACGCGCAAAATCAGACGGGTATCTCGAGGGCACTTTTAGACAAATAAGCAAGCCTCTCCGTTCATTGACTTCATTTGCCCCCGGCGGCGGATTTGGACGCGGGTTCATTTGGGCAGCCCACGCACAGTGGGGCGAAAGAGGGAGAAATGAAAAAAATGGCAATTCGGAATCAGTCATCAGAATTTTGTGTAGTCAGGAATTGCCATTAAGATTTGTGGTATGCGGTAATATCTTCTTCGTCTTCTTAATCTTCCTTCCTTCCTTCCTTTCTTTCTTCTCAGAAACAGCTATATGACAGGTGAATCCAAAAAATAATGTACATTTTCTACCAAAGAGTAATGTTCGGTAAATTACTGGAAGACAGTTTCTGATGACGTTTGTATTCGTTTCTTGAATATTTCTTCCAAAATATCGCCATGGGTACGCGAACAGTTACCAAACAAGAGACTATCACCACGTGTGTAACTTTCTTTTGAATTCTTGGATCCATGATAGATCAGCAATCTTAAAGAGCCCTTTAAGATCAGCACAAAATCGATTAGTAACCTTAAAGAGCCCTGCGTCTCTTCAGAAGTAGAACTTACGCAATCCTGTGTGTTGATGCGAAGAAATATCGATTCACGAGTAAGTAACTCTTGTATTGAATATTGGAGAACAGCTCTTTTTTCACGTAGTTAACAAAATTGAAATACTTGAAAATTGTATTACTTCAAAAAAGTATGTTCTTAAAGTATTATCGATGATTGAAGGTAGTCTATGGATTATTTGTATTATGACTTATTACGTTTATTTAATTTTAATTGTGATATTCACGTAAGAGGCAAGGTAATCTCACAAGGTAAAAGATCTGCTAAAGCAAAAATACGAAGCGTCGGAGGTAGTATATAACGCATGCAACGCAAACGTTACTTTTATAATGCGAGATAAATTATAATTTTTCCTATTGTGATCATATTTACTTTTTTCCAATATGTTTGCTCACGTCACAACTATACAGTGATACTTGAAGGTCACGAGCTGGAAGGAGAGGGGAGCACTGTCATCCAATCAGGAGCTACAATACCAAATTTTAAGTCGTAACGAAGCTCCCAATTGGAAGACATAGACCTCTCGTTTTCCAACTCGTGACCTTGAAGTGTCACTCTATTTAAATCATATCATAACATTCCAAACACACCCACTTTGATTACATATGCAATACTTTAAGTCGGAAAACCTTAACAAACTTGCTTCACATTTTTACCGCATGCTCGCCGCAGGTAGCCCACTGGGTGTCTGTCAGCCGCTGCTAAACGTGCTTGGTTGGTCGAAGCAAAAAATTAATAACGATGCAGAAATGACCGTTGCAGCGCGTTAGGTGCAGTCAAACGTACTTCTGCGGTGTGTCATTTCACAAAGTTTCTCTCTAATAAGGTGATGCAGACACTAGTATCCACACTTTTTCACGGAAAGTCGCGACCCTGTGGAAGATTCGGTGGCGGGAATTTGACCAAGGGAGAAAAAAAACTTGACACAAGAACGGGAGAAAACTTGGCAGTTTCTGGTTTCAACAGGATATTTATTTATTTACATTACGTGACCCATTTTATGCGGTTTTCAAAGTTGTTTCTAGCAATAGAGGAAAATGTTTAAGAACATAAAACTTTTCTTTACCAATTTTCTTGTACACAATCAATAATTTGTGACATATATTCGAACGAAAAAGGATTCAAAATAGGAAAATCCTTTTTCAGAATAGGAACTACATAAGTAAAATTTGTATCATGAATTTGAAATGTGCAAAAACCGCAAAAACGTTTGTTAGCGCATATAATGCGAAATACCACAAACGAATCATTCCACTTCTGTATTGCAAATTTTTCTTGGAGTAAGAATTTAGATCAGTTTTAAGAAAGAGAAACAATAATTGAAAAGGCGCTTGTAAGTTCTAAAACCGAAAGCTCTGGAATGCATTTCTAATCGACATGAATTTAATATTTTGATGCAACTGAATAATGTTTTTTTAATGTGAAGGTAACACATTATTTTCTTTTAATAAATTATGAAAGATATTAATTTTTGATATGTTATTTCACCTTAGCGTAATATAAATTGATTTATTAGCGAACAATGCATTTATGTTTTAACTGTGCGAAAATAAACATTATTATTATTATTATTATTATTATTATTATTATTGTAGTTATTTTGTCAAATAAAGATACCAATTTGATTGAAGTAGATGCAATACGGACTGCGGTAGGATATCTTGCTATCCAGCTTAAATTAACGTTATGCATGATTTGTATTTATAATTACTCATTATTTTTGTAAAGGGACACATGTGTCAGGCGATTGCTAGTCATTGCGTTGATGTCACTCATTAACTTTTGCATTTAAAAAAAACTTCGATCTTAAAGCACTCGCTATCATCTCTTCGCCAACTATAACCACAAGATTCAAGGATGTCTTTGTATTGTATTTCATGATTTGAAATGATATTTGAACAAATAACTGCAGACAAGTGTTCATTCAATTAATTTCAATACATTATTCAAATACAGTGTTAAGACTAGAAATCCAATGAGCAAATGAAAACACGTGTAAGGCCAATTACCCTTCATTTGAAGGAAAAAACGAAATTTGGTTGAGTGGAAAGCACAAATTCTTTTGGAAACAGACACACTCAATGTTTCAAATATACAGATAGTTATTGCTAATCAACATCATAATTTTAGGAAATATTCAATTTATAATGTTTCCACACTGTCCTTATGATTAAACAAATACGTTTGCCTTAATATGTACCCGAGGGTAGTTGAAAGTGCACGTTTTGTGTGACTTAAACGATCGTTCGAATTAGCGTAATTATAATGATTATCGTTTCGTACATTTCATTGAGGTGCACTTCAATTTTACAACCGCAATACCAGTTAATTTTAATAACAGCTTTATTGTTATTACTCTGACAATCTTCACCTAATGGAGAGCGGTTCCAACTCCTCGAAAGCAGCTTTGCCCGCAGTGGATCCCGTGGCTGCAGGGGAGAGTTGGGCGCTGATGTTGCGGAGCACGTGTTCCAGACGACGGCGCCGTCTGTGGATGTGACGGCGCCACTTAGCCACCGAGGGCGTCGCGGCGGCGGTTGCCGCATCTGGCGCCAGGGACGCACTGCAGAAACCCTCCTAGGGCCAACGCCGGCTTCCCAGGGGCGCACAGAGGACACACGAGGCCTGGACCAGCACTTCCCAGGGGGCCTCTCACTTCAAACAATATCCAGGCTGAGGTGCCTCAGGGTATCAGTTGATGTCACTGTACCCGGAGCGGTAGCTCAGTGCATCAACTGATGCCACTGCAGCGCCTCTGACCGGGAGGTCCTATGTTCGAGTCCTGACAGCGGCAGGATTTTCGACACTAGCTTTTCAGCTAGGTCGAATTTAGTCGCTGTCTGGACGAGAATTCTAGCGACCGGCTGCTCTGATCGGTAGTTTTCCGTGGTTTCTCCGATCACCACTAGGCGAATGCCGGAGCAGTACCCTATCAATCGGGCCACGGACCGCGCGCGATCTGTCCTTCCTCTTCCTTGTCCTATTCTCTCCTTACACACACACACACGTACACTAACATGCACTCTAATACCACATATTCCTGGAGACTCGTCGGGAGCTTAGAGCTTGTCCCGGCTGGGGCGGTGCCTCGCTGGTGCGAGAGTCCTGGTTAGGGGTAAACCCCACTAGCCGACGGTAGGTCGGCGCCGGATCTCGCCATCCGGCGGGGGAAGATCACCGCCATCTCCTGAGAAAAAACATGCACTACACTAACGGGACTAATGACCGAAGCAGTTGACGCGCCCGGAAACACGAAAAAATCAATCAATTGATGTCACTGTAGTTCCTAGGGTTGCAGTCCCGACGGCGGCAGGATTTTGGACACAAGCTTGTCAGCTAGGTCGAATTCAGTCGCTGACTGGAGGAGAATTCTAGCGGCCAGCTGTTCCGATCCGTGGTTTCTGAGATCAATGCCAGCCCGATGCGAAAGCAGTATCCTAAAACACGGGCCACACAACGCGCGCGATCTTTCCTTCCTCTTCCTTGTTCAATCCTCAGCCCTTACTTAAATACAAACTAACCTGCACCACACTCTCGTATATGCCTGGATCTTAGAGCTTGTCCTGGCTAGTGCGGTGGTTGCAAATACTGGTTGCAACACCCCACACACCCACACACCCCACCTACACCCCACTGGTTGCAAATACCAGTTTATAGAAAACCTTGTTAGCCGACGGTGGGTCGGCGCGGGATCTCGCCATCCAGCGGGAGAAGACCACCGACACCACACAAAAAAACATGCACTATACTTACGGAACCAACGACCTTAACCGTTGACGCGCCCGGAATTTTTAACAATCAATCAATCAATCAGTCAATCAATCAAGAGAATGGGGAATTATCAAACTTAGTTTGTGATGAATTTATAATCAATCGACTACTGTATACCAAAGTACTCGCATTTTCGTTGAAATTTGACTAATTCATTCGATGAAAGGCGACAGATTAATATTGATAGTAGTTAATAAAAGGCCACAGGTTATTAGGACACTCGTCTTCTTACAAAACTGATCTTAGTTTCCTAAATTTTATCATCAGATAATGAAAATAGGTTAAATAAAATAATTTTTTGAATTTTATTTAGGGTGCTTTTGATATCATTTTTGTGGTCGAAAATAGCACGTACACCAGCTCCAAAGCCTTTCTAGGGACGTGTATCTCGAGCCAACTACACGCTCGGAATCCAGTGCAAGGTACACAAACGCAGATAAGGGAAGCAGGCTGCGAACACTATGTTTACAGGGATATGGAAAAAATCGAATAACAATTTGATAAAATACAATTAATTAGAAAGAAATAAAAGATATACCTTTAAGTTTGCTTTTGATTAACTTACTCGCACAGACAGGAGAAAAACAATATCATAAGATTTTTTTAATCCTCATACCTTATTTTTGGAACTACTGTTCTCTTGTATACTCTAAAGCTGTATCAAGCCCTTTATATGACGCCAAGTAATGCATCAGTTTCATTTGGTATATCTTATTTCTTATGATAACATCCTTCTTTGATATTACGATACCTTCACTATAAAAGCCATAGGTTTTCGTCTTCTAAAAATAAATTATTAATTTTTAAGTTTCGTATCATATCTTATTTTCGAGTCATTAAATCTGCTGTCGCGAATTTAGTTATTTATTCGCATGTATATTTGTTTATTTTATTTATTGAGGTTTAGCGATTCTTCATCTGCTGAGATCACTGGGGCCTACAGTGACAATCTCACGAGTACATTAGAACGATAAGGTTCGGGGGGAGGGGATGATGGTGGCGAAATGGACTAATAAGCACGAGTACCAGGAGAATGCCAAGAAAACCGGTCTAGAACTCGTTTTCTCAACCTCTAATTCCACATACACTGGCCGGGGATCGATCCCGGACCCGTGGTTTCGGCGGTTCAGCGGTTTAGGTGGTATAACGGTTAGCGTATCGGGCTGAATCCAAGTTTGCAGGTTCAAACCCGATCGAACCCGTGGATTTTTTAGAGCAAAAATAATCACAAGCATGCCTTCGGACTGAAAGTAAAGCCGTCTGTCCCATGTTGTACATTTACAGCATCTAAACAATCCTAAAGCCTAAAATAAGCCTCTGAACTAAATTCAATTCGACTGTTTCGTCCTTCTTTCTCCTCTAGATGGAAAACGGACCGGAGCAAAATTGGGTGGTCAGACGGAAGAACAGGCCTGAAGGTCTACAAAATAAGGCATCATTTAACTGAATTGACTTCAGTGATACACTCATTATGCAATGAGCACACACACACACACACACACACACACACACACACATTTAGTCTTAACGCTGTGCAACAAAGGTCTCTTCATCGCGGATACCAAAGGTGGATCTCGACCTAATGCCCTATTAAGAGAAAAGACCGAGAGGGACAAGGAGGGAGCAAGAAAAGCAAAAGAGCAAAAGAGAAACGTATTTGCGAAGGAGGGGCAGAGGATTTAAACCGGTATTTGATGGCAGTAGAAAAGTAAAACCCGCACTGAGCAATACCTAACGGGACTGTAGCCTGTATTCCGGAATGGAGAAGTTTCCAATGATTAATGGAGAAGCAAGAAATGCTCATCATTTTTCAAGAAACTGCAACGGAATAATAATGATGTGTCAACGAGCTTATGAGCGATTAAAAAATCCGCGTTAAGTTAATGATACATCAGTGTGAGCGAAACCAAATTACAGAGTGAGTTTCCCAAATGCTTTATTTGTAACTTGTATACCGAATAAAATAAATTTACAATAATCGGAAAATTATATACTCAGTTGCAATAAATTATATTATGGTCGAATCTAAGTTGTCTTTCATTTTTCTGATTACTTAAACTGGGAATTTGTGGCATGTTTTCATTTACGTATTGCGTTCAAAATTATAAAAATAATATTTTTGTGAAACAAATACTCATCTCACTTTTCCCCTTTATTTAGTTCAACTATGTTCATTCAGTTTCTTTCATTTTAATTATAATTTATTTCTAAGCCTCTGGGATGGCTCATGGACAGAGTGCTAATTTCCCGTGCTGTGGTCCCCGGGTCCGATTCCCGGTCGAGGTAAAAATAGAATTGTAGTTTTCCTTTAAATCGTCCCCGTTTCTGTAGCTGTGCGACGAAGAAAACCTCAAGCAGACGGATCTTGCCAGTTTCGGTGAAAAGAATACGTCATGTTCGCCTCATGCCACTCTTACCCCCAAGCATGGGAATTTAACTAGGCTCAGGCAAGAGTACACCGATAGCTGGCCGGCGAAATCCGACCACCGACCCAATAACGCCAAATACATACATATATTTATTTATAGCTAATTTAAGAGTTTAAAAAATCTCTAGTGTCTTTATAAAAGTATCTTTATGTATTAAGAATGTTTGGTAGATGTTAATTATCTATTTCAAAGCATATTTTTTAAAGAATTATATACCATACTCGAAGATATAGATTAGGCCGACAAAAACGGCTATATAGTGTTTAGAGTATAATAAACAAAAATGTTTGTACAGACAATACATTCTATTTAAACTATTTCATTGAAAATAACACTCCATCAATAAACCAAACAATTAATAACTGTTATTGTTCATTTATGATCATTAACGTCATTAATCCGATAAACAGCAATTACAACAAACGCGGTAAAAGTTTGTAAACCGAGGTATTAGGCGGGGTTTCTAACGAACTGATTCTATTATTTGTATTATCGTCCGTGTGTCGTCCAACACATTTCATAACACCATCTTACAAGAAAAGATTCAAGACAAACATCATATATCAGAGTATGTTTGGGTTTTGAATTTCATTTAATGTTTGTTTTAAGCATATTTTCATTTTTAAAGGATTTCGTATACGTACTGAGATATGCAAAATTTTCCTCTCTCTACATTAATATCTGCTAAAGATCTTAGCGTCCGGCTTGCTGGGTCAATGGGTCACGATATATTATAATTCTTATTACCTTTATCATAGATTATAGGATCCGCCGACTATACAGCGCAGCTGGGAATCTGAAATAGAATGATTCTATTCCTAGTTCATTTCTGTTTGGATTGACTAAATGAAAGATCACTTTCTTTTCTAAAGAACAAAATTCAACAAAGTTTATTTTTACGTTTTTATCAAACAATTTAGTGAATTTACAATTTTTAGGCCTTTGATCAAGATCTCTTTCAATTTACAATTTTACACCGCGGTTAACTTATCTATTCTTTGTTGATGTCCCTCGTAGACTTCTCAGTCGAAATATCTTGCGAGCTTGCCGTAGTCCAAAGTTCCAAGGAATCCTCTTCTGCCCCTATCCAAGCTGGTCTCAAACTATCAAAATTATCAGTCCCTATTACGTCCTATGACATAGTCCCGAACTCGATTACCACTCCCGACAAAGTTCCAATTTATACATCAATATTGCTTCCACATGAAAATATCTGCAATATCATTCACTGTCCTTAAAATTTCACTGATAACCCAATTCTATCTAGATTGTACTCGTTCCCTCTCACGAACCTACGATCAGTTCAGAAGCGCGTTTCCGAGCAGAATGAAATCTTCCTGCATGATTCATCCCTCGAAGACTTCGTATTAAACTACCTTCATTTTTTTTCATAACATTTGACCGTCCTTCTCTCACCCAGCCAATCCATACGTTCGTTATATTTTGGTGTAGCTGACCTTTTGATCGTCTTTTGAACTTCTTCGCCCAATCCCAAATTGTCTACTTTCGGCATCCAGAAAACTCTTAATGCATTTAGAAAAAACAAAAACTACATTGTTTATTCACGGTCGTTGCTAAGCTCTAGCTCTCGTGATATTTCGTAATGCATGTTCCACCATATTGTCTACAAATAAATGTTAGTTTATTTTAACGTGACATATCGGTATGTCACAGTACATAGTTTCATTGGGAGTATACATTTATTGTTTATTCAATCATTGTTTGATTTAATTATGGCAGTAAATCAGTTGAATGATTTAGTTAAAACTTATGTGCGTGAACATTGTAACTACAGGATTCTAATGGAAATTTATATCTCTAATTATATAATATAGTATTAGTGCCCTCAACTATTAATCAAGAAATCTTTTCTATATATAATCATTAGATTGACAATAACGTTCCCTGTTGTTTGTTTTTTTTCATTCAAAATGTTACCGTTTTCTGCTCTAGCTACATAGCTAAGTCAAATTCAGCCGATGTTTGAAGCATAATTCCAGAAGCAGACTATTCCGATCAACACCAGGGGAATGCCGAAGCAGTACGCCATAAAACACGCTATGGATATCGTGCGATTTTTCCTTCTTCCTCCTTACAACCTCCTCTCCTCCTACATACATACATATTCTTTCATTGAAAAAAAGCACTACATTAACACACATATTGGAAGTCTAGTCACGAGGTTTGAACTTGTCCCGGCTGCGGTGATGTCCTTCTGGAGGAGATACCTGGAGGGGAAAGTCGACGCACACGTTGGCGCTGAATAGCATGATCTAGCAATTGGAAGAACACCATCACCTCTTTGATTGCACTACAGTTTCGGGACTAATGACATGAATATCCCCAACCATCGAGACTGAATACCAGAATCACCTCTTCAGCAATGCTGCTGAAATAACAAGTGCTGACGCTAACAATAGCATGGATAGAAGAATTCATAATTTCCAAGGCAAAAAAGTATGGATAGATAAAATCTTTTCATATGAATCTGCACAAGAATTCTGCAGCAACCACCGAGTTTAGATGGTAAGGATCTGCTTGATTTTTACTGCGAGTCAATTGAAGAGATGGGAGTCGTGGCTAGCGGGCGGGCGGTAGGCTGCGTCGCGCAGTGCTCCAAACGGCCGCCAGGGGGCGGTGGGCGCGGGTGCGGGTGCGGGCGGCTCGTAAATTTCCGGCGGAGGCTTCGCGCTGACGGCTGTGCGGCGGCGTCGCGCAATTTCTCCGAGCGGCTGCTGCCTCCGCCGACAGTCTCCTTCGTCGCCCCGCCTCCGCCAGCACCTCGCCCCCACGCCCTCGCCTTCGTCCCCGCCGTCGCCCCTCCCCACGCACCGCCCCGCCCTCACCACCGCCCTCGCCCCCCCCCCCCCCCGCCCTCGCCCTCGCCACCGCCCTCATTTCTGCTCTCATTTCCGCCCTCGCCCCTCCCCCGCCCTCGCCGCCGCCCTCCCCCCGCCCTTGCCCTCACCGCCACCTTCGCCACCGCCCTCGCCCCGTCCTCGCCTCTGCCCTCGCCACCGCCCTCATCAGCTCTCTCGCTCCGCCCCATTCTCGCCTTCGCCACCGCCTCGCCGCCGCTAGTTTCTGTCCAAACTCGCCCACCCGCTCACACCTCGCACCCCCCCCCCGGTTCACCGCACGTTCTGCTGTACCGCAGTGCTGGCTTCTTGGGATAGCCAAGGCAGGCAGTGATGGATATGACTGATTACTTTGTTTCCGAGTGCGTCTACGGTCGATACCCCTATCGTACGTGTAATTCAAGTTATATGCCGGAAGATGGCGGTGTTCCGTCCTTGATACAATGTGTCGTCCGGCGAACTACACATTGGCTTGACGCGGTTTCTCGCTCCCGATATCACCAACATAGAGGTACCGCTTCAAGCGGTAGGAGTTCATGCTCGTTAGGGAAAACCCCGCTAGTCAACGGTGGGACGGCACCAGATCTGGCCATCCAGTGGGGGAAGATCATTACCACCTCCAGATGAAAAACGCACTACACTTAAGGACTAATCACCTCAGTAGTTTATTCGCCCGGAATCACTAATCAATGAAGTAAGCAAGCTGTGGTGCAGATCAAGCGACATCTAGCGACACAACCGACAAAACTAAGAAAAGCCGAGCCGTATTCCATCGTGTAGACAGACCTTGACGCGGCATGTTATAAAAACCGAAGTATACCACTTCTGAATCCGCCAGCATCTCCGGAGCGGCGAAATCCAAAATACCCGCGTCGCGTCGCGTCGGCGGAAGGGGGCGTGTCCCGCGGAGCGCCGCAAGAACCCGCGCGGGGTGGCCGCAACCACACATTGTTCCGCGCCGCGTCCCCAGCGCGAAAAACGCGCCGGCGGCGGCCGCCTGTTAGCGGGTCTCGCGGCGGGTGGCCCGGCCGGAGACCGCAGGCCCAGGAGAGAAGACCACGCCCCTACGGCTTTTTCCGCTCTAACGAGGAACCGTGGCGTGGAACCGCTGGGAAATTTTGGGGTGTGACAGAGCGTGTTGGTAGAGCAGGGCTCTTCAAGAGGGTGAGCCCAGCGCTTATTGATGGTCATTGGTGTGTCCCGCTGTTTGTTGAATTAGCCGCCGGAGAGGCGCTGGGACCCGATCGGCTCTAGTCTAGTGAACGATGAGAGGCATCGTATTACTGCAGGAGCGGCCAGTCTGGGCCGAATGCTTGATTTTAGCAGCCCGGTTGAGAACAACACACAACTTTCAGAACGGCTTTTTCCACTCCAACGAGGGAGTGCCGTGGAACTAAGGTCCGTTCGTCCTAACATTGCTCAGCATGTAAACAAACATTGTACGCATCTCTCCACCTTTTGGTTTGTGATTGGCTGTGCCTTTCGCGGCACGATCGTACTCAAATGCCAGCACGTGTCACTGCAACAACTATCATACCCAGTTTCTTTTTTCGACTTTATGTGTGTGGATAGGCAAGAAAGAAATCGATTTTAACAGGGTAACTCCCATAGCGCACGACGCACTGAAAACAAGTGCAGTACCCGTCAACAAATGAGAACGAGCGACGATCTCGTGCATTTGTTTACATGCGAAGTAAAGTTACAGCGAACGGACCTTAGTATGAAATTTTGGGGTGTGACAGAGCGTTGGTAGAGTAGGGCTGTTCAAGTGGGTGTGCCCTGGTCCAGCGCTTTCTGTGAGTCAATGGTGTGCCCCGACGTTTGTTATATCAATCCCACGGGAGGGGATACGCTCGGACCCGATCGGCTCTAGTCTAGTGAACGAGAGGCGCCTGTTTACTGTAGAGGTGAGCAGCCTGGCCCGAATACTTGATTTTAGAAGCACTGGTTTAGAACAAGACACACGTTTCAGGTGTAGTGTTACCGCCAGAATATTTCTAGGGGGTGTTATCGCCTACTGCGGCAGAAGGGGATAAATCTCCACAAGGCTGAATTACCTCGTTACAGAGAATATCTTATTTTAATTTCTCCTATCCGGGTCATCCGTTACAGATATAATCTAATTTAGGTGTGGATATGATCTAATTAAGGAGTATTTTTGGTGCCGTTTATGACAGAGAATTCCGGTGTTTGGTAGCTAGGCGCAAGGTGGCAGACTGAACGACAGGGACAAATACCAAATTAGGTTGAGATTTAGTATTACGCTTATTAACGAATTATCGATGCAACATTGAATGTAAAATAATCACTTTACTGAGGATCGTCATTTCATCATTTTCTCTAACCTAATATACATCTCTGTATTGTTGAGAATTCGTTATGTTAAATGTATTGTACTGGATTGTAACCTAATCTGTATTTAGAAAAAAAACAAAATGTCAGGCAAAGCATTGGTGATTTATTACATGAAATTTCTTGAAGAGTGACCGCATTTGGAGGGAGTGTTATGAGAGAGATTCAATAAATGTTCTCGTTGTAGAGAATTTTTTACTTTTAAAAAGGTTCTTTGTAGGATTATATTGCAATATGAATGACTCTCTGCTATCTGATTATATCTTTTCGATTTCTTCTACGTCGTGTGACAATAATATTGTGATTATTGATTCATTTCTGATTAAACAAATGAGAGCGGAAAACGTCTGTCAGTCCGTCTGTGAACAACACTAGCGGCTAAATCGTTTAGCCGATCTTCTCCAAACTTGATATTCCCCAATCCATCTGGGTGATGTCACGGTCCCTTGAATTTGAAACCGATATTTCAATTTTGAGTGGTACTTTACATGAAGTCGTTGGGACATTTTCCAAATTTTCAAAATATGTCTCCATCGTTTTTTATTAAATTTTGTTGTTGGATAGAATGACGTTCAAGAGAATGGTACAGGACCTTGATTTTTTGAAAATTACAAAATGTCAAAATTTCGGAGTCTTCCTAAAACTAAAATATTGTAATAAAGACATTATTATTATTATTATTATTATTATTATTATTATTATTATTATTATTATTATTATTATTATTATTAAAATCTCAATCATACGAAATTTTTTTCTTAATGAAACCTTGTCCTTAACGATGAATGATGAACTTAACTATGAAACCTTGGTCCTTAAAGATAAATTTTAAAATAAGACCATGTACGATTTTTCAAAAATTTGACTACTTTTCGCGTAATTTTGCGTAAAAATACGGGGGAGAAAGGTTTTTACCCATTAAATTTTTTTTTCTTAAATTTCTAATGACCCAATTTTTCCCTTTGTAATTATTTATTCTCATTGAGACATTCTAACATATTTCTTCTCTGTTTAGCTGCGTGCATCTACCTTACTGTTTCTTCTAATTTTCGTGTTCCAGAGCCTTTCCAGCACACAGCCGGCAAGCAGCGAGCAGAGAGAAGACGGCGGCGTCACATCAACAGTTCGTCGACCCTTTTAACTAAACTGCTTATCTCGAAACTCCTCTTCCAACTTTGTCCCAGTCGCTTCATTTCCCTCTTTTCTTACACGTCACCCGAACTTTCTTTAAGAAGCCTTCTAACGAGACGAGATTTCTCACCTCTTTCTAGTTAGTCAGGGATGGCTCAAACATGGCTCTTCGACAAGCAGCCACCTTTGAAGCTGCACCTCCAGAGCGTGACACAGAAATTCAATATGAAATTCCCTGACCTTTTCCTAAAAATTCACAATATTGTATAACATTCGAGGCGCTTTGAATAATAACAGAAGATCCCAACCGAAGTTCGTTTTAAGAAAAGTGACTTTTTCAGTTTTCGTTCACATTATGGGCAAATGTTTGAAGGCGGCATTTGAGGGTTTTGTCATATCTCAATTCATTTGATATTTCAACACGATAGGTATATGGCAGGAGTTTACCGTCATACTTCTTACTGAAAATGCGAAATTGGTTGGGTTCTGCCATTATTATCCCGACCGCCTCATTTATTTTCTCAGATCACTTTTTTTAATTGTATGTTTCGGTTCGGGAATTGTGAAAAATATACAAGTTACTGACTAATTGTAAGGTTTAATATTTGGCCTATTAATTTGGTACTATGAAAGAAGCTTGCATAATTAAAAAATTAAAGCACTTGTAAGTATTATAGATGGACAAACTGTATGTCAATGTCTACATGTAATTGCTTTTCTTGTTGATTTTCCGACGACCTCCCAGACAATACCCTCGTGGACATAGTCAAGGGGGTGGGGCGAGAGGGGAAAATACTGCCCTTAAATCATTGATCTTTATCCTCTTTCTTTTATAATATGCCGTAAAATACTCTTTACACATTTTTTAAAATTAATTTAAAGGCAACATTCCGCTTGCTGTAACTCCTTCAAAAGTAGAGGGGTGATTCAATACCTTGCGTAGGGTAAAATGTTTTTTAAGGTAAACAATGACAGAAGAGGAACTCATGGATTGTGTTTATTGAGTAAACATAAGGTTCTTTAGGAAAAAAACAAGAAAAATATTAAAATGAAATCTTTAAGATATTATTTTCAGAAAATCAGCAAAAACTAGATTAAAAAACTGTCTCTTCAATTCCTTTCGAAAAACTGTGTATTCGTGTATTGTTTGTTACAAATTAACATTATCCAAAGGAAGTAGTGTTCTCTTAAAATGTTTCAAAAATGACCTAAAAGAAAAGAAGAATTACGTAAAAAAGTTTATCAAAACCACTCGAGATGAACAACTCAAGCTTTGGATATGTTACTGATGTAATTGATTCTTCTTGCTTTCAAATGAGCTAAGCTTGCAAACTTTTGGTTTGGTTTTCCAAATTTCCTTTAAAAAACCAATTTACAATTTCTCAGCGAAGAAATACAATATGCTACTCAGGAATTCTGTGGAGAACATTTGTTGTATCTCGTAAATATTATTTGAAGCAATTACCATTAAAATGATATTAAAATTGATGAAATCAGCGAAAAATGCTTTAAAAATGACGGAAAAAGGTAAAAAAGAACTTATTAGAAATCGACGAAAAATGCAAAAAAATCATATAAATGGGTCATTTCCTTTTATCAGAACATACAATTAATGTCTAAACTAAAATGCCCTGTTCTAAAGTGAAAAGAAAAAAAAAAAACATTTCATTAAAATCCGTCCCCTACCAATCGCCTCCAATATTATTTCAATAGTAACTTTTGCGGCTCTCACACGCAATCGCTCTTTATAAATGAGGTCTCTAATGAACGAGAATTTCATGGGTACGTGATGAATGACACTTTGATTTAAAAAATATGAAGGAAGTGTTTAAAAAGCATTTAAACATTCATGTAAAATGCAACCCGCAACACTCAGCCAAATTTTGTATCTATATCGTTAAATAACCCCTAAACGAAGCGTTATCAAGCCTTAAAAAACTAAAATTGTGTGACCGGAGACCTCAAAGAAACGTTCCTCACATCGTAATCTACAGGAAGAGATATTTCTGAACATTCTATTACATGTCTGCTCTTTCGACGGTTTTCGATCCTACCCCACCTGTTCAGAGACTGTAGAATCAGCAACTGGATGTGAAATTAAACGAATTACTTGATATTCTACGCGACTGCATTACACGGTTGTACCATATTTTGGAATAAAATAAATACATATAGAACTACATATTTTGCTTTTTTTTGTTACAATAAATTCCGTTCCCTAACTATAACACCCGCTAGTAACTATTAAATAAATACGATTCTTCAGCCCGTTCCACAGTTCACCTGGCTCCAGAGGGTGTCGGTGGCAATCGCCGTCTCCACGGGGCACTTTCATTTACGCGGCGCCCGCAGCCCCCTCTCCGCCTCTCTCCCCCCGAGCCCGGGCGGAGGCAGCTCAGTGGCGCGGAAAAAGCGACGGCGACATATGGCCGTGGGCCCGCCGCGACGCACGACCGACCGGCGGGTCGCAGTGGGCGCGCACGCACACGCACATGACACGCACGCACTGAAAAGGGGGGGGGGCTCGAGGACTTTGTTTAAATTTATTTATTTTACGAACAGCTGAAGAATCAGAATAAATAGAACCTGAGTAAGAAGCGTTGAATATTGCGTGGTGACTTAAAAATGTTGTCCCATGAGTTGGGTATAGTTGAGTGAAATTAGATTAGCCAAAAAAATCGCCAATTCTAATCACGGGTCAATGACCCCCATCTCGATCTGGTTTTTGACCAGTTTCCCTGATCCGTTGAGTAAATGCTGATTTGGCCTCTTCATTTGCTTCTGCACGTAAATGCAGCTTCACTCTGCGCAGGTTTTGTTGTTTCCTTTTGCTTGTAGTGGTAGTAGAGCTTACGGCGAGTTTCTATTTGTTAGCAATAGAGAAAAATCAAATCCGCTCACCGTTACAAATACGTTTTCTATAATTCGGCAACGAAAATATCTAGATTTTGAAATGTTAATCTCTCGCTTTTTCAAATTTATTATTATTATTATTATTATTATTATTATTATTATTATTATTATTATTATTATTATTTCATCTTTCACCTATTAGTAGTTAAATAGTTGGGAAGGGATTCTCAAACTCAAGAAAGAATGCGCAGATGATTTTCTCTCCCCATACGTCACATACAGTTTTTGACTAAATAAATCAACGGAGGCGCCGTGCCACGAATGTTTTTGATCTTTTCCCCCTTTTTTTCAAACAGACAAATCATAAGGATAAATGGAAACGTGCCACTGCAAAATCCATGACTGGGAGACACTAGAATTCGGGTTAGAAACCGGCTCAGGGCATCAATTGATGTTACTGCAGTGCCTCTGACCGGGAGGTACTAGGGTTTGAGTATCCATGACGACAAGATTTGTTCCACTAACTACTAAGGTCAAATTCAGTCGCTGTCTGGAAGAGAATTCCAGCGGCCAGCTGCTCAGATCGGTAGTTTTCCGAGGTTTATCCGATCAACACCAGGCGACTGCCGAAGCAGTACCCCAACAAACGAACAGCGCGCGATGTTTCGTTTATGTTTCTTGTTTTGTCCTCATTACTTACTTAAATTCACTCACAGCTTACAAGTATTGCACTAGCAAATCGCGCGGTCGAGTCCGGTCGGGAGCTTAGAGCGCCATCCGGCTGGGTCGGTGCCCCACTGGTGGGAGCTACCTGGTTGGTTGATTGATTGATTGATTGATCTTTTCGTGTTTCCGGGCGCGTCAACTGCTTCGGTCATTAGTCCCGTTAGTGTAGTGCATGTTTTTTCTCGGGAGATGGCGGTGATCTTCCCCCGCTGGATGGCGAGATCCGGCGCCGAAGAACCGTCGGCTAGTGGGGTTTCCCCCTCACCAGGACCCTCCCACCAGCGGGGCACCGCGCAAGCCGGGACAAGCTCTAAACTCCCGACCGACTCACGGAAAATTTGGTAGTGTAGTGCATGTTAGTGTAAGTGTGTGTGTAAGGGGAGAGGGTGGGACAACGAAGGGGAAGGACAGATCGTGCGCGGTCCGTGGCCCGTTTGTTAGGGTACTGCTCCGCCATTCGCCTGGTGTTGATCGGAGAAACCACGGAAAACTACCGATCAGAGCAGCCGGCCGCTAGAATTGTCCATCAGACAGCGACTCAATTCGATGTAGCTGAAAAGCTAATGTCGAAAATCCTGCCGCCGTGGGGAGTGGGAACCCAGGACCTCCCGGTCAGAAGCGCTGCAGTGGCATCAGTTGATGCACACACTGCACACACTTACGGTACTAGTGATCTTAGCAGACGCACTCGGGATCATCACTAAATCAATCTAGTCCCGACGGTTATTTCTCGTTATCTTCGGAGGTAAGGCTTTCGGAGCATGTTGCTTGCCATGGTCCCCTTGGCAAAGGGAAAATCTTCTGGTGGGCGTTATTTCAAAGCCGCTGGCGGCGGTTGGGAAAGTGTCAGGTGGAGGGCGCCGCGGAGCGGAAAATGGGCTTTGGGCCAGGAACACGGGGCGTCGCTTGCACTGTACAAGGAGGCGAGGACAAGCCGTGCCCGCAAGAGGACGTGACTGTGGCGGAGGCGGCGGGGGCGGTGTTGATGGCGGGGAGAGCGAGGTGGCGCGGGCGGCGTTGTCGGCGGGGATCGCGTTGGCGGTGGGGGTGGCGTTGGCCGCGGGTGTGGCGGGGACGGGGGCAGCGGTGGCGTTGGCAGCGGGGAAGCGTTGGCGGCGGGGAGCAGGAGCGCGGGGCGGCAGCGTGACGGCGTTGGGGGCGGGGGCGGCGTTTGCGGCGGGGACCGCGTTGGTGGCGGGGACGGTGATGAAGGCGTTGGCGGCGGGGGCGGTGGGAGCGGCGTTGGCGGGGGGCCGCGTTGGGCGGGCGGGGCGGGGGGGGCGCGGGCAGCGGCAGTGGGGGGGCGGGACCAAGGGGGGGGCGGAGAGGAGCGGGGGTAACAGGAGGGTAACGAGGGCGGCGGGTGTGATCGAGGGTGGAGTGAGCGAGGGTGGCTGGGGCGGCAAAGGAGGCAGGGGCGGTGATGTCAGCGTTACGGGTGAGGGACTGCATGGGCGGCATGGGTGGTGGGTGCGAAGAGGACGGCGGCGACGGAGGCAGAGGAGGAAACTGACTGGGGAGACGACCACAAGAACAGAAGCCATAAGAACATGAGACCAGGGATAAAACACAGTTCACATGAGAAAGACCGCGCCAATGGACATGGATGGATGATGCTTGAGCGTGCATAATCCATTCACCTCTCATGTTGACAACCCAATTATTCGTTGGATACATTTCTGAGAGTCTGTGATCTGTTTGCTATGAAGACCCAAAAAGAAATAAAAATACATTACATTTAGTACGTTAATTTACGAGTACAGTGATAACAGTAACGTATTCATAATTGTTTTGCAAATTTATCTTATGTCATCCTTTGAGGATGATTTTATCCAAACAAATGCCTACCGTAAAAGTAATTTGCCCATCTTGTTCACAGGTCTAATTCTCCGTTTACTGAATGAACATCCACTCCTCTGAGGAACTATCTGTTGTCATGAACCGACAATTCGAACACCAATCTCGACTTTGGACTAATTCCCCTGGGTAATACAGCATTATAAAAAACTAGAGTTTCTACGAATTCTCCTGCCACATACTTAACTAACTAGAACCTCGCTAAATTTCTCTTAGACATCAAATTCAAAAAATCAAGGTTTGAATGCAGAATGTTTATGAAGGAATCATGATTACTTGGGAAGACATGGGACAGGAATAGTTTTTTAATGAAATTTCGTTGGCGGAATACTCACAAAATACGAATTATTACGAAGAAAATTGTGAACGCAATACCCACAACGTGCAAAACGAGAAGAACGGAGCGGGTATGAGCGAAGTGATCACGTGAACGATTATTAAGACGGAGAATTCGAAAGAGATTATACATTCGACAATGGCTTGGGTGGAGGCACGAAGACGGGCAAGGAAGGTAATGGGCGTGGAGGGTCACGGAGGGTAGGGGCGGGGAGGTGTGAAGGGCGGGGGCGTCGAGGAGGGGAGGGGATGTGTATGGGGGAGGGGATGCGTATGGGGAGAGGGGATGCGTATGGGGGAGGGGATGCGGATGGGGGGAGGGGATGCGTATGGGGGAGGGTATGCGGATGGGGGAGGGTATGCGGATGGGGGAGGGATGCGATGGAGGGAGGGGGGATGCGTATGGTGGAGGGCATGCGTATGGGGAGGGATGCGTATGGGGAGGGTATGCGTATGGGGAGGGTATGCGTATGGGGGGAGGGTATGCGTATGGGGGAGGGTATGCGTATGGGGAGGGTATGTGGATGGGGGAGGGTATGCGGTTGGGGGGTGGATATGCGGATGGGGGAAGGGATGCAGATGGAGGGAGGGGGCGGAGCGGAGGCGGAAAACGGCAATTGCGAGGCGTACAGTGACGGGGGAAAGCACGTCCGGCTAGCGGGCCGAGGACGTACGATGAAAACAAGAGAAGGCAGAGCAATGGTCACTGCTCTGCGGAGTCAGCAGCTGGCGCGTCCAAGCGGCCCCTCGCTGTGTGCGACGGCTCTTCATAAGGCGCTCCTCCTCGCAATTACAGTCGCATGCGACAGTCGCATGCGGCAGACGCACTGCGCCACGCGTCGCGCGCAGAACCATCAAGCAAGCGCAGACTCCACGGGAAGGAACGGCTCGTTTGATACGACGGAAAGGAACGTAACGTGCGGTACTAACAAGAAGTCATCATTTTCCTACGGCGCTCCCAGCCCTATTCAAGCTTTCTCGTTGTTGGGGATAGCCCAAAATGTGATGTTATATTTGGTGAGACATAGTAGAAATTGTATAAGTTGTTTTCGCTACAGGGCAATTTGAGCCTTAGCTTCACACATTCAAGTTTTTTTCACTGGTAGAGGTAATGCAGCAACTAACTGCCACTGCAGTACCTTTGACTGGAAGTCCTAGAGTTCGAGTCCCGACGTTGGATTTTCCACGCTATATATATATATATATATATATATATATATATATATATATATATATATATATATATATATATATATATCAAGGTACAATTCAGCCGCTGTCTGGAGGAGAATTCTAGCGGACGGTTGCTGATCGGTAGTTTTCTGTGGTTTCTCCGATCAATACCTCGCGAGTTCTGGAGCAGAACCTTAACCAACGGGCCACGGACCGCACGCGATCTTTCCTTCCTCATCCTTATACCCTCCTTTCCTCTTACACACAAACACATGCACTTACATTTGCTTGTTCCATTACACTACGACTATGGGAGACCAGCCTGGTGCTTGGAGCTTGTCTCGGATGTGGTGGTGCGGCCTGTCTGGTGGAGATGTCTGCAAGGAAAAGTCTTGGAAGTCGACGTCTAGGTTGACGTCGAATCGCACTTTCTAACTAGTCATGAATGTTGCCTACTCTCGAGTTATGACACGCACTATACTAACGGTGTTAATTACCATAGAAATCGACACGCCCAGAAACAAAATAAGTCATTCTATCAAGGTCGTTCTATAGGAAATAGCACAATGCTTAACACTCACAGTGGGAGGGGATGGAATGCAGAAGGAATTACTGTGCCCGTTTCCTAACCCGTTGTTTCAGTTACTACTCCTGCATCGCTCGAGAATTCATTGGAGAAAACCACGGAGACGCCTGAGTAAAGCAGTTATCTTGTAGAATTCTCACTGACGTAATGGCTCCGCTCATTCCAGCGCCTTTGTGGCGAAATTCATCCAGAGTCTGGACTATAACAAAAGGATCTTCTGGGCTACGAACTCTTCCCCGCCTCCAAGCTACATACTCAAAGGAATATGGTATGTAGCGCATATTGCACTTTTTTACTCTTCTTGATTCATGTAAACTATCAATCAATTCGGATCGACTTACCACGTCTAGAATGCATTACTTTGCTCGTATTCATCTAAATTATGGTAATGAAATTTAACAATTTCCACTAATGAAATTAGGATGATAAATCTCATAGTACGTACACATATGCACTCAGTGACACAAAACAATTAATGGCACTCTGCTCAACTATTGTTCCACCATTAACCTAAAGATGACTGCAATAACTCACAGAACAATCTGATAAACGTCTCCTTATTTCATTTCAAATTTCTATTACAGCGTTAAATTCAGGAGGGCCAACAGAAACTCCAGTATTAAATTTATCAGGAGCAATTGCTGAGGAAACATACTGTCTTCTGGAAATGGAGAAACCACATAGAAAACATTTTCTCGAAGCAAAGGGTTGCCTTTTATTACCCAGCTCGAGATTCATGTAAACAGAAGTTCATGTAGCAAATCATATCCTGCAAATGAGATTTCAACAGACTTTATTCCATCTTTGCAAAAGAACCATTATACATTCTCCATAACCAACAAACATGAATAAGATTACTCGACTAGTAACATCGTCTCTTGTACTTTATCAAGTAAATGTATCTCTCCGTTTTCTGGACAAATGCTCAATTAACGTATGATATATATCACCTGGTAACGTACAGAGAGAATACAGGAAAGCATAAAGAAAAATAACCTTTTTATGGAAGTAATTTCATCGCAGAAGCAGCTCCAAAATGCAAACAGAATGAACATTACAATAGGGACAAAATAAAATCAACTAAAATAAATATAGATCGCTACGATGGAAGAATCGTTTATCTCCAGGGATAAAAGAAGAACAGGGGAAGTGTAACTAAAGCCACAAAGAATAGCTAATTATATTATATTTATGCAGGAGAACAGAAAAAAACTTATTTATTTTACGTCAAAAAAAACAGTTAAAAACTGCGTATGACGTGCTATGGGGAAAAGTGAATTTGTGCACATTTTCAAAATTCTGTGATCCCTACACTAAGTCATATACTACTTAAATTTTGAATTTTTGAAAGGGAGAAAAAAAACTCCCATGTAATAAAATATATTTTCAAGGATAAATAAGCAATAAATTTTGGCTCTTATTACTTCCTGCCGCGACAACATGGAAACGATAATTTGAATAATTGTATTTCCCCCTGAATTCTAGAAGACGTGCACAGAAAATGAAGTTACATTTATGTCCAGAAGCAAAACAAGGGGGCCATCTCAGCATTTGCTCAATGGATCAGGGAAACTGGACGAAAAACCTGATCGAGATGGGTAAAAACTTTCCCCAGGTGAGGCTGGGGAAAGTTAATGAAAATCATGTTAAAATTAATGAAAATCATGTTTAAATATTTCATAAAAATGTTAAAATAACAAACATCACCTAATTTATGGATAAATTTGTTACACAGACACTGATTTGTGCAAGTAAATAAGCATTGCATACATTTTGTGCAAAATCGAAATCGTACAACATTTACTACAGTAGTCACTAGTATATCTTTCGCATTTAAGATTTCTTATAATGAGGCAGCCATTAAATAAACAAACAATAAAAAATATTTGAACGCGATGAATTATGCTCGTGCGTAATCATTTCTGAAAATACTACATATTTCCGTCGTAAACAGTTTATAACATTTGACATCATAAGTACACAAAAACAGAACAAATAAATTATCAAGTAATAAATAATGGTTTTGTGTTTTATTAATATCCTGACACTCATACAATACATAAAATGGTGTAATTTTTCTTTCAAGAAGTTCATTTCGTCCTTTATAATTTACAGTATCTGGTGTCACAAATGAAGTAATATGAACAAATAAATAATTTAAGACAATTAATGCAACCTCCATATTTCATTTAATGCAGAGTAAAGAAACAGGTGACTTTTAAACTCAATAAATTTTAAATTCTATGATGGCAAGGGGGAGTCATGCAGCGACGACCACTAGAAAAACGATGCGTGATGAAAAACAATAAACTTGTGTTCATACGTTCTGATAATAAATAACATCACCTTGCTGTCGAAAAAATTGTAAACACAGTCCTGTAAATGATGGTGCATAAAGTATAAGAATTACTGCAAAAAATATTAAGCTTTATATTTCATTTCTTTCAAACTCTTTATTTTGTTTTCACCATCTGACTTCAGAGGGAACAAATAAACGAAGTCAGCAAAGTAAAAAACCTCCACGTCCGTATTTAATTAAATATTAAGTAAAGAAAAGACGATACGCCGACAAAGTAGCTCAGAACAAACGTTTTACCATCGCAGCCATATTCCCCTACAAATGGGCGAACTCCTACAAACTAATGAGATAGGAGTTTTTAAACAATATAGACTAGATGAGTGTCTGCAACAGATTTCTTGATCTATATATTTGAAGGGTACGAAACAAAATAAATTAGCAATAGGAAAAAGCTGCAATAAAGAACGTTGAACTGCGTGGATATTTATTTACCTTCAACATAAATTATATCCGCCGTTAAAAAAAAAACAAAAATGGGAACGGTTAAAGTAAATAAATATTAAATTCATATTTCATTAAGTTTTCAGTACAGACCAAAAAATCAACCAACCCAACCCAAAACCATCTGGCGATGGAAAGATGTCTGGAAAATAATTGTCGAGAATCACTGAAGACCCTGCAGTGAGTATTCTAAATAATGCACGTCTTGAATATTTAAATTATACTACATGCGAGTCTTGATCATACTTTAGGAAAAACAACAAGTTTTTACCTAGCGCAATAAAAAAATGAATCAGTTAAAGTAAATAAATGTTCTTTTCATATTTCATTAAGGAGAGAAAAAAGGAATAAATGCTGTCTCGACTCCCATCAAGACGCCTTTTTTCACCTTCAGCAGATCCATCTAGCGGCGACGAACCGTCCAAGAAACACGCCTTTCGATTTTTGTTTGTTTTTCTCCATAGAAGCTGTCTGGATCCATGAACTCATTCCATTTTTAGGACACAAAACTTAATGTTTCTGCCTTGTGGTTTCAGCAACTCGAATGAGAGCTCTATCTAAAACATACGAATTAAATATGGCAATACGAAATAAATATACGAATTAAATAAGGGCGGTCATACCCCACGAGAAAGATTCTAGCGTGGGTGTCAGAAGCAACGTGCGACGTCCTCTCCGCCGCTTCGTCGCGAGGCCCTACCAGTTCTTCACTCTCAGTATAATATTTTCTCTCCCAAGAAACCCTACTTGGAACGTGGCTTAGGAAACTCACACACAATCAATGATAGGCGCTACGATGTGCTTTGAAAAACAATTCATTAAGCAAATATTCAATGATACAAAATTTACAAAATTTAATGTGCAAACCTCTGCTTTGCACCATTATTTAAATGCCACAAGCACTTTTTCTTTCCTACAGGAAAATCTCAAATATTTTCTTACAGATGTTAACCAAGTTGAAGCGCACATTGGACGAAGTGTAAATCAGGCGCCGACAAATTGTTGTTTCCACAGCGGAAAAACCTATGAGAGCAATGGGGCATACTACTTACAACCGGCACAATCCAAGCTTGCAAACCTCCCTCGAGTGAGGATGGTAAGTGCTTTTATTGTGCTGAGGATTGTTCATTGACTTCGTGTTTCTCTTTCATGATTCACGATATCTTGTTTTATTTCATTCACATGGCAGAATTTCTCGAATCGACCAGATTCATTTAGCGGAGACCAGTCATCTGATAAATGGAAAATGATTCCTTTTAGTTGTTTTTTTAAATTTCTCCCCTAAAGTACTCTCATTGAGGTAAGAATTCTTTCAACTTTTAGGAGACTTCATTTCGATTTACAAGCTTACTTTTTTAACGAACGATTCCGGAGTTAAGGTGAACTCGCGCATGCGTAGTGTCTCTGCTGGAATACTACTGCACATACCCAAGTCTATGAAAACCCCGTATTCTTCTGTGTGAAAAGAAAGCATGTAACTCAACTTATATTGAAGATGTTGCTGCTTCGGGGCCTGATCACTTAGAAACAAGATTTTATCTTAAATATTTCTTTCAACATGAAAACTAACGTAATGATACCTTGAATTTTACAATATACATCCAATGCCATGATCTTTCACGTTTAAATTGATATACAAATTATTTCTTAATGGTAAGGAATATTCATTGACTTGTGATCATGAGACATGCTTATTTATTTTCCCTTTTCCACTTTTTCGTTTTGTTTCCATTATTTCTTTTCCCTTCGGTCTTCTTTTGTTTTCCTCCTCTTCTTTCTTTTCATCCATTCCGCAGAGCTTCTTCTGTCACCTTCAGCAGAGCCATCTAGAGGCGGCCAATCGTTTGAGAAACGCCGCGTTCCGTGCGACACGCCCCCCCCCCACCTACACACCCACACACACACACACAAGGCCCTGACGCCCCGGCGCGCCGCTGGCTGCGCTTTATGAGTTTCAGTTTTTCGCCCGTCGCGTCTCCGCGCCGCCGCCTCTGCTCCCTGGGCGAGGCCGCGCACAGTGGGTCCAGAGGAGGGGAACGTTGGCAAAAAAAAAAGTCCAAAATCAAAATACACTTCAGAAGCTCCATTTCACATGAACGTGGTAGCAAAATGTCTCCGTCATCGTTCCCTGATCAAGAAAGGAAGGGGGAACCCCTCCACTCTTTTGAGTGCAAGTTTGAACTTGCGCAAAGTGATGCGCAGAGCACTCCTTCCTCGCTCGCACGCGCAATTTAATTTAATTTTCTACATTAAATTTAATTTTCTAAATCATTGTCCTCTAAAACAGAAGCATACACATTTTCAAGCAAATCAAGCCAAACCATATTTTGGCCAGGTTTTCGTCAATTGTGATCAGTGTGTTTTGTAGCCGCTAGGGGCGCGTTCACGCTCCAAAGAGTGCCCTTTGTTGAAACTGACGATGGGGAGAGAGGGGTGGAACCTTTCTGGGTAGTATCCGTAGCTTCCCATTCCATAGCTTCATTTATTAAGCGAGGCTACGATTGATTGATTGATTGATTCGTGTTTCCGGGCGCGTCAACTACTGTGGTCATTAGTCCCGTTAATATAGTGCATGTTTTTTCTCTCGGAAGATGGCGGTGATCTTCCCCCGCTGGATGGCGAGATCCGGCGCCGACCTACCGTCGGCTAGTCGGTTTTCCTCCAAGCAGGTATCTGTCACCAGCGGGGCACCGCCCCAGCCACGACCAGCTCTAAGGTCCCGATCGGTCTCCCGGAATATGTGGTAGTGTAGTGCATGTTAGTGTAAGTGTGTGTGTGTAAGGGGAGAGGATAGGACAAGGAAGAGGAAGGACAGATCGCGCGCGGTCCGTGGCCCGTTTGGTAGGGTACTGCTCCGGCATTCGCCTGGTGTTGATTGGAGAAACCACGGAAAACTACCGATCAGAGCAGCCGACCGCTGGAATTCTCCTCCAGACAGCGACTGAATTCGACCTAGCTGAAAAGCTAGTGTCGAAAATCCTGCCGCCGTCAGGACTCGAACCTAGGACCTCCCGGTCAGAGGCGCTGCAGTGACATCAGTTGATGCACTGAGCTACCGCTCCCGGTGCGAGGCTACGAGAATATTAGGTTCTATTCATACGACAATTTACACACACTGTCACCTTCATCAACTACGTCAATTTTTTGTTGATGTTGAGGTCATCGTTATCGACATTGTTTGTATCATAATTGTAGTTGTTGTTGTTGACGATGTTGACTTTGGCGACATTATCTTATCGACGTCACTGACTTCGTCGTCGTTGAAGGAATTCTCGTCGCCATCTGCGACTACTTCGTTGTTATTGTCATTGTTGTAGTTCTCGTAGTATTCGTTGCTACCATTCGTAAAGTCGTCGTGTATGTTGTACGTTTTCCTTATCTTCTCTCTGTGTAAGCATGGAGTGTTTATACTATTAATGTTGCGGCTGTATAACCGCATTTGAAGAGCCCGCCAAGTTGGCAGCGCTCAGCGGCGACCGAGGGAATAGGTAGAGGCGGCGATGCAAAAAAGGCGCCGCCCGAGCTGAGAAGGAAGGCTGGCCGGAGAGCCAGGAGCGGTGCAGCGAGTCTGCGGCTCCTACCGCTTTAAAAGCGAGCGCCGCCAGCCAGAGAGACAACGCTAGTGACCGTTGTATCGAGTGGACTTGAGTGAGGAGGTTGTACCGTGTAGATTTCTCGGTTCGACATAGCTTGTTTTTGGTACATCTCCCGGACTTTTGGTTTTTTGATTTTTCTCGTGACTGGGTATGCTCATTTGGATTTTGGAATTGTGACCAATGTACTTTCTGCGGTTAATTGTAATAAATCTTTGTTTGTGAAAAGCGTGCAATTAATTATTCTGAACATAATTTATATTTAATATTTTTTAAATATTGTACAAGAAAAATGGCTTCCTTCATATAGTATAATATTTTCGGCACAGCAACATGGCGCGGGTGCATTATTACAAATTGGTTCACTAAGAGCAGGCAAAAGACTTCCGCTGCGCTAGGTTACGCGCGATATGAGGCTCTTCTTTTAGGGTGGCCGGGCTCTGTCCGGCAACCCACCAGTTGAGCCCCTGGCGCGTCGACCTTTGGGCAGGATTAGGCGAAGGACGTTCTTCGGAATGCTCCGGATCCCAGATATAGAAGTCCGACGGGGACCAGATACCCACTGTTGCGGCGGTGTCCGCCACACCAAAGCGCGCGCCGCGGAGTCGGCACGCCGTGACGTCAGCGAGCGGGAACTGGGCAGCCGAGCAAGAAAGGAGCCGGCCAATGAGGACAGAACGGCCGGCGCGCGAAGCCTCTACGAGGAGACGAGTCTTCGACGCGCAGCAAGATATAACGGGCAGCCGCCGGGGTAGCGGCAGAACAGTATACAGAGTGTTTAGAGAGTAACTTGAGCTTGGATTGTGTTTAGTACAGTGATTGCAACCCGGCAGTGTACAAAGTGATTTCTTCTGGTTTAACTGTGGCGAACTCGGCTTTGGACTTGGACTTCGACTGAACATCTGGTGACTCGGCTATTGTAGAAAGGGTTACTCTCTTTTGGATTTTGGTGCAACTACTGTAAAGACTGAGAGGCTGTAATAAAAATCTTGTTTATTGTTAATTTGCTTATTTCCATACATAACACCCACCTGTCAAGTTGCGTAGGTCCTGGCGGTACTCACGTCATTAGCCTCAAAGTGGAGTCAGTGAGGAGGCGGAAGTTGACCCCGAGCCGCTCGGACCCTAATTCGGTTGGGCTCTTGGCTTCCTCGTGGCAGTGGCCCGATGCTCTGGGTAAAGAGGAGGGACTTGTCCAGTTGTGAGTACCGCCTTGATTTGACACCGGGACTACTCTGGATAGATATGAGTTCTAGGCTGGCAGGACGGCCCCAACCAGGCATTGTATAAGGATGCTGCCGTGAGGGTAAAGTGCATTCCGGCGGGATCCGGATACCAGCCTTGTCGACATACTTGTGCCTCGGTGGGGATGGGGGGGTGGAGTGATGATAAAAGCGAAAATCAATATTTCTTCTTAATTGTCAATATATGTTTGCAAATAAAAGTATCCAAATTTTTTATGACAATCATTTATTCCAGCAATTGCACAACATTTCGTAACTAGTTTTGTTACATCATCAGGTGCATAGTGAGGGAACTACTATCCCATTGAATTACCTCTGCAGTAGAACCATCGAGGAAACAATACCAAATTAACTCACTCTCACTCACTTGATATCACATAACTAGTTATGTGATATGATGTAACAAAACTACTTCCTATACATGAAGATATTGGCGCAAGAACAACGAGACAACTGAAATCACGTCATTCACCGATTACAATCGCTCAAAGTTTGGTAGCCTCAGACTACAATAGCTTCAACGATTGGCAAGAAACCTGGAACAGATCTGTATCTTTACTATGGCAACCTATTTTACAGGAAAATCAAAAACCTGGAGGTTTCTCACTTCCACGCAGCACTTGGACAACTATTAACAGAATACGTACTGGACATGGCCGCTGTGCTGACTTAATGCATAAATGGAAGATAAGCCCTAGCCCGATGTGTGACTGCGCAGATGTCAGGCAAACTATACATCACATTGTCAATGACTGTCCGAGAAGGAAGTTTTCTGGAAACCCCCAAGAATTCATCGCAGTAACTGATAATGCGGCCCAATGGGCAAAGGAACTTGACTTAAGGCTTTAGAATCAATATTTTAAGACTGATAAAATTAACTTCTTATTGTGAATTAGACATATAGTTTTTACTTCAATGTGCTATTATGTTTTTTTAAACTGTGTACTTGTTCTTTTAATTGTTTTGAATTGCTCTCTTTGTGTGAATTTTTTTCCCTTTTCTTATTGTATTGTTTCCTGCCATACGAAGAAAAAAAATGTAACAAAACTAGTTACGAAACGTTGTGAAATTGCTGAAATGAATGATTGTCATTAAAAACTTTGGATACTTTTATTTGCAAATAAAAGCGAAACGCTGAGGCGCGCACCCCGGGGTTCGCGCCCCCCTGATAGAACAAGGAATTGTGTGGAGTTGTAGACCACGCAGAGCCCATACCCATCGACTTGCGGCTTTTCCCTCAACCAGGTATCTCCCACGAGCGGAGAAACGCTCCAACCGGCAGCTTCCGACTGATGCCCCGACATGTGTAGTAGTGTAGTGTATGTGATCGTAACTATGTATAAGTAAGGGGTAAGGATACGACAAGGAAGAGAAAAGAATGAGCCCATTTCTTAGAGTTCGGCTCAGGCATTCGGCTCGTGGTGATAGGAGAAACAAGGGAAAACAACTGATCAGAGCAGCCGTTCGCTAGTTCTCCAGACAGCGGCTGAAGTCGACCTATCTATAAAGATAGTGTCCAAAATTCTGCCGCCACCGAGACTCGAACCCTCGGCTTTTCCGGTCAGAGACGAAGCAGTGACATCAATTGCTTCTCCGAGTCACCTAAGCCTGTGCCACCATAATATTTACGATTATTTTCTAACGTCAAGATTATTTTATCAACCCTTCGCCCCCTAGGATGAACCTTAGAACCTCCCTGTCACAGACCCTGCAGCCCGCGATTATGTTACACTTGAAAAAGCTCCAACACGACAACCTCTGGCAACCCCGCAGCATCCTTGCCCCTCCCATCATTCCAAATTGCTCCCATTCATCGTAATTTCTCAGCAACCCCAACGCGCCCCATCTTGTCCCCGACCCCAACGCGTCCCAGCTCCGCCATTTTGCCCCGCTTCCCCCCCACCCCCCCTTCAGGCATCCCGAGGGGTTCATTGCCCGACGCGAGCGAGTGGGCCCCGTAAACGCTCCCGGGATATTACCGAGAATATTTCATAAAGATATTTCGCCCTCAGCAATTTTTTAAAAAGAAACTTCTCTAACTTCCTCGGTACTTAATAATCATTTGCATAGGAGAAAAGTCTGCGTCACCGATTTTTTATTCTCTTTCTCTCTTTTGGTGCGCGCTGCAAGTTCTTTAAGGAAAAGTTCCGGCAGGTTTCTTGAGAAACGCTTAGGAGATGTGAGAGAGGGGGAAATGAGAGAATATAATAATGTTCGGAGGGGGGAGAGCATATGTTGGGAAAATGAAAATATGGAGTTCAAGGAAAATGTTGGGATGAAGATTAGAAACTCGTTGGTTGACATAGTAGCTAAAAATGTAATTTGCCAAAAATAATGCATCTTGCATTGATAATACCGAAAATTAAAAACAAAAACCATAAAATGAAGGGGTGATACGAAAAAGTGTGATTCTACAATGTACTACAATAGAGCATGGATGAATCAACAGTTACACACAAAATGATTTATCCTAATGGAATTTTACTCAGTCGTTAAGATTACGTTAATTATACCTTCGTTGAGCAAAAACGTCATGTAATAAGATGACATCCGAATGAACCAGGAATGAATGACAGTGAATAAAACAATGAAAAAATGTAAGAAATTCTTTTGATTTCATATTGAAAGAATGAACAGTAATTCAATTTCAATTCCGCGAACCCAATTAACAGCACATGGAAGAAGTTTGGGAAGACTGAAAAAGCACTGGATATGTTAAGCTGGAACATGCTGAATGCACTTACCGACAATAAAGAAGTCTAAAGCCAAATCTCACCTTACCAAGAAGACTGTGTCGCATGGGACGATTAAATTACCTGAAACAAACAGAAAACCATAAATACGGTTACTTTTTAAATGTAGTTTTAATATACGAATTCATCACCACATCAATGCGGATCAGTCACTTAAGCCTTTAGTATTGACTCACAAAAATAACTAGTTCTCTGGAAGCCTTTTTACTGGTATTTTGGCGCTCCTGTGTAGAATCAAGGTGAGGGTGAAGCGCAGGTAGAGAATCACGAAGTCCTTAACCGGACAGAACAGAGAAGACTGATGATACGACGGGGCAAGAAAGAGAAGATTGGAACTATAAGAGATAGAATGTGAGAAATAATAATAAAAATTATAACTAATAATAATAATAACAATAATAATAATAACAATAATAATAATTTGTACGATCAACAAATTCAAACGGATTGCTTGATAACGGCAAACAAATCGGATATTGCGATTTGGAGAAAAATTTGTCTACTCGTATATGTGGCTGTGCCGTGCAATCAAAACGTAACCAAGGAGGCTGAAAAACGTCTTAAATACAAGAGTTTGGAAATCGAGTTGAGCCGAATGTTGGATGTAAAAGCACAGGTCGCCTGATAGTTAACGGAGGTCTGGAATTTGTTGGAATTTGTGTAAGAACAAGACTAAAATCCCGGGTCATTCAAAAGACTGGGAAGTGCAATACATTGATGAATTGGGAACATCCCACATTTTGCGGAAAGTATTGTAGAGTGACCTCCTACACCCAAACTTCTCTATTGTGAACATACTTTAAAAAAAAAGAGCCGAGTTTACACGGGATGTAACACTAGAGACCATCCTGACATACGCCTTAAGCGATTGATTAAACCCAGAAAAACCTCAATCAGGGCTTTAGGGTTTAACACACGTAAAACGCATTGACTTGAGTGAATGGGACAAAATAGAAAGATTAAAGGGAAAGTGAAAGGGCTGAAGGAAAGTAGAAAGTTAGTATAGGCGGAAAAGGGGGAAAGATGGCGAGGAGAAGGTGGAGAAAGAGAAACAGAGTAGAAAGGTAGAAAACGGATCAGAGCGGAACATGGTCGTGCAGAACGGGAAAGGACGAGATAGGACGGGGAATGAAAAGAGTTAGGATGGATTAGGAAGGAGCAGAAGGAGATGAGTCCATACAGGATGTGGTTACGACAGCTCCGCACCTGCCAAGCTACAGGGCTGGATAGCACAAGACAAGGGCGGGGCATGAGAGAAAATGGGCTCGACGGGGTACAGGGAGTGGGTATGGACGGAGCGGGCGGGATGCAACCAGCAGGAACGAGCGAGTGGGACGACGCGAGGCGGGGCAATTGATTGATTGATTGATTGATTGATTGTTAGTGACGAGGGCGTCAACTACTGAAGTAATTAATCCTGTAATTGTAGTGTATGTATTCATCGGGATGTGGAAGTGATCTTCCCCCACTGGATGGCGAGATCCGGCGCCGACCTACCGTCGACTAGTGAGGTTTTCCCGAACCAGGTGTTTCCTACCAGCGGGGCACTGCTCCAGCCACGACAAGCTTTAAGCTCCCGGTCTCCCGGAATATGTGGTAGCGTAGTGTACGTTAGTGTAAGTGGGTGTTGAAGGGGTGAGGATAGGACAAGGAACAGGGAGGAAAGATCGCGCGCGGTCCGTGGACGGTTTGGTAGGGTACTGCTCCGGCGTTCGCCTGGTGTTGATCGGAGAAATCATGGAAAACTACCGATCAAAGCAGACGGCCTCCAGAATTCTCCTCCAGAAAGCGACTGAATTCGACATAGCAGAAAAGCTAGTGACGAAAATGCGAGGCGGGGCGAGGCGGGGGGGGGGGGCGGGGCGGGGAGAGAGACCGGGTGGGGCTGGGCGAGGGGCCGGGACGAGGCGGAGGAAACGGGGCAAGGGCGGGTGAGACGGGGGGGCGGGCGGGGGAGCGGGGTTTGGCGGTGTGGCCGTGGCGAAGGCGCGCTTGGGCTCGGGGCGGGGGGGGGCCGGGGCGAGGCGGGGCGGATGGGTTATGTATTCATTAGGACGTGCGATTGATAACGGAAACCTATTTATATGCTAATTCGCGGGGGCGGGGGCCGGCGGGGGCTCCGGAAGGAGCAGACGGTGACGGGGGCGGCGGCGGCGGCGGCGGCGGCTGGAAGAGGCCGCAGGTGGCGCGTCCTAGCGGAGCGCGGACGAAACAATCGTAAGTGCCTCTCGCACAGCCGCTCCATCCGCGCCCAATGGAGGCATTAGGGGCACAGCGGGCCCCCGCATTGCGAAGCTTTGCACACATTTGCACGACAAGTCAACGCGGATTTCCTCGCTCAAATAACAATTTTTACATCGCTTTTTTACATTTTAAAAGTTTGTACTTATTAATTATAGTTTACGTCCCTAAACATAAAATTTTCTTATTTCTTTATTATTTTTGTAATTATGGTTAGTAAACAACCAATCAATGATTGTTGGCGTGAAATATTCTTTGGCATATTCATAGGAGACTCCTCTCCATGAGTTCTTTGTATTCGGATATTGGTAAGGAGAAAATTAAAAGAAACTATATTATCAAAAATAATTCCATTTTTGTGCAGGTATTTTGACGGTATTTTGCAAGGAGACGACTTTCAACTCTATACTTGTACGATCCCGCATTACAATATATCACTCAAAGAGTACCTGATAATGCGGATAATTGGGTGCTGAAACGTTGTGTATAAAGATTTTATTAAATATGTGAAAAAAATATTTTGCTTATTTATCGACAAAAAAGCAGTTAGCAGCTGTATGAGACTGAGCTGAGAGAGAAGTATAATTTCCGGACGTTTTCTGTAGTTCTAGAATCCTCACCTCATTGTTTTATTTCTTTAATGTGTAGTTTAATAATATTAAAGGTATCAAAAAGAATGGTTGGCAACATTTGAAAAAAAAAACATTCCCGAATAACAGAAAACCTGTTTGCATCAGCAAAGAAACAATAGATTTTATTTTATAGACTTTTGTTCAAACATCTCATGTTTTCTGATTGGTTGTGTGCCTAGATTCGAGATCCGACAATGGCGGTTTTCGACATCAACTGTGTTGGACAAAGCCACTGCCTGGATGAATTTTAGAGGTTCGCCCGTGGAGCACTGGTCACTGATACGCTTTATAGGTTTCCCCAATTATGCAGATGTTAGCCGACAGACAGCTGGAAGACTGCCTGCGTTCTTTCTTTCCCAATTCTGTTCACGCTCCCTTTTTCGGGCCGGGTGATGTACTGATCCCGCATTTCTGCTTGGTCCATACCAAAAGATAAAACTCTGACAGTAGTGAGAGTAGGTGTATGTCAAATCAAATGCAAAAATCAAATTATTTATCTACCCACCAATCCATCTACCCCCCCCCCCCCCCCCCCATCTACCTATCCCTCCATCTACCCATCCCTCCACCCACCACCCATTCAGCCACCCAGCCAGTCATGTATCCCTATAATTGTGTTTAAGGACCTCTTAGCCGCTGAAGCCATTGAGGTCCATGAATGATGATCTAATGAGATGATAGCGAGAATGTTGCTAGATCGATGGTGAAATGTATGAGAGAGGAAATGAGGGAATCCCAAGAAAATGTTCCGAGAGCTCGCTTCGTCCTCAATTAATTCCACAATAAATTTTCGGAGAACGAAACCGACGTTCCAACAGTAGAAGGCGCAAGTACAAGCCATTACGTAACGAACCCCTCTCCCTAAAAGCAAATAAAGGTTGTTGAGTCACAGAAAGAAGACGAAGCGTCGAATCGATACTCTTACATGTTTGCAGTTTTGTAATAGATGGTCAATTCTAATCTACGCCTGAAAACGTTTAATCGCTAACCTATCATTATACCTGTGTGAGGTCCCACTTGATCATTCTTTCACGTACTATTTGGCGTCACACAGATCAACATCGATTCTACAGAAACAGGTATATCCCTCGCACGAAGGTCACCGACACGATGATTTACAGCATCCATTAAAAACACGCAAAATTACACTCTACGTACTGTGTGATACGTCATGCAAGACAGAAAGCGGGAATTTCGGGATTTTGAAACAGATGTCTCGAGGCGACAAAAATCACGAGCCTCTATGATTACACGGAACGTAATAAATCGAGGTCTGTCCAATTAAGTTTCCACCACAATTAGATAACTGGGTGCCAACAGGAAATATTTAATTATTTCTGACAAACATAATTCGCCCTTCCTCATTTCGTAGGGTGTACGTTTCAAAATTTACGAACCAGTGGACACGGTGCGGGTTTTCTCGTCATGTAATGCCGCGATCTCGCAAGTTGTTGGGAGAGGACTAACTGGTTATCGGATCTGGTTATTAGAACGGGTTATTATGTGCGGTCTCGCGTTTGCCGGGAACGCCAACGGGTCTAGTGCACCCCTTCATCCTCACGTACCGGAAGAACGGCATTTGCTGAAAAACGAAAGATCCAGGAATGCAAACCTGCGATGTAGGGTATTCGTGCTATTTCCATTGTATGGGTGCACGTAGTGAATGTAAAGTTGATGTACACTGTTCCACAAAAGTAAAGTAACACTAAGGTAACGGAGGTGAGCCGTAGTTTCGCGGATAGGCGCTAGTCTCTCACCGCTAGTTAGCGAGGTCTGAATCCCAATCTCTTCCAGTGAAATTTTCGATAATCAAAGCGGGTTCACAGTGTTTACTAGACTCACCTGTTTTCCCGTTTCTCCTTCCACCATCGCTCCAAATGTAAATGATGTCATTACCCATCCTCCCGTTCACTAAAACCATTCGTCTGATGTGTGTCCGAAAAGGCTTGAGGATGAGAGTCGTAATAACGATAATTGAACGCGTGCAAAAAGTTCACATATTTGTGCTCTTAAAGGAGATTAAAATTCTAGTATTAATATTACTGATAATTAAAACTTTCATTCGAAGTATTTTGAGCAAGATCAACTTTAACACTTTAACTGTATTTGTTAATTACTTTAGCACATTATTTTGTATTAACATCTGTGACGCCACAAAATGAGAGCATTTGGATAGTCCCTCTGGTGGGAAACGAAGCGGAAAGTGGTGTAACGTATTGTACTGCTACTGAGAACGACCGGCGGTGCACGCTTTGGCATACTTAACTTACACTAGAAATATTGTTATTTTTTTTCTTAATTATAACTAATGTTTTTGTATGGTTTGCTAATTGATTATTTTTTTTTAAATTTATTTTTCATTCACGCATCATTCATTCATTCGTTATAAACATGACCATTCATTCTTTATATACATAACCATTAATTCCCACAGCACTGCACTAGTTGCGGTGCACGCCGCATCATAGGGGATTAGAAGGGAGGCGGCGCCGAGGTATTTTGGGGATTTCTAAGAATCTAGGGAAAGTGATGCCCAAAATGCGGTACTGCGCATTTTTGCCGAGTAGTGCCGCGTGCAAATTTCTTAAAATCCATGGAAATGGATGTCCAAAATGCCTGGCAAACGAGTGTAGTGCATGTTAGAGTAAGTGAGTGTGTAAGGGGTAATGATAGGCCAAGGAGAAGGAAGGAAAGATCACGCGCGGTCAGTGGCCCGTTTGGTAGGGTACTGCTCCGGCATTCGCCTGGTGTTGATCGGAGAAACTACGGAAATCTACCGATCAGAGCAGCCGGCCGCTAGAATTCTCGTCCAGTTAGCGACTGAATTCGACCTAGCTGAAAAGCTAGTGCCGAAAATCCTGCCGCCGTCGGGACTCGAACCTAGAGTCCCTGTCAGAGGTAACATCAGTTGATGCACTGATCCACCGCTCCCGGTGTCACATTGGGTACACACGGCAGCTCGTGATGTAGAGGGCAGTCCACTTACCTGCTACCTCCCCGGTGTTCAAATCTCTGTACCCATCGCATCAGGGACAGGAGAAGAACCGAAATAACACCTTTTTTTCCGTCGAGGGTCACACCAAAAGTCACAACCCATGATTATTTCAACCCTATTATGGTTTTCATTTCTCATGTAATCAATTTCTGTCGGTTATTATAATAATTAGTTACAGACATGCTAGAGTGCATTGCTAAACCATCCGCTGCCCCATGTTTAGTTAGAGATTTGCTTACAAATGTTCTGTATCCATGTTGTTGATATGTTGTGGAAAGAAGAATTTTTTGTATTCAATAATGGTATAAAGGAGTCTATGCGTCATTAATTTGCAAGGAACGATATAAATGCCTCCCAGATCACCAGATCTCACTCCCATGGATTTTTAATTTTGGAGAATGATTAAAGATAATACTGCAAATCCAGCCACAATCGAGGACCTAAGGACCTTCATTATGCTTTTCAGAACATTGATTCGAATCCAAAGTTGTGTGAAGAAATATGTTTATGTGTCCCAGATCGTCTTCGGAGATGTGTCGATGCAAAGGGAAAACAATTTGAAATAATGTACTATAAGTTAAGAGAATAAATGACTTGAATAAATAATTCAAATTAATGGGTAGTGACTTTTGGCCCACGCTGTGTAATATGAACATAATAAACAAATCTCTAATGTTTGATTTTATTTTCCTGCGACATTTTTTTAAAATGCAGGTAGGTAAATATATTATGGTTTCGTTAATAAATTTTATCATGAATAAAACTGTTTACAATATTATATGTAATATTTAAAGAAATTATATTTGTGTCCGCAATCCAGCAGAGATCCCAGGCCCCAGTCTCTCATTCTACAATTTCCTTCATTTTCTTCTCCCTCCACCAAGTAATTAATCCATTCAATGTGAATCCACAAATTTTGATAGATTACAAGAAAAGATCAGAAATGTAACTGAAATAGATTTGAAATAAAATAACAAAAAATATTCACTTATATCCACTTTATGCAATAGTGTACGAAGAGGATGTTTCGTTTTGAGAAACACAACCGATTGTGTGTGCCGTACGGACGTGTGTTATCACTCATAGACAGGAAGTCGCATTCCACCATCGCCCCCTCCTCACGGACAGGAAATGGTGGAGATATACTAATGCAAAACTGTCGTGTTATTGTTTCGTTAGGAAGAATATGGTCATCAGGTTTTCAATTCTTGTCCAAAGTAAGTTATCACTGGCTATAGTTTTTTATAGTTCATTTTGAAGAATACAGGAAACACATCAAGACAAATGTTAGGAGGAAAATTAATACGTAGTTAAAAATTAGTTCCCGCGGAAAACTTTAACCATTCTTGTAGTAGCTTTGATTGTAAAATACTGAACAGGAAGAAAAAATGTCTAAAACCGGCTGCATTGTAGGAAGAAATACACATGTCTGATTCCACATTGAACATAAAAGTTTCATACATATCTCTGTTTTTCCTTTACATACTGCCTTTCTTGCTGTCAACGGTGCATTCAGAGAATAATTTAATTGTTAAGGAAATACACTTTCAATAAAATACTCCAACTAGAGAACATAAAATGTACATAAGAGTATAAGGTACACGAGATAAATGGTACATGAGATAATAAAAGGTACATACAACTAAGAACATAAAGGGCTTTATTACAGCCTACTACTTGTTTGTCTGTATTGCGAAAGAAAAAATCTTATATGAAAAAGGCAATGAAAATATTATTAATTTAAAAAACGTTTTCTAAATAATCAATTTTTCCAAAAACAAACAATTGCAACCTCTAAAGAGTCCCAACAACAACAGTAGTTAAGATGACAAATTAGCTGTTTCCCAAGAAATTTCAAAACCATTAACTCAGAATCCCCTTTTTCTGAACGAACGAACGAACGAACGAACGAACGTAATTCGCATCCTCACTGGTTGGCAGGGAGAGGCCTTCCCAAGCTTTCAGCCGTCGCCCGACGCATCGCCTGTCGAAAGAGTCGCTGCGACCGGCGACACCTAATTCGATTACATACACGTCCAACAGGTTGGCGGCGCCGGAGACCTGTCGCTTTACAAGCGACGTGCAGCGAACTCGCTTCGAAGTTCGCATCGGCCGAGATGGCTCAGGGCAACAGCCATTTCCGCTGGAAAGTTTCTGGACAGGAGGTCCTGGGCTTCGAGTCCCAATAGTGATGAATTTTCGACACAAGTAATGGTAGCTAAGCTTGGTCGAGATTAGCCGCTACTCGGAAGAGAATTCTAGTGACGGGCTGCTCTGATTGGTATATTTCCGTGGTTTCTCTGATCAATACAAAAATTTCACATACAATACATGTACATTATTTTACAACACTTTGCCAGATGACATTCAACGATTAAATTCGATAGAAAAGTTTTAATCGAAAGTGAAATGGTTTCTGTTGCACAACTGTTTCTATACAATTAGAGACCATACTGAGCATCACAAGGAAAGTAACATTAATTTTAACAGTGATATTTAATGTATTATTTACCATTGGACTGTATAATTCTAAACAATATGTAACAAGTATTGTATCACAGCTTCTGGGTCAATGACCCCCATCTCGATCATGTTTTTCGTCCAATTTCCCTGATCCATTGAGCAAATGCTGAGATGGCCCCTTGTTTGCCTTCTGGACATAAATGTAACATCATTATCTGTGCACGTCTTGTAGAATTCAGTGGGAAATACAGTTATTTAAATTTTCGTTTCCATGTTGTCGCGACAGGAAGTATTATTCCTTCACGAAGGACATCATGGATAAGAGCCAAAAATTTATTGCTTATTTATCGTTGAAACTAGATTTTATTACATGGGAGTATTTTTTTCATTCAAAATTCTAGTAGGATATGACTTAGTGTAGGGATCACAGAATTTTGAAAATGTGCACAGAATTCACTTCTCCCCATAGCACGTCATACACAGTTTTAACTGTTTTTTTGACGTTAAATAAATAAAAATTAAATAGAAATCAACACCAGGCGAACCATACAGAATAGAATTACAGACGGGTCACAGACCTCGTACGATCTTTCTTTTCTCATCCTCCCGTCTCTTCCTCGCTCCTCACACACATTCGTGCATTAACACTACCTCACACGAGAGACCTCCTCACTGGAGACCGGTGAGGAGCTTAGAGCTTGTCCTATGTGGGGAAGGAGAAATTCTCTGGGGAAGATACCTGGAAGTGGATACCCCGGCAAGCTGATGTGTAGGTCAGCGCCAGATCTCATGATTCAGAGGGGGGGGACACTACCTACCTTACAACTAATAACATGCACTCACGGAACTAATAACCAAAGGTTCAGGCGCCAGGGAAAACTAAGTACTCACTCACAAATAAAAGTATCCAAAGTTTTTTATGACAATCTTTTATTCAGTAATTTCACGTTTCGTAACTCGTTTTGTTACATCTGCTGTGTAACAAAACGAGTTACGAAACGTTGTGAAATTACTGAATAAAAGATTGTCATAAAAAATTTTGGATACTATTATTTGTAAACATATATTGACAATCAAGAAGAAATATTGATTTACTAAGTACTCACTCACTTCAAAGTTTGCTTAATGTTCTTTTCTCTCGCTAGAATCCGTTCATTCGTGTGCCATGTAGGTCCCGTGCACTGATCTGCTGTTATGGATTGGTCATTTCTGCGTAAGAAAAATATTTGGGTGTCCTGTGAATTGAACCGAAGTCATTTGACAGGTGTTTTGAGAACCGAATTCTATGCACCGAAATTACAACTTAAGGTATGTTCCATAGAGGTATTTATTCGTGAATTTCAGTTTCATACACATTTCTACGCAATTCGTTCGTTTTTTACTTATTCTTCCTATTATTATTATTATTATTATTATTATTATTATATTATTATTATTATTATTGTTTATCGAATATAGCGTTTTGTTTTTTAGAATATAATGTTTTGTTTTTTTTTAGATTTCGAACTGTGAGTTGCTGGCTCCTGAATGTGATTGTTTTCGCCTTGGCTACATATCGCAAACATTTATCAATTGGTGTAAAATGCTGTTTTCATCATTAAAAATATGTGACAGTCTCATCACATACTACAATGTATATATAGATACATAACAAACATTTTTCTCTTCTATAAATGTCTATACCGAACATGCTTTTTGCTTCAATATGCGGTGGTTGGGAGTTATCTGGAAGGACAGCTGTTATTAGTTATGTATTCTCAAATATATTTAAAATGTTCAGAAATATGTCCAAAATTCGAGTTATCAGTAATGATGCAAGTTTCACATATTTTTCTAATTGAGAAATCAAGAAATAGTCATTTGAATTACTTTTTATCAGGGAACTAAGGAAAAACTTTCCTCAGCAAATCATGGCCACATCATATCGCTTTAGACACTTCATTCTCATGTGAAGCAGAGCGTGATAGCCTTTGATACTCAAACGTTTTGCATAAAAAAAGTATAACGTTTGGCTTTCAATTTACTATTATCGCATAGCATTACGTTTTAACGGTTCAATTGCAGAAATATATTTGTGCTTCCTTTTTCAATTTATTATCGTATATTTTTCTCGTAATATCTCAGAATATACAAATAAAACAGAAGTCAATCGATTTTCGCTAATTCCAGACTGCTTATAACTGTAACCGGTTTCTGACCAGAAGCAATCCCTGTAGCCTACTCTAGCTGAAATCCACACTTTACGAAAGAGGTTTGTCCTTCAGCAGAGAAATTTAATTAAAGCGTATTACAGAATATGTAATTAAACATCTAAAATCCAATTAAAATTATAATATTAGTTCGGAGAAACTGCACATTCTGGAGCTGATCATGTTAAGAAAGTGATTAACATACTTTCTTAAGAAAATAAATAGGCGTATTAAGCAAACAAAATAATAAAAAATGAACTAAAATGTTTAATACAGTCGTGAAGATTTTTTAATGTTGCGATTTACCATGGTACTCAAAAAAGTGCTTGAATTCATAAAAATTCGCAAACGTTCATATTCACGAGAAAGCTATTTTGCATGTAAAAATTATTTTCCATTTAACATTGATATTCTATGGAAATGAATGTAGGGTAAATGGAGGTCTTCCGACAAATTATAGTAGAATTGTATACTCTTCCATGTTAATTCCATTTTACCTTTTATTCATCTATGTCGTATATAACAAATGAAAAAAGTTGTTCATTTAGTCGATATAAAAAATATTTTAATAATAATATTGTTACTATATTTTTAATTATACCACTATGTTTTAATGCTATGTATCTTTGACTCTTTCCAGTTTTGCACATTTCTGCAACGTGTTCGTCCTAATTGCAAATGTCAAGAATAGAGACTATCACATCGATTCCCACAAACGTGTTTTAGGAGACAACTTTCTGTCTCCTACCCTATTTTCCAATAATATCCCATCGGTTTGGATTTCTGTTAATGAAACGCATCATTCAGATTTATATAAAACTTTAACTACGAACGAAAATTCGGACGTAACACAGAAAGAAAAAGTTTTAAATGCCGCTGACGCCGCGGCCTTTATATCATCGGTACAGAAACGTTAAAAACCAAACATGATGTAATATAGATAGAAATTTATTCTACAATTGGGCAGATGATGCCCGGTGGCAGAATGCAAAATAACAATTACAAATAACATAATAATATATAAAAAATAAATATAAACAAACAAATTGACTTTGTCATTTCCTATATATGCAGATGGCATTTAAATTCCTATACTAAACATTAAAATGCATATACACAACATATAAATGAATAAACCTACATATTACTATACTAAACATTAAAATGCATATACACTAACATATAAAAAAATATGTACAGTATATGTACAGAAAAATGACGCAACGACAATTTTCGATATAAATTTCACCTAGTTTCATTATCACGCTCCTGGCATCTCTTTTCGAAACTTTCTGTGCTTTGCTATGCGTCTGGTGTGATTAGTTGCTTTTGAAATGTTTCGAGAGCGTTCTAATATGTTGGATTAAGTGATTATTTAGTGATAAATACAATATGTACTGCAATCAAATGTTTCGTTCCTTGCTCAATCCTAATACAAAGTAACTTAATATCTTACAATAAATGGTATGTTTAACTGTTAGTTCTTCACCGCATTTTGCGGTATCCAGAGAAAATATTTTCATCACGATTGCGGGCAGAAAACGAAATGACCGCGTAAAATACTCGTTACTGCAGTTTCGATACCAAGAGAGTATCGCTTAGAAGATATCGTCGTTTACCATCCAATTTCTGTACAGAAAAATGAAGAAATGATTTTCGTAGGACACATGATCTTACCCACGCTCACACAGCTTACTTGAGAAAGGATTAAGAACAAGTTCAAGAGTAACGCAACTGCAGTGCCTCTGACGGGAGGTCCTAGGTTCGAGTTCCGACGGTGGCAGGATTTGCGACACTACCTAGTTAGATAAGTCACGTTCTATTGCTGTCTGGACGAGAATTGTAGCGGTCGGCGGTTATAAACGGGTGTTTTCCTTAGTTTCTCCCATTAATACTAGGCGAATGCCGAAGTAGTAGTACCCCATCCACAAGGCCTCAGACCGCGCGCGATCATTCCTTCCTCCTCCTTGTCCTATCCTCATCCCTTACTTACGCACATTTACATTAATATACTACACTACCACACATGCCGGGAGACCGGTCTGGAGTTTAGAACTTGTCATGGCTGGAGCGGTGCCCCGCTGGTAGGGGACACCTGGTTGGGGAATCGCCGTTAATCGACGGTAGGTCGGCGACGGATCTCACCATCCAATGGCAAAACCTCTCAAGGAAAACACATGTACTACATTTACCCGAAATAACTAATAAATTAAATCACAAGTAAACATCGATGAGTGAGGCGGGATTCAAACCCGCGACCCTCCGAACCGAGGCTGTTTAGGTGGTCTTCACGATGTCAGCTGCCCAGGTCGACTAGTCTTTCTGAAATATGTTAGTGATAGTTTGTAATTTTGACACTCAAGGTTTCTTGGTTGGTTGGTTAGTTAGTGATTCTGGGCGCGTCAACAGCTTAGGTCATTAGTGTAGTGCGTGTTTTTCCATCTGAAGGTTGCGGTGATCTTCCCCTGCTGGATGGCGAGATCCGGCGCCGACCTGCCGTCGGCTAGCAGGATTTGCCCCTAACCAGGACTCTCCCACCAGCGGGGCACCGCCCCAGCCGGGACAAGCTCTAAGCTCCCGACCGGTCTCCCGGAATATGTGATAGTGTAGTGCATGTTAGTATAAGTGTGTGCGTGTGTGTGTAAGGGGAGAGGATAGGACAAGGAAGAGGAAGGAAAGATCGCGCGCGGTCCGTGGCGCGTTTGTTAGGGTACTACTGCGGCATTCGCCTGGCGTTGATCGGAGAAACCACGGAAGTCGGCCACAAGAATTCTCCGCCAGATAGCGACTGAATTCGACCTAGCTGAAAAGCTAGTGTCGAAAATCCTGCCGCCGTCAGGACTGGAACCAAGGACCTCCCGGCTGGAGGGTCTACAGTGACATCAGTTGATAAACTGTGCTACCGCTCCCGGTTTGACACTCAACGAGTGATCCGATGTGGGTTGGGAAATGGAACAAACCGAAACAGCAGCACGAGGATTTCAAAACAGCTACAGTCTCTCGACCTTTTGTTTTAAAGGGGAACTGGTGATAACGCTTCAGCGAGCGAATGCAGAAACCCACTAAATAAATGAGAAATCCACTGCAGATCCTCAACTCACAGGTAGAACACATCACGAAAATGTCAAAATAAACCAATTCTTTAATGGATAATTTTACCTTCAAATAAAATAGAATTCTCTTGGAAATTAAAAATGTATAAACTTCTGAGAACAAATACTATGTGGCTAGGCCGAAGGCCTTTAAGCCATTACAATACCTAAATTCTACCGCGTTCTAACCTTTCGAATTCTGGTATTCACTCCAAATGGTCTCTCCATCGTATCAAAGCCGCAGAATAGAGACCATAAGGCACAGCTGAGGAAAACAACCCTGAAGGGGAGAAAGACCTCTGTCAGAAGCCGAGTACAAGCTCATCTATCCGACTTTTTTAAACTATTTCTTTCTTTCTTGAATTAATGAATGTATTGGTAAGTTAAGCTCCATTCAAAAGATAATTCAGCTTATCTGCATCACCAAATTCCGCAGCAACTTTGAGCCGATTCTGTGGTAGTGATTTATAATTAAATCACAAGTAACACAAGTAATCAATACATACATCAATGCGTCATTCTACATCAAAAAACAAACAGAGCTTACATTTTTATAACTTAATTTTATTGCTGTGTATTTTTCTGGAATAATATTCTAGTCTATTTCAGACAGAGATAATACACAAGTAGAAAGCATTTTAATCCAGAGCATACGGTATAGATAAAAATATTTCAAAAATTATTTCTTATTTTAAATAAACACATGTTCTTAGATGCGTTAATTAGAAATCAAAGAAAAGGTGATGAATACTTTCCAAAACAACTACCTAAAGCTGAGTATTTTCAGTTGATAACAACCTGCTTGCAGTATAAAATTCAGCCAGCACTACGACAGCATATAATTTAAAATACTTTCAGACATTGTTTAGAGATGAAATCCTCATTATTAGTACTTATGATAATACAATTTGGCTTATTTCTTACTCTACGACTTCTTGTTAACAGTTTTTCATAATCACGAATTAATGTGAGAATGATATTCAACAAGCTAAGTGTGAGCAGAGTAACAGAACTTTCAACACAACACAAACATTTTTCAACGAATAAAAATATCATGAAATATCACCAAAAACAAAATATGCTTTCATCACAAATGTGAAACAAATGGTCTCTAAAAACAGCAAGTCAGTATGACAATCCAAATTTGCGAGCAAAGAACATTAATCATTAAAAGAATTTTACGAACATTTAATAGGATATGCATTCTACAAACACAACGAGCGTGTATCTCCATAGAGCTGTTAACATTTAAGTGAATATTTTTACAAAAAAGTTAATTGCTGATTTATGGGTATCATTAGTTACTGCACGAGCTATGAATTTGTAATTTAATTAATATTATGATAAAGCTTTGAGATGTTAATTGTTAATTTATTGTAGGATTAGATACCCTGTTATTTGTCATGTAAATGAATAGTCTTCAGCCTTGAATATGCAAATGGGGGTTCTTTGCCTTCGCTCTACCAAGTCGTGTGTGGCTTTCGCTGCCGTCACGTGTTAAGATGCGAGTGGCTTTCTCCACAGATTTTACGATACAAAAATCCTTTAACGCACAATAATTAGCCATTCCGCTAATTTCTAAAGAATGGGATATTATGTAATCGATTTACAGGCAATTCTCAAGTGATGTTCACCATCCATTAGAACCAATTATCCAGTCAAAAATAATATATCCGAGTGGTTTACATCTGGCGATGTTTCTCGGTTCCTCTTTTCTAGCCTTCTCTATCCACTACATCTCCCTTTGTCAAATTTCTTGTCGCCATCGCAGTCAGTATTCCTTGTTTCCATGGGGTTTATAGCCTGCTCCGCCGTCTTCTATAGTGTGGTATCCATTTATATCCTTGTTTAGGCCACCTCTCTTCTGACATTCTCAGTAGATGCCCCTGCCATTGAAGTTGTTTTCGTTCTACACTATCTATTATATCGTTTTGAATTTCCATTTTCTCCATTACTTCTTCATTACGTATGTAGTGTAAACGAGATATTCTGCAACTTCGTCGCAAAAAGCCCATTTGGATCGTCAATAATCTCTTTTTGTTTTGTTTTTTTGTTGCTTTGAGTTATGACTCAGAGGTATGGGAACTAAATAAAAATAAAATAGATGCATGTATACGTCAAAAGATGTTAAGACTGAAAAATTGATGATCATGAATATAGGCCGCTAGAATTCTCCTCCAGTAGCGACTGAATTCGAACTAGCTATGTATACTTCGATTTATTTTTAGAGGCACTGGGCGTAAGTCAGAAGTTGCAGTGTCATCCAATCGGAAACTTTAACGTCACTACAATGCCAATTAAACATCAAATGTCATTATAAATAAATCGAAGTAAGGCTAGTTGTCGACCATCCGCCCTGGTCCAGACTCGAACCCTAGAAATTTCCGGTCAACGTTGCTGCTACGTCAAAGCTGTTGTTGAGCATCGCAGCTGTAAATTGATTGATTTTTTCGTGTTTCCGGGCGCGTCAACTGCTTCGGTCATTAGTCCTGTTAGTGTAGTGCATGTTTTTCTCGATATATGGCGGTAAGCTTCCCCCGCTGGATGGCGAGATCCGGCGCCGACCTACCGTCGGCTAGTGGGGTTTCCCCCTAACCAAGACTCTCCCATCAGCAGGGCACCGCCCCAGCCGGGACAAGCTCTAAGCTCCCGACCGGTCTCCCTGAATATGTGGTAATGTAGTCCATGTTAGTGTAAGTGTGTGTGTGTAAGGGGAGAGGATCGCGCGCGGCCCGTGGCCCGTTTGATAGGGTACTGCTCCGGCATTCGCCTGGTGTTGATCGGAGAAACAACGGAAAACTACTGATCAGAGCAGCCGGCCGCTAGAATTCTCCTCCAGACAGCGACTGAATTCAACCTAGCTGTAAAACTAATGTCGAAAATCCTGCCGCCGTCAGGACTCGAACCTAGGACCTCGCGGTCAGAAGCCAGGGAGTGACATCAGTCGATGCACTGAGCTGCCGCTACCGGTCGCAGCTGTAAAGTAACCGGAGCGTTGTCGCAAGTGTTCCGCTTTGCTGAGTCTCCCGGCAAGGGAGCGCTGGTGTGCTGAGGCTCCGTAGGCCGGCGGCAGCGAAGACGCCAGGCGCTGGACCAGAGGGCCGCCCCCGGGGACGAACCCCGGCCCTGAACCCCCGGCCCGAGGCAGAAATAGCGCGCGGAAGGTCAGACGGCGCCCAGCGGCCCACAGGCTTGCCAACTGGGGAGTTTCACCTTAAAATGGCAGATTTTTGTTGTTGCGGGATGGGCATAACAATGGAATGAGGAGAAAACGTTTTCAAATTGTATTGTTGTTTCATTTTTGTACTAAACATTTTTTTACAGCTCTACTTACTTTATCATTCTATCAGCATTTCTACTTGAAATTATGTTTTTTGATTTTTTTTTCAAATTTTAATTCTAGGGATCCGATGTCTTGACTTCGGATTGACTTAAACATTATTATGCTCCATTTCAAAAATACGTTATGGACTTGTAAGTTCCCTGCAATGCGGCAACCAAATAACATTTACAGTTAATTTGAACAACTTGTTTGTTATTGTCAACTTATTAAAAAGCAAATTTATACAAACACTTTAACCTAATTGTAATCAGTTTTGTTTTTATTACTCTTTGGTGCCTGTGAAATAAAAATCATTAATATGAATTTATCAAATTTGAATGTAGACTTTAATTTTGTACTATTTTGATGAATCGATGACATTTGGTTAAAGTTTTTAAGTCTTCAGCCCGAAATTTAACAAACAGAATAATGGCGTACTCATACGCCTTAAAACTAAACTAACAAAAGAAAAAGGAGAAAGATTTATTTTGCTTCGTTATCGGCCGCTATCCTGATTTTCCGCATTCGTTGTGAACCTGGGCCGCAGAAGACGAGAGAGAAAGAAAGAAAGAAAGAAGCGAGAGAAAGAGATAGAAAGAAAGAGAAAGTGAGCGAGAGAAAAAAAGAGAGAAAAGGTGTGTGTGTGTGTGTGTGTGTGTGTGTGTGTGTGTCAGAGAGAGAGAGAGAGAGAGAGAAAATTCGAGATAAAGAGAGGAAAGAAGAGTCGCACAGGGAGAGAAAGAAGGATACCGTAGGCTTAAGCGGCCAGTCATAATCTGGGCTGTCCGGGTGACGCCGCATCGAAGGCTGGGGTGCCGCCGTTTCGACCGGACATATCGCGGTCCTCTTCAGGGCTGTACTGAGAAACTGGCAGGGCTGTATTGCAAATCGGCAGTACAGTCCCGAAGAGAACCGCGATATGTCGGTCGAAACGGCGGCACCTCAGCCTTCGACGCGGCGTCACCCGGACAGCCCAGATCAGAGAAAGAGAGAAACTGTTCCGAGACCGGAAGGCGCAACGGCCTGGCCCACGGCGCGTCGTGCCAATGCAGAGGACGCAGCAGAATGCCATTAGCGCACCCGCCAGCCGGAACCCAACGCGTCGCCCGGAGGAGGCGAACACACCGCGCGTGAACCCGTTCGGGGGGGGAGGGGGGGGGCAGGTGGGAACCGGTACGGCGCCCGCCGAGTCGCCCCACGCACAGTGCTCGCAAACGGGTTCGCACACGCGCAGCGCATCCACTTTATTAATGTCATCCGTCCCGTCGTGCATTTATTTATTGTTTCTTCTGATTCCTTATAGTACCGACGATCTAGATTTATAATTAACCTCTTTAGTCTACGGTGGAGGATAAAAGAAACTGGAAACTTTGTGGTATTGTTATTAACGTAGTTAGATCGATAAACAGCAAATAGATAACCGACTCGCAGTTCGATTTGAGATTTGGAAGACTGTTGTCACAATTCTGTTCGAGATTTACTGTTCCTTATTTTTATAAAGAGTCAAAAAAGTTTTGAGATCGTTTTAAAACACACATTTAAAATATTCATTTCCTTCACTGTCTTTTATTATACCCAAAGATTAGTATAGCGTTTCGGCTTATCTGTTCTCCATCTCCAGGCACATATCGATTTCATAAAAAAAAAACAGTATCACATTAATTTTTTTGGTTTGTTTCGTGGACCAATTATCAACAATACTGATGAAATTTCAACAATACCTTGAATATTCTGTAGTGTTACATTGACACTAACATGGCACATCAGTTGAGACCTTTCAAGAAGACTTAAGAAGACTCCAGCTGTCATGATCCCTTAATATGTATAATTAGTTTGTAATTTATGTATTTATTTAATTAATTCAATTATTCATTCATTAAATCAAATTCAGCTCATTCAATCATATTCCTTCATTCAATCATATTCAGCTATTCAATCATATTCATTCATTCATTCAATCATATTCAGCTATTCAATCATATTCATTCATTCAATCATATTCATTCATTCAATCATATTCAGCTATTCAATCATATTGATTCATTCAATCATATTTCATATTGATTCATTCAATCATATTCAGCTATTCAATCATATTGATTCATTCAATCATATTCAGCTATTCAATCATATTGATTCATTCAATCATATTCAGCTATTCAATCATATTATTCATTCAATCATATTCAGCTATTCAATCATATTATCATTCAATCATATTCATTCATTCAATCATATTCATTCATTCAATCATATTCAGCTATTCAATCATATTCATTCATTCAATCATATTCAGCTATTCAATCATATTCAGCTATTCAATCATATTCATTCATTCAATCATATTCAGCTTTTCAATCATATTGATTCATTCAATCATATTCAGCTATTCAATCATATTCATTCAATCATATTCAGCTATTCAATCATATTCATTCAATCATATTCATTCAATCATATTCATTCAAATTCATTAAACCATATTCATTCCAATTCATTCAATCATATTCATTCAAATTCATTCAATCATATTCATTCAAATTTTCAATCCTTTCATTCCTTCAATCAATCATCGTATTCATTCATATTTATTTTTTAATATTTGTTATTATTTATTTATTTATTTCCTTGTTTGCCTTTGGCGGCGTTTCGGCCCCATTCCTAGCGGCGCGCGTCCCATGGGGAGGCGTCGCGCCGCGCGGCGCCGGAATGCCGAGCGGCCGCCCGCCCGGGGGAACCGGTTCCCGCAGCGGGAAGCGAAGCGAAGCGAACCGACTCGGCGATTGATGACTCACTCACCCGCTCACCCACTCGCGCGCAGGCGCAGGTGGCGAGGCGCGGGGCACGCGAGCGAGCTCTGCGTGCGCCTGCACGTGCGTGCCGATTCTGCGTGCTTATAATTAACGACGCTGCGCTGGTTGATTGGAGAGTGAGTGTAGGTAATGTTTCCGGGCGGCGACAAATTCGGTCATTTGTCCTGTGAGTAGAGTGAATGCTTTTTGTAAGCGGGAGATAGCGGTTTTTCCTGTGTTGCTGAAACCGGAGACCCGGCGCCGACCTATACGTCGGCTAGCGGAGGTTTTCCATCCAAGTATCTCCTACAGTGGACTACCGCTCCAACCTGGAGGAGTTATAAGTATTTTCTGCTTTTCAGATTGATTAATTGGTTATTTCAAGTTTCCGGAGACCTCAACTACTGTGGTCTGGTAAGTGCAGGGCATGTCATATCCCGAGAGCTCCCATTATCTACTCGAAAGTGAGATTCCACACTGTCGGATTGCGAATTTTTCTCTCGCTAGGTGTCCTTCCCAAAGTAGCAGCGCCCCAAACGGTAAAAGTTCTACGCTCCGAACGTCTCCCAATTGATTATTTCGTGTTTTCATGTCAACAATTACAGACATTACTCGCGTAGAAGCAGTGTACGTTATATGTTGGAAGGTGGCCGTGTTCCCCCACTGGAACGTACGGCCCGGCGTATATTTGAGTTTGTTTCCCCTCCAGCCATCTGCCACAGTAGGATACAGCCCCTGCCGGCACAAGCCTTAAGCTCCTGACTGGTCTCCCGAGGTACGTGCGAGATAGGGGCATGGATTGATTGATTGATTTTTTCGTGTTTCCGGGCGCGTCAACTGCGTTGGTCATTAGTCCCGTTAGTGTAGTGTATGTTTTTATTCCTCGGGAGATGGCGGTGATATGCCCCGCTTGATGGCGAGATCCGGCGCCGACGTACCGTCGGTTAGTGGGGCTTCCCCCTAACCAGGACTCTCCCACCAGTGGGGCACCGCCCCAGCCGGGACAAGCTCTAAGCTCCCGACCAGCCTCCCAGAATATGTGGTAGTGTAGTGCATGTTAGTGTAAGTGTGAGTGGATGGGGAGAGGATAGGACAAGGAAAAGGAAGGACAGATCGCGCGCGGTCCGTGGCCCGTTTGGTAGGGTACTGCTCCGGCATTCGCCTGGTGTTGATCGGAAAAACCACGGAAAACCACCGATCAAAGCAGCCGGCCGCTAGAATTCTCCTCCAGACAGCGACTGAATTCGTCCTAGCTGAAGAGCTAGTGTCGAAAATCCTGCCGCCGTCAGGACTCGAACCTAGGACCTCCCGGTCAGAGGTGCTGCAGTGACATCAGTTGATACACTGAGCTACCGCTCCCGGTAAGGGGCATGGAGAAAAAAGAAAAAATCCGCGGGGCGCGTTCGTTTAGGAATTGCTCAGCATTCGTCTGTTGTTGATAGAAGAAACCACGGAAAACTACCAATCAGAACAGCTGACCGCTAGAATTCTACTCCAGGCTGCGGCTCAATTCAATTCGTCTATCTAGCTTTCTAGCTGTAGTTATTCCTTGGAGCTCTAATGTCTGCTTTTGGTTGTCCTGTGCATGCTCTTATTAGCTTCATAATACATATTTAGTGGTTTCATTAGCCGAAGCACCAGGCGTTGACCAGGCGTATCCTTATCACAATATCACAACCATCAATTAGACGGGGAAAAAGAATTAATTATTTCTGAACTCTCCATTCCCTATCCCGGTCAACCTAGGAAGTTATTGGGAACAATGTTATCATTTTAACAATATGCTTAATGTCTGTAATGAATAAAATAATAAACATTATCCCAAATTGTCGAAGATACAATAATTTTTAATTTCGCGCAGACGATCAAGTTCGTGTAATTATTAACAATCTTAGAAAATCACTTTTAAGATACTCAAAGGTCAATATATAACAAAATAATTTTTTGCAGTGTAGTAATCACTATACACTTTTTCAAAACGTCACTTCTAATACGAAAACGATCGTTCGCCCTGTTGATGCAAATAGTAATGCCACACTTGCGTAGTGTTCATATCGCTCACCATCTATTTCTAGGTATCAGGAATCTAACCCCAGACAAATTGCCGCTGGGGTCCCCCAAGGTTCGCCGCTATCCCCAACCCTGTTTAATCTGTACACTGAAGACATTCCTACTTCCCATCAAATAAATACCGCCCAATTCGCCGATGACACTGCCTTATACATCTCCGGTACTTCACTACAAACTCATCAATTCCAGCTCCAACAGCATCTAAATCTAATAAGAAATTGGGCAAGTAACTGGAAAATCAAATTAAATCCCTCAAAATCAGCAGCAAAAATCTTATTAAAACCTTTGCATATCCATCCCCGCTACTCATAAATAATAACGCTATAAATTGGACCCCAATCACGAAAACAATAAAATATATTGGATTAAATTTAGACACTATACTTAATTGGAAACAACACATTGAAATAAAAACACAACAGGCAAAAACCAAATTAATCCAATTAAGACCTTTACTAAACTCATACAACCATCTCTCACTGTCAAATGCACTAACGCTATACAAATCATTCATTCGCCCAACACTATTATACGCATGTCCGATCTGGACCAATGTCGCCAAAACCAATTTCAACAAAATGCAAATATTTTTAAAAAAATTTAAGATTAATAACAAAAGCTCCATGGTTTATTAGCAATAAACAACTACATCACGATCTAAACATAAATGAAATAGATCACCAAATAGCACACCTATCAAACAACTTTTACACTAATTTACCCTTCATAAAGACATCAACTCGCTACAGACTCGGAAAAGATCCCAGATACAAAACCAGAATAAAGAACAGATTCCCGCTCCGTTCTTTCCTCTAGATATTTTCAAATATTGACTAATTCTGTTGAGGTGCTATCTGTTTCCTCTCCCTATTAAAGTTTGTTAAGTACAATTTTAAACTAGATTAAGTTGATTAAATTAAGTCCCCATACAATTGCAAAGTTTCACTTGTAAACTGAACATTGTAATTTCAACTACACAATATATTTTTAAAAAAAGGTATCAGGAATACGAACTCTGATCGATCCTTGTGGAATTTTTGGTGGTCAAATCATTTTCCCGGATTCTCTCCTTTCCTTTCCTTTGGCTCTTATCCTGCCATCGCTTTATCAGTCAAATCATACCGCGCGTCCCTCAAAGTATTCGCTTTAAGTATGGCCCAAAAGACTTAAGTACTGAGGATCATAATAAAAATATAAAAACATTATGTTGCAAATAGTTCACTAGTAAAATGGAATTGGTCTTAAATTGACGAAATTAGCGGAAAACAACTGTGTTTTTCTCTCCAATCACTTCTGCATGCTTACGACCTAACATGCAATAAAATGCTTCGGAAATTGTAATTTCTCATTTTAAAAATATATAACAAATATAATTCCGAGAGCCACGTGATTGACATACTATCCTTTTATTCAGAAAACGTAGATCAGTGTTTCTGCGATGACAGAGATTTGAGTTTTCGATTACCTGGTGTTTGCACACGAAGCCACAATTTCTTTTCGGATAAAAACACGCAATTTAGTTATCGTGGAATCTCGATATCACAATAATTACATGTCAAGTGCAAATTCATGTCTGAAAACTTCCATACCCACAAGCAAGATAAATTTACGAAAAAATGCGCACATTCTAAAATAGAAGTAATAAAAACGATAATTTATTAAGAGCGCCAGGTCCCCTCAAGTTGTCCTGTCAACGATTTTCTTTCATTAATTTCTTTGATCCAGGTGCAGGCCAGATCTAATCAATTACGTGAAGTTGAGAGAAACCTGGGAACTGGAAAGTCAAGCCTCACCGGATAGTCGGGACATATAATTATACCGACCGAAATTAATGTTACACTGATAGCCGTACAGTGTTTCACAAACACTGTAGATGCGAGACAAGATACAAATTAATTGAAAGAATATCAATCTCGTTCAAACACGATTCTGATTTAAGCCCATGAATGTAGGGTACGACTAGATGAAACTTACTTCTCAAGGCACATTGAGCCAGATACCCAGTTCTAAGTTCGCGTTGCTTTCGTTAAAACGTATTACCATTAAATTTCGTATCACTCTATTAATTAAACGCATTTCAACATATATTCTTAAATGAACGTGTTCTTCATTGAACGTTTCATTCATATAAATGTATGAATTAAACAGACTGAATTGACTTTATTGAATAAGAGAGTCAGATGACCATTACATTTCAATTTTTCATTCTATACCATACTACGTATTACATAGTAAAGAGAAAGTACTGTAATACTGTAACCTACGATTTTTTGACAGAACAATTCGTACTGTAGTAATTAAATTCTCCATCACTTTGTGTTGTCACGTTTTTTGGTCATTACTGCAGAAAAATTGCTTGACGGCAAAACTTCTGTTTGAGGTCAACGCAAGCCCCTAAATAGTTCATATGATTTTCTCCAAAACTGCGGTTTTCCTATGAATCTGGCCTTACATAAGTCCGGCGAGTTTGAAAAGGATATTTTGATGTTTGGGACATTGTTTACATGACGTTAACTTCATGAAATTAACTTCATGTTTTCATTACTTTTCCGTCCGGTAAAACAAAGAACGACTTAAGATTAACGGGGAAGGTCTCATTTTTGTTGAAATCTCTGAAATTTCGAAAATTGCAAAAATTCAATTTTTTCAGTCTGTTCCTTCAACTATAATATTCAGGACAGACTTTTTTGCTTAATGAAATCTGTTCTCCAAAGCAGGCCTTTAAATAAGGTTGTGTATAGTTTTTCGAAAATATGAGTGGTTTAAGCACTATTTCGCATGAAATACAGGCAATTTTTAAGCAATTATTTTCTTCAAAATATCTAGAATTTTTTAAATTTTTTTCTTCAATAGAACAAGGGACACTCTCCCTGAATTTTCGAAAATTGCAAAACTTTCAAACAATCCCAGAAAGTATGCCCTGTTGTTGAACCACTATTTTAGGTCCACATTTTTTGCCAGCTCTCTTATAAATGGGAAACTAAATCTAAAGATTAAAATACATCTGAAAAACCATTATTAGTAATGAATGTTAATAGTCAGCAGCAATGAATTATATGACGGCAATAAATATAACACCATATGCAAATAAAGATTGAATTTAAAATTAGTTAAGTAGAGACACTCGTCCCTACATCATCTCTTCACTTGAATAAAAAGAACTGTGCAGTTGAGCAAAATAATACTGCGAAAACAAGTCCTTAAGGCAGTAGCACTGACTGGCTCATGGTTAACTAACAGAAAATCACCAAGAACAAGATAAACGTAGCTCATGATACGACAATTTAAGAACACTCGCACACAATGATAGCAAAAGAAATATGCCAGGCAGTACACACTCTTTATTTACCAATTTGTTACAAAATAAACTGATATTGCATCAAAAACAACCTAAATTTCCTCTACCACAGCAATACTTAACCAACATTTTATAAATTCTAAAGCAAAGCAATTGCTAGCACATCAAAGGAGTCTACAGCCACAACTATCTAGTACCCATTACTTATTGGCAAATATTCCTTTTCCGTCTGTTGTATCCACTATATCTCTATAGATGAGGTGACATTAGTAAGAAAATTTCCAGAACATTGACGAATGTGTATGCTACAAAATTCATTCAGTGACGTTCGTTTTTTAACTTCCACCAATAAAACATTCTTTATTTATTTGATTTATGTGTGTTAATTTATGAGATATCAAATGTTTGTGATTTAGTGGATGTTAAATAACACCCAGGTAGTTTTTGCAAATATTTGCATAATAAGATTAACTATTGCTTTAAAAAAATTGCCAATTGCTTGCAAGAAAAAATCTGTGACTTTTTTGTTAATTTTTTGTTACTCGTTTGTTTCACGGAATTCATTATTTGATTGGCGCATCACGGTCATTGATCCAGTAAGTGTGCTGTATGTTTTATCACGTGAGGTGGCAGTAATGTTCAACCGGTTGATAGCGACATCTGGCGCCGGCTCGAGAGGTTTTCTCCACCCAGGTATCTCCCCCCCAGCGGGGCACCGCCCCAGTCGGGACAAGCTCTGGTCTCCCAACATGTGTAGTGGTGTAGTAAATGCGTATGCAAGAAAGAAGCCAGGATATGACAACGAAGAGGAAGGCAAGATCGTGCGCGATCCGTGGCCCGTTTGTTAGGGTACTGCTCCGGCATTCGTCTGGTGTTGATCGGAGAAACCACGGAAAACTACCGATCAGAGCATTCGGCCGTAAGAATTCTTCTCCAGACAGCGACTGAATTCGACCTATAGTGCGAGTTTTCTAACCGTTCGTCTGGCAGATATTAGCTGTTGAGGTTTGATCCAATCGGGAGCTTATAAGTCACTATAGTGACGTCACTATGGTGACGGTTAAGCTCTCGATTGGATGAAACCGTCAACAGATGATATCTGCCAAACACACGGTTAGAAAATATCGTACTATAGTTAGTATCGAAAATCCTTCCACTGTCGGGAGTCAAGCCGAAGGACCTTCCGGTCACAGGCATTGCAGTGATTGCAACTGATGCCCTGAGCCACTTAATCCGGTGAATTCGTTATTCCATATCGCTGTCTCTGAATACTTTTTGTCCCTAAGATTCCTGTGCTCACTCGTCACCGCTTCCGCAGCTCCAAGTGTTCGTGGACGGTTTCCCCCTCCCCCGTCCGCCGAAACAAAAGGCACGCGCTGACGTCACGGAGGCCAGATGCTGCCTCCGAGTTACGCACGTCCCACGCACTAGGGAGAGGGGAAGAGAAGAGGGGGGAAAGAAACAAGCGAGGAGTGCACACGAATTGACGAGAAGAGAAATAAGTCGGGTTTTGTCCCCTCCTCTAGAGAACTGGATGTCACATGCTCGAAAAGTACGATGTCTTCTTGCCAGGTATACAATTAATCCATAATACGAGTTAGGAGTATTGAGTATTTGTTACCAGTACGGAATTTATTCATTCAATCCATATTACGGGCCTCACTTGTTTTTATAATTAAAAAAAATAAGAAAAGGGAAACAAATCACAAAGGGACACAGTACGTTATGAAGCCCACGTATGGAACCCTGCACAAAAATAAAGATTTATAAGACCATTGTAGAATGCACTGTCACTTCTGGAGCAGAAGTGTAGACAACTAAAGACACAAGATGTATCCATTTTTTCGATGTCAGGTCCCGGCAATACGAGGCGTATATTTAAAATTTCCACATTCTGAAGTGTTCAATTGCAGGAATCCAAATATCAGATGTTGGACAAGAAAACATTTCCGAGAGCGTTATTACTAGGATTCGTTCAAATTGTGTTGCATAAGCAAAGATAATGCTCGTTTCACTACTCATTCTACGATCATCCCCTCCTGAAATTCTGAATGTCGCCCTCTGCAGAAAACAATAGCCAATTCGTATCCTGGAGAGGAGGTGAGCGCGGTATGAAGATGAAGTACGAAAATTGGCAACGAAGTGCCAAGCTACTTGTTGCGTGAGTTTTTGGAATAAGAGACGACGATCTATTAGTGACGATGTTTATTCGTACGTCAGACTCAGTTATCATTAATGTCTTGCGCTCGCGTGTTGCTTTTTTATTTATTTCATTCTACTTTACGGCAAAAACAGTTACAAACTGTGTGTAACGTACTACGAAGATGTGTATTCTGTGCACGTTTTCGAAATTCTGAGATCCCTACCCTATACCATATACAAATTGAATTCTGAATACAGAAAGAAATGAGCGATTTTAGCAAGAATTGTACGTATACAAAATATTCGCCCCGATGTAATAAAATCTATTTTCAAAGACAAATCGGCTATAGATTTGAGATCTTAACCTTCATCAGGTTTTATTTTACATCGTATTTTAAACAATGAGTTAGTATTTCATTGCGTCTTCCATTGTAGTATTCAGACCTTTGAAAATGCGAAAAAATCTGTACAATTTCGAAGTACTTGAATTAAGCGCGTAAATATGCCCTCAACATGGCTGCCAGCGCAATCTTCAATTTGCAACACAGAAGAATGACCATTACCAGAGAATTGTGGGGCCTTGGTTTCGCCTTTCAACGTTTATCATATGTTTACAAAACCATTTGAAACCGTCCCATTGCATCCAAACAGTCCATTGCTGCTCATGGAAACCCCGGTGCTTTCTTATAGCCAAGCCCGCGCATAAACACGTTTCAACCTTACGTTAGTATCTACCGATATACTCAAACAGAGAACAGTTCTGCATTCGGATCAACATGGTGAATTTTGAATTAGTTAAAAAAAATTAAAAAATCTGTACTAAAAAAATGAATACAACAGCATGTAACCGACATCGATACCACAAAAAGTAGTGTACAAAATTTCTACAGTTCTTCAGGATTGTCTCAGTGTTCTTGCTATGTTTGGTAAAGACTAATCCAACACATATGCGGAAAATAATTTAAATAATATGTTCGCAGATGTACCACGATCATTATTTTTCACCTGTCTCTAAGAGCGGATTGGTTCCTAATTCTATTCCATTATTATGTTCCACTGAGGCCAGTCGCGGTGCACCAGAATTGGTACCTATTAAATTCGCTAGAGGTCAGTGGCAGAGCATAAGATAAGCATTTTTAATCTATTAGTAATATACTGTAAAATAAAATGAGAAAAAGCATAATATTTTATTAAAATATGAGCCAATTACATTAAAGATAATAATCTTGAATACCGTGGTCTATATGAAATTGATATTTTCTTCTTTTATAAGGATTCCATATGAAGCCCTGGCCAGGTATTTTGCTAGGAAATAAATAATAAAAGGAAAAGCATACAAGTACACAAAACGTTCCAAATATATACGTCCATTCCACACCATAAAAACTAAAAATATTTTAACGCTAACAAACAGGGAATGTATACAACGTATTGCTAGATACATGACGTACCATCAGTTCTTAATTATATAAGTTTTTCCTTCAATTATTTTGCAATTTATTCTGGTGTCCGCCGCGGACCCAACCATTATCATTCTCCGGGCACCGTAATTGAATTGGTATGCGCCTGTACAGAAAGACTCCTTTCTGTATGGTTTCTCTACCGCCCGTTCCAGTAATTCCGTACAAGAGACGATAAATCACCTGCAGCTCCAGTGACAAGTCCTCGCACCCGACGCTTGGGAGGTACCGCCTCGCAGACAGAACACACGCACATTAAAGCCCGTCCCTCGGAGACAAGTCGTCTTACGTCACCGGGCGGTGAAGCGGTGGGTCCGAGTGTGAGGTCGTGCGCTCGCAGAGAGAGCTGCATTCCATTGCGACTGAAGACTGCTCTTCCTACTTCGGAGCACTGTCTCGAAATGCTCTCCTCTCCCTCCTTCGTCCCTTCCCCTTCAATTCATCCTCACCTCAACCCTTTCGATTCAATGATTGGTTGGTTTGGTTTTTGTTTTTCGTGTTTCCGGGCCCGTCAACTGCTTTGGTCATTAGTCCCGTTAGTGTAGTGCATGTTTTTTCTCGAGAGATGGCGGTGATCTTCCCCCGCTGGATGGCGAGATCTGGCGCCGACCTACCGTCGGCTAGTGGGGTTTCCCTCTAACCAGGACTCTCCCACCAACGGGGCACCGCCCCAGCCGGGACAAGCTCTAAGCTACCGACCGGTCTCCCGGAATATGTGGTATTGTAGTGCATGTTAGTGTAAGTGAGTATGTAAGGGGGAGGATAGGAAAGGAAGGGAAGGACAGATCGCGCGCGGTCCGTGGCCCGTTTGGTAGGGTACTGCTCCGGCATTCGCCTGGTGTTGATCGGAGAAACCACGGAAAACTACCGATCAGAGCAGCCGGCCGCTAGAATTCTCCTCCAGACAGCGACTGAATTTGCCCTAGCTGAAAAGCTAGTGTCGAAAATCCTGCCGCCGTGGGGAGTGGGAACCTAGGACCTCCCGGTCAGAGGCGCTGCAGTGACAGTTAATGCACTGAGCTACCGCTCCCGGTCCCGTCGCCCGGAGACAAGTCGCCTTACGTCACCGGGCGGTGAAGCGGTGGGTCCGAGTGTGAGGTCGTGCGCTCGCAGAGAGAGCTGCATTCCATTGCGCCTGGAGACTGCTCTTCCTACTTCGGAGCACTGTCTCGAAATGCTCTCCTCTCCCTCCTTCAACCCCTCCTCACCTCAACCCTTTCCATTCAATGATTGATTACTGTTTTCGGGTGCGTCAGCGGCTAAGGTCATTGGTCCCGAAAGTGTAGTACATGTTTATCGCAGCCGGTGGCGGTGCTCCACCCTCTGCTGAATGGCGAATGCCAGCTCCAACCTACCTGTCGGTTTGCGGGGTTTTCCTCATCCAGGTATCACACACCAGCGGAGCACAGACCCAGGCGGAACAAGTATAGTTATGTGTGGCAGTGTATTGCATTTGTGCTTGTGTAGCGGCCTTGCGACAAGTGTGGTAGTTTAGTTCATGTATGTGTGGATATAAGTAAGGGGTAAGATAGAACAAGAAAGAGGAAGGGAAGATCGAGCACGGGCCGTTGCCACTTTGTTAGGGTACTGCTCCAGCATTCGGCATCGATGGAAGAAGCCACAGAAAACAGATCAGATCAGTTGGCGGCTATAATTCTCTTCCGAGACTGTTTGAATTCGACCTCTACGGCCTACCTACCAGCAAAGGTGGTTCAGAACATCATATGATGTCTCTGCAGTGCCTCTGACCGCTGGGTCCTGTGGATCGAGTTCCGACGGTGGCACGATTTTCGACATTCGCTAGATAGCCAAGTCGAATTCAGCTGTCTGACGGAGAGTTGTAGTGGTCGGCTGTTCTGATCGGTCGGTTTCCGTGGTTCAACACCAGGCGAAAGCCGGAGCACTACTCTAACAAACGGGTCACAGGCCGCACGCGCTCTTTCCTTCCCCTTCCTTGTCCTATCCTCACACCTTACTTACATGCACTACATTATCACACATGGTGGGAGACCATTCGGGAGCTTAGAGCATATCCCGGAAGAGGCGATGCCCCGCTAGTGGGAGGTACCGGGTTGGGGAAAACTGTCAGCCGACGTAGATCGGCGCCGGATCTCGCCATTCGACAGGGGAAGATCACCGCCACCTCTAGCGATAAAAACATGGACTACACTTACGGAACTAATGACCTTAGCAACTAACGTGCCCGGAATCATTATTCAATCGACCAACCTAAGACCTACCTGTTTACCGGCAGAGGTGGCTCAGTGCATCAACTGATGTCACTGTAGTGCCTGACCGGGAAGTCATAGGTTCGAGTCCCGACGGCGGGAGGATTTTCGACACTAGCTTGTGGGCTAGGTCGAATTCAGTGGTGGTCTGAAGAAGAATTCTAATAACCGGCTGCTCAGATCGGTAGTTTTCTGTGGTTTCTCTGATCAACACCAAGCGGACGCCGGAGCAGTACCCTAACAAACGGGCCACGGACCGCGCGCGATCTCCCCTACCTCTTGCTTATCGTATCCTTATCTCTTACACACACACACACACACACACACACACACACACACACACACACTAACATGTACTTCACTATCACACACGCCGGGAGACCAGTCGGAAACTTAGAACTTGTCCCGGTTGGGGCAAGTTCGCCATACAATGGGGGAATCACCACCACCTCCCGATGAAAAATATGTAGTACACTTACGGGACTAATGACCTCAGTAGTTGACGCGCCCGGAATCACTAATCAATCTAACCTACTGGTGAACGATGCTGCCGAGGCCACGGTGCAGCTGAGCTATCGCAGTCCTCCGGCTCACAAAACTCCAGTTACCTACGCGCAAATACATTCTCTACCGTACGGCACGAAACACCACCCACAACACACATCGTCCCCCACTCAAACAAGGTCCCTTACGTCACCGACCGGCGGCTGCATTCCATTGCGAGCGGTGGCAGCTCTTCCTATCTGAGAGGACCGTCTCAAAATATTAATCACAGCGGCTCACAATGAGCCGGCGCACGTGTTTTCCCACGTGGCAGCAACAGCAGCCGCGGCTCCTTGGCATGAACGGAACACCTCCGTGGCTCCAGGCACGGGACGCATTTTCAATGCGCCCAGGCGACACGGCAGCGCGACGGCAGGGAAAACATTTGAATAAAAGGCGTCGGAAACACAGACGTAATGTAACTGGAGACGTCTTTGTGGCTGTTTTCGAATGCAAGAATGTTGAGGGCCGAGGATGGCTCAATCATGGAAACTCCTTGTTTTCTTGTCCCCGCTATCGTGTTTATTTTTCAAATACATAAGATGACAATTCATGAAATACATTGTTTGATATTTATTCTGTGAAAAGTTCCATATTAGTTAATATGAAGTTTAGGTGCACAAATGCAGTGTATGAAATGTTAAAAAATGTTAATATTTACCTCATTTAATCACGATTTGCTATTAAATACAGTGAACTACACATACTTCTCATATATTTCCTTTTACGTTTATTTAGCAAACTTGTGGCCTGTTGTAGCAAAATCTGATCTTCTAATGTACGCCCTGTTAACAATACTAAATATGTGTTTTCTACTACGATATTGAAGCATCACTTTTGCTAATACATCTAAACACATCACAAAAAAATTATTGCTTTCCTTAACATAGGGAGAACAACGCACTTTAAAGTAAAAATTTTTCATGCATTTGGAAAAATTAGCACCCTCTGATAGATACTGAAAAAAAACTCTACTCAGCTTCTTGGGGCAGGTGTTTCCTCCTTGTGTTTTTTTCCCCTCAGCCGTACCTTATGGTCTGTTTTCCACGGCTTTGATGCGATGGAGAGACCATTTGGGGGGAATACCAGAATCCGAAATGTTAGAACGGTATGATATATTGTAATGGTATAAAGGCCTTCGGCATAGCTATACAGTATCAAGTTATTTAATTCATATGTGTAATAATAACCTATTAAATAAAATAAAATTATTTTTCATCCCGGCGCTAAATATTGCTACAAAAGCAAATGTGTAATTTCCAAACAGTACTTGGTTTTATGACTGCGCTCAACGTACCTACATTCGTATTCACGATCAAGAGAAATCCATTTGGAAAAGGCGCGTAGTGCAGAAATGGCAGCATCACGGACAACCAGATTACAAAACGTTCTCGTCGGAGAGCGAGCTTCTTGTGGTCGCTGTTCAGGGCAGCCCGCAACATTTCCCATAGCGATAGCATCCCGCGAGCCACAGGCGCTGCGCCTGACCAGCACACGAAGCAGTGCCGGTCACTTCGCCGCCGCTTGCTCAGTAGGTAGGTTGGTTATACCGGGCGCATCAACAGCATAGGTCATTAGTCCCGTAAATGCAGTGCATGTTTTTCTCCTCGGGAGATGGCGGTGATCTTCCCCCGCTGGATGGTGAGATCCGGCGCCGACCTATCGTCAGCTAGAGGGGGTTTCACCCTAACCAGGACTCTCCCACCAACGGGGCACTGCCCCAACCAGGACAAGTTCAAGCTCCCGACCGGTCTCCCGGAATATGTAGTAGTGTAGTGCAAGTTAGTGAGAGTGTGTGCGTGTGTAAGGGGAGAGGATAGGACAAGGAAGAAAATGGAAAGATCGCGCGCGGTCCATGGTCCGTTTGTAAGGATATTGCTCCCGCATTCGCGTGGTGTTGATCGGTGAAACCACGGAAAACTACCGATCAGAGCAGCCGGACGCTAGGTGCTAACTAATGACCAACGCAGTTGACGCGCCCGGAAACACGAAAAAAACAAACCAAACCAATCTAAACTCCCGACTACTCTTCCGTCATGTGTGGTATTGTAGTGTACGAAAGTAAAGGATGTAAGTAAGGGGTAAAGTTAGAGCGAGATCCATGATCGGTACGTCATGATATTACTCTGGCATTCCGAGAATCCCCAGAAAGCAGCCGATCAGAGCAGACCGTCAGAATTCTCCTCCAGACAGCGGTTAAATTGGACCCAGCTGTTCTGTGCGGTTGTCGCGTCTGTGTGTCTCATCGTCGGGGCGAGCGTGGCGGGCCGCAGGGCGAGCGATGGCGGTGGCGGAGGCGCAAACCGCCGAGCAGGATTCCCGCGTGAGGGGCGTGACGGGGCTGGGGCGGGGAGGGGCGGGGAGGGGTGGGGCGGGGCGCGGAGGCTAACGGCGCGGCCCCGCGGACACGCCCCTCGCCACCGAACCACAGCAACCACTCGCAAAAGACGCGCTCGCCCACTCCGGTGTTCAATTACATGGACCGGGAGAGAAGGCTCAGTGCATCAACTGATGTCAATACAGTACTTGTGACTAGGAGGTCCTAGAGTTCCACTCCGGATGGTGGCAGGATTTTCGACTCTAGCTTGTCAGCTAGGTCGAATTCCGTTGCTGTCTGGAGGAGAATTCTAGGGGCTGGCTGCTCACATCGGTAGTTTTCCGTGGTTTCTCCGATCAACACCAGGCGAATGCCGGAGCAGTACACTAACAATTGGCCATGGAGAGTCCGCGATCTTTCCTCCCACTTTGTTCTATTCTCAGCCCCCTTACTTACACACACTTTCATGCACTATAGTACCACACATGTTGCGAGTCCAATGGCGAGTTTAGAGTTTATCCCGTCTGGGACTGTGCCCCGCTAGTGGAGATATATGGTTGGGAAGATCAAGCTAGTCGACGGTAGCTCTACCTCAAATCTCATGATCCAGTGGGCGAAGATCACCGCAATCTCCAAAGGAAAACATACTACATTAATTGATTGATTTTTTCGTGTTTCCGGGCGCGTCAACTGCCTCGGTCATTAGTCCCGTTAGTGTAGTGCATTTTTTTTCGGGAGATGCCGGTGATCTTCCCCCGCCGGATGGCGAGATCTGGCGCCGACCTACCGTCGGCTAGTGGGGTTTCCCCCTAACCAGGACTTTCCCACGAGCGGGGCACCGCCCCAGTCGGGACAAGCTCTAAGCTCCCGAACGGTCTCCCGGAATATGTGCTAGTGTAGTGCATGTTAGTGTAAGTGTGTGTGTAAGAGGAGAGGATAGGACAAGGAAGAGGAAGGATAATCGCGCGCGGTCCGTGGCCCGTTTGGTAGGGTACTGCTCCGGCATTCGCCTGGTGTTGATCGGAGAAACCACGGAAAACTACCGATCAGAGCAGCCGGCCGCTAGAATTCTCCTCCAGGCAGCGACTGAATTCGACCTAGCTGAAAAGCTAGTGTCGAAAATCCTGCCGCCGCCAGGACTCGAACCTAGGACCTCCCGGTCAGAGGCGCTGCGGTGACATAAGTTGATGCACTGAGCTACCGCACCCGGTCTTTCCTTCGTCACACAGCTACAGAAACTGGGATGATTTTAAAGGAAAGCTACAACTCTATTTTGCCCTCGACGGGGAATCGAACCCCTGACTACAGCACGGGAAGCAAGTATACTGCCCATTAGCCATCCCAGAGGCACAAATAAACAAGGGCGCAAGAGAGCCGCACCGTGTCAATGACGGGGGGGGGGCAACAGAAGTTAGCGGGCAGGTTTGTGGGGGGGGAGTGGCCGAGGGCGGCGCCGCGGGTTCCGTTACGCGCTCTATAATAAGCGGCGGCGGCGGCGCCCGCCTTGGCGCTGGGCCAGCCGCCGCGCCGGGCCTCGACCCCAAGCCTTCTGGCCCCGCCCCCTTTCTCACCAGCCCTTCCGCTCCTCCACACCCCGCCTCTCTCCGGTCCGTTCCGTCTCGCAGTGTTTCTGCTGCTTAGGTAGCTCAGGGCGTCAAGTGATGTGGCTGCAGTGCCTCTGACCGGCAAGTGCTAGGGTTCCATTCGCGACGAGGATTTTCGACACAAGCTATACTTGGGTTTCTCTAACATGGCGGCTGAGGGTAGTATCTCCAAGATGGAATGCAGCCCGACCTTTTGTGTCATTCTCAGTCCTGCCGCAAGATGTCGCAAGACTGCGATGGCATCAACCAGTGCCGCAGATCTAGCGACTCTAGCGGCAGGACTGAGAATGACTCAAAAGTCGTGCCGAATACCATCTTGGAGATACTACCCTCAGACGCCACGTTAGAAAAATCCAAGTGTAGATAGCTAGGTCGAGTTGAGTCGTTGTCTGGAGGAGAATTCTTGCGGCCGACTGCTCTGATCTACAGGTCTGAGGTTTCTCTCATCAACACCACGCGAATGGCGGAGCAGTACCACAAACGTGTCCCGGACCGCGCGCGATCTTTCCTTCCTCTTCGGAAATGAATGTTACATACAACGAAAGAAGAGAAGAAAAAATCAAAAGAAAGTATCCATTCAGTGATTTACCGGCACGTCAATTGCTTTGGACATTAGTGCCGTTAGAGTAGTGAATGTTTAAACCCGTGATTCACTCTACAATTATTTTCCCTACCGCGTCATCGTCACAGTCGGGACAAGCTCTAAGGTCCTGTCATGTGTGGTAATGGAGTGCATGTTACTGTAAGTGTGTGTGTAAGTGGTGAGGACAGGACGAGGAAGAGGAAGGAAAGATCGCGCGCGGTTCATGGCCCGTTTGTAAAGGTACTGCTTCAGTATTCGCCTGGTATTGATCGGAGAACACACGGAAAGCTAATGATCAGAGCAGCCGGCCGCTATAATTCTCCAGATAGCGGCTGAATTGGTCCTAGCTACTGTCGATAATTCGCCGTCGAGGCTCGAACCCTAGGACCACCCAGTTTGAGTTGCTGCAATGGTAGCGCTAACGTTGATTGCAATTGAATGCTTAATTCCGGTAGTAACCAAAATGAAATGTCTAACAATTTAGCAGAATACACGTTTCTTGACCTATTAAAAAATGAAATTAGAAGGATATTAAAACATCTACGCCTAAATTAGATTATTAAACATACGGGATATACTATAAAAACATATTTATGAGTCCGAAGAATAATCCACCAGAACGTATTTGAATGAAAAGCCAAGAAGAAAGAGAAACGTGGGAAGATCACTATGAAGATGCACTGAGTAATTCTAGGAGCCGGAAGAGACTGAAAAGTCTAATTCTGGAAGGAGCAGCAAGAACAGATGATGATGATGATGATGATAGTTTTAATTGTTGTACGCGTTACAATAGAGGAGATAAAGGCAGAAATAGCCGGAAAGTCGTCTGCACTTTTCTCAACCGTGCAGGAATTTCAATACAAACAGATGGAAAGACAGACATACAAACGAACGCAGACATAGAAACAAACGGAGAGACAGACTCACACAAATAGAGTAACTGACAAAGAGATGGACGGTCCGATGGAGAGAGTGAGACACACACACATAGTGACGGACGAGCAGACAGATATACAGACGGACGAACTGACGTTTTTGAAAAAAACAATTGCAGTATCGGAGACATATGTGCATTTCCGACAAAAAAAAACACATCGATAGAAGAATTAGATGTCTTTCACTGAATTATACACGTACCCGTTTATACACAAAAAAAATATTTTCCGAGATTATTTCAATATTTTAAATAAATGTTGCTAACTTCTAACACACTAAAATATAATAATTTTCAATCAAAACAAATGCATCTCCAGACCTACCATCTCTCCACATTAAACTTTTTTCTCCTAAGCTCTACAAGTTGCCACTTGTTGCTCCTTCACAGTAGTGATTTATCTTTCTCAGTGGACTATTCATCATAACAATAATTCTTCTTTATGATCATACTGTATTTGAGTGCACAATAATAGTATGTTTTGTTACAGATTTGCTTCGTAAAAAAGGTATGGTTATAAATTTCAAATAATTTTCAATGTCAGGAAGATGTAATTTTAAATAACTGTTTGTAATAGTTCCAGGTATCACTCGATCATAGCACCGTTCGAGCCGCAGTAAGCTCTAAGTTCCCTACTCGTCTCCCTACATGACAGGCAGTGTAGTTCATGTAAGTGTATCTGTGTGTAAGGAGAGAGGAATGACAAAAAAACTTAAGTAAATACCGCGCATGGTCCGTAGCCACTTTGTTCGCTTTGTTAAGCTACTGTTTTGACCTTCTCCCGACTACGATGGAAGAATGCACGTTAATCTACCGATCAGGACCCAGTCGCTAAAATTGTTCTTAGACAGCGGCTAGATTCGACCAAGATCTTCTGCTATGAGTAGAAAGTCCACCTCTGTCGTCACTGGCTAGGTCGAATTCAGTCCTGTCCGGAGGAGAATTCTAGCGGCCAGCTGCTCTGATCGGTAGTTTTCCGTGGTTTTTCTGATGAACACCAGGCGAATGCCGGAGCAGTACCCTAACAAACAGGCCACGGGCCCCGTGCCATTCTGCCTTCCTCTTCCTTGTCTTATCCTCCAGCCTTACTTACACGCACTAGCACTTAGAGGCATATACTAGGACATAGGCTGAGTGACCAGTTGGGGGCTTAGAGCTTGTTCCAACTGAGGCAGAGCCTCGCTGGTGGGAAATACTAAGTGGGGCAAACGCACGCTAGCGGACGTGTAGGTAGGCGTCGGATCTCGCGAGGGAAAGTAGCCACCACTTCTGCGAAAAAAATGTTACTTATGCGACTAATGACCGTAATAGTTTCTACAATATTTTACAATATCCAAGAACATTCTGCAGATCGAAGTAACCAATTCTGAAAAATAAACAAAATCGAGTATTCGTCAAAAAAGAAATTATTTAATTTTTGAATTATCAAGCCAATTTTTGAATTATCGAAGTTATTTTCATTGTCCTCATGATTTTTTGACTTTAAATTGCCGGTTAAACATCAATTTGAAATATTGATAATCACTTTCAAATTAAACTCTCGTGAAATTCAGTATTCACTAATAGTTTGAAAAAGAAACATCAATGTCTTCAAAACATCCGTGGTTTTGGGTTCATGTTTTATTATCATTGATTTTTGGGCATCGGCGTTTAGAAACATCGACTTTTGAGCACCGATCTTTGGAAACGACGATTTTTGAGCATCGATCTTTGGAAACGACGATTTTGGAGCATCGACGTTTAGAACCAACGAGTTCTGAGTATCAACATAGAAAAACATCAATTTTCGAGCTTGAATGTTTCGAAACATCAATTATTGAACATCGACGTTAAGAAACATCTATTTTTGAGCATCTACGTTGAGAAACATCCATTTTTGAACATCGATGTTTAGAAACATCGATTTTTCAGCATAGATGTTGATAAACCCCGATGTTTTGTTAGCGACGTCGCGCGACAGGGAGTGGCGCAAGGCGTGAGCGCTGGGGCGGCGAAGCGCCGCCGTGTGGGAGGCGGTTTCTGCGCACGCGGTGAGCGGCGAGCGGCGAGCGGGCGAGGCGCCGGCGCATGCATATCCAAGAGATGGAAATGCGCCCATTACGGCGGCGGCGGCACCCGCGCACCGCGGCGGCGCGGGCGGCGGGGGCGTCGCCAAACATTTGCCTCGCGCCCGCCGCACCCCAGCCAACGCACCGCGCAAAGGGCGACCGCCCCTGCTGTTGCTCCCACTGGTCGCCGCCGCCGCCGCCCTGCCCATCTGCAGGAGCCGGTCACACGATCTTTCAGTCGATCCGTTCAGGCGATCTCGGTGGCGAGGAAGTGCAAGGGAAAACAGTGTGCTAGTATTTTGTGGCAGAAACCGGCTCATCAATTGATGTCACCGCAGTGTCTCTGACCAGAAGGTTCTAACATTGAATTCCCGACGGTGGTAGGATATTCCAAAAGCTACGTGTGTAGGTGGGGTCAGTTGCTGTCTGGAGGGGAATTCTAGCGGCCGGCTGCTCTGATCGGTAGTTTCCTGTGGTTTCTCCAATCACTACCAGGCGAATGCCGGAGCAGTATCCTAATAAATGGATGTGGGCGAGGAGGCGAACAATTTCACTTCGAACCTCCGAATATTTGTTATTTATTTCCTCGAACCGAATATTTGTTATTTATTAAAACGTGTTAACCTGAAATAAAAATTATACCTGTATATTCATAATAGGAATACTGTTTTGGATGTGATAAAACCTATACGGAACACATTTGAATAAACTGAGCAAACAACATTGGCTTTGGGGGGGGGGGGAGATTTCTTCCGTACTTTCTACGGATTTATACGCAGACACTAGGGTATGGATGGAGGTGATTAAAATATTAACAGTAAATGATAATTAAGTTTTGTTCACCTTCAGTTTACTATGGCTGTTATAGCTACTGAAAATAAACTGTTCTTGAAATAACCGGCTTTCGGTGTTTTAGAAGCGTTTACATTAAAGTTGTTATTGCGAATAATCGCGATGTACGAAAACTAAACTAAATGCAGCGGTGCGTATGGGCTGATGGCACTTCTTGTTGCTCTATTACTACCACTAAAGACACTGAATACTGCTGAAGGCAGAACCAGTTTGAATAAACAAAAATTTTTTTCATCGCTTTACTATTAAAGGGGATGTAAAAACGGTGAATCAAAAGAAAAAAAAAAGATTTATGGTTGTAATTGGTTGGTTATTTCAGGGTGAGTTATTTGCAGGGAAATTTATAGGGTGTTGCCAACTGCACCGACTTAAAGATGGAACAGATTCCAAAAGGTACGACGTAGCTGTTTTTTTACATGCTTTGTATTTTTCGTACTTTCTATTCTACGCTCTAAACTTACCTTAAAATATTGCACATTCCGATTAGCTAAATCTAACGCGAAGCTTTAGCTGCTTCACAAACAAATTCTCTCGTTCTCTATTGAGCCACGTAATGCTACCTGTCCTTCACACGTCACCCCGGTCCCTAACCTCGCTTCTTTCCTTGTCCGCGCTCCCCTCACTTCGTCTTGCTTTCTCCGTTGAACACGCATCGCGCAAGGCGAACATCAGAATGAATGAATGAAACAGAACAAAAAAATAAACTTTCAAAGGAACGGAGCAAGACATGAACATTCCAATGACAAATGAAAAGAATTCCAGTGATTTACTGCGGTTAATTGCAGTTATAAAACCAGAAATCATCGAGTATTGATCATCGATGAGAAAACATTTCGCGATTCAAAGATGCATTCAGTAATTTATTCATGTGATTCTAAGAAAAATAGCTCCATGTAGAAACCATAATTTCATTTTAGGAATAATTGTAAATTGTAGTAAATGATCCGTGGGAGCAGGTTTAACAAACGCAATAAAAAACTGAACAGACCCATTCATCTTACTCACATTGAATTCTCAACACAGGAAGGGAACGTAAAAGGAGAAGATCGAGCGATTTTCTTAAAGCGAACACTCCCACTGCTGCCGTTGCCATTACCACTGCTTCTACCGCCGCCCTGATGCCACTCTGCTACAGGTTCTTCAGCACTGGCAGCAGCGGCGCAGACGACTTTGAAGAGAACTGTGGAGGCGCTGACGGGAGAGCGGAGTGAGTGGAACAGCAATGGTTTCGGTAGCGGCATCGGATCGTGAACGGAAGGACTGTGTTGGTCAGTACTGTTGAAAAGAAGTCGGAAGTGAAGTCGGAAGTGAAGTCGGAAGTGAAGTCGGAAGTGAAGTCGGAAGTGAAGTCGGAAGTGAAGTCGGAAGGAAGTCGGAAGTGAAGTCGGAAGTGAAATCGGAAGTGAAATCGGGAGTGAAGTCGGGAGTGAAGTCGGGAGTGAAGTCGGGAGTGAAGTCGGGAGTGAAGTCGGAGTGAAGTCGGGAGTGAAGTCAGGAGTGAGTGGGAAGTCGGGAGTGAAGTCGGAGTGAAGTCGGGAGTGAAGTCGGGAGTGAAGTCGGGAGTGAAGTCGGGAGTGAAGTCGGGAGTGAAGTCGGGAGTGAAGTCGGGAGTGAAGTCGGAGTGAAGTCGGGAGTGAAGTCGGAGGAAGTCGGAGGAAGTCGGGAGTGAAGTCGGGAGTGAAGTCGCGAGCGAAGTCGCCAGCGAAGCCGTCAGTGAAGTCGCGAGAGAGGTCGAAAGCGCGATTGGGAATACGGCGAGAACCAGAGCAAGAACCGAAATCGGGAACGGGAGAAGGCGCAGCAGCGGGCGCTGAACCAGAGAGGTCGGGAGAGCACTGTGGGCGAGAGCGTTGGCAGAGGTGTGGGCGAGGCGTGGGCGGATTCGCCACCGCCCACAGGGTCTACGGCGAGGGCGGTGGCGGAGGGCACACAGCCTCCCGCCGTCCTCCCTCTGCGCCTCTCGAGTGTCTGCGTGTGAACGCACGCCCGCTCGCCGTCGCATTGTCAGCCCCTCCCCCTCGTTGCACACTCCAGAGCCCCCGGCATTCACGCGCCCTTCGAGGGCCCGCGCGCAGGTGCGGAGCCACGTCGCTCACAGGGCGAGCGCTCTCTCAACATCGTCACGCATTAGACAGGAGGCCTTGTTCCGCAAATAATCACCAATGTGCACTGGTGTCACAAATAATCTAATAATAATAATAATAATAATAATAATAATAATAATAATAATAAAATAGTAAGAAGAATATAGAGGAGAATTCAGGAACACTACAAAAATGTACATTTGACACCACAACACAGAGAACGCCACGATGTAAGTGGACAGCGGAGCCAAAGTAACAACACAATTAAGAAAATTTGGCCACAGAGAAAACACAATCATCATAAAGAAATTCAAGTTCTAACGCTCTCTTTAAATGTAAATAATAATAATAATAATAATAATAATAATAATAATAATAATAATAATACAAAAACTTAAGAAATAATGTAAGATAAACAGTTGCATTAATGAAGAAACAATCATTTACGTAACTACTATAGAAACGGACATTAAAATCATTTTTTTCGGACGAGGCGACGTACGGAAACGATTTTGGAATTTTGAAATGAGGACGTCAACGACACTTGAATACGAGTTGCATACGTTATTTCGTTATGAAATCATTAGTTTTATTAGTGGTCACGATAAAAAATGGTGTACAGAAACCGACAATAAAATACGATATCCTTTACACGGGAAAATGTTCAATCCTTCGAGGTGATGTTACGAGTTAATGCTCACAAGAGTATTTAGTATTAATGCAGACCGTTATTTTGTTTTCTAACTGAACGATAATCATGCTTAAACTAAGAGAGTTAAGTGCTCTAAAATTAAGTATCAACGTATTTGGAGGAAGGAAGAATCAGAACAACATTTGGTTGCGCAGGTACTAACTGTTAAAACCAGCGTCCTAAATTTGTAGAACAACCGAGATCAAGTGCATTTACGAAGCACACGTTACATTTCCCTCCTTTGAAGAGCACCTGCGTTGTACCACAGCGACCTCATGTTTGAGCAATCAAAGACTTTGCAGACGCGGAACTAAAAGAGTTGCGTAATTGATTCGTTTAAAAGACGTTCAAGCGAACTTCCGCCAAGCGAAGAAGAGCGGGACCTCTGGTTTTAGAAACGGGAACCCCCGGTTCGATAAAGAGGAGCAGAGCCACAAACGAGAAAGAAACGAACTCAGACGTACGAAACTAATTTCCAACGAGGGAAGGGATATCGACTGCTTCCCGGATATCACATGTACTGCGCTTAGAGGACTGATGACAATACCTGACAACCTGGAAACACCAAATAATCAATAAATTCTCCTCCCTGGCATATGATCATTAATGAGAATGGGAGTCTTCATCATTCAGGATGATGGTGCATCAAAACTCGACAGAAACATTACGGGAAAGTTCTCCTCATATAGAGAAAAAAAGAAAACGTGTTATAACATGGACCCGCAAAACAGCGTATTACAACATGTGCAAGGGAAGTGTATGTTTAATATTTAAGTAGGCTATCACACTGAAGAAATGAATCGTGGGCGCAATTTTAAACAACAGCGACTCTAGATTTACTGCGAATGTAAACACACTGGATCTCATGTTCGAAACGGGAGCGGTAGCTCAGTGCATCAACTGATGTCATTGCAGCGCCTCTGACCGGGAGGTCCTATGTTAGAGTCCTGACGGCGGCAGAATTTTCGACACTAGCTCGTAGTGGACACTAGCTGGAGTCGTGCAAAGTGAATGTAAAATAAAACATAATTTCACCCAAGTTGATCAATACAGAAAACATGGAGGAAGAATTATACTATCAGCTTATCTTGTGGTTAGATTAAGCAGCGAATCTGAATACCTTTTCTCACAACACTAAATTAGAATAACATACCAACAAGATACAATATAACTTAAAAAGAAAAGCCTTTTGCAATCTTTCAATGAGCACAGCCATGTACCGTATATTCCGTTCAACAAAATATCTTACTTCCAACCTGCTAAGCATCACGCATACTTTGTACTTCAGAACAGTAAGATTTTCATCATGTAATGAGCAAATGAGCCACTTGAAACCGGCTAATCATAAACGTCTTAATTAAATGCTAAGAGGAGGCTTTCGTGTTCAAAATAATGACGGCGTGCAGAGCAACCGCAAATGAGGTGCCGGGAAGAGAACAAAAACTAAGCGCTAATTCCTTCTCCCCCGCCCCCACCCGCCACCGCTGCATCTCAAGCAGGTGCTGTGCTCTGGAATCAACACTCACCGCCTGCAAACACTTCCTCCCCCTCAACAACGGAAATCCGTTACACTCGGTTTGGTTTGGTTTGTTTTTTTCGTGTTCCCGGGAGCATCAACTGCTTTTGTCATTATTCCCGTTAGTGTAGCGCATGTTTTCTCGGGAGATGGCGGTGATCTTCCCCTGCTGATGGCGATATCCGGCGCCGACCTACCGTCGGCTAGTGAGGTTTCCCCCTAACCAGGACTCTCCCAGCAGGGCACCGCCCCAGCCGGGACAAGCTCTAAGCTCCCGACCGGTCTCCCGGAATATGTGGTACTGTAGTGCATGTTAGTGTAAGTGTGTAAGGGGAGAAGATAAGACAAGGAAGAGGAAGGACAGATCACGCGCGGTCCGTGGTCCGTTTGTTAGGGTACTGCTCCGGCATTCGCATGGCATTCGCATTTCCAGCTAGGTCGAATTCAGTCGCTGTCTGGAGGAGAATTCTAACGGCCGGTTGCTCTGATCGGTAGTTTTCCGTGGTTTCTTCGATCAACACCATGCGAATGCCAGAGCAGTACCCTAACAAACGGACCACGGACCGCGCGTGATCTGTCCTTCCTCTTCCTTGTCTTATCCTCTCCCCTTACACACTTATACTAACATGCACTACACTACCCATATTCCGGGAGACCGGTCGGAGCTTAGAGCTTGTCCCGGCTGGGGCGGTGCCCCACTGGTGGGAGAGTCCTGGTTAGGGGAAACCCCACTAGCCGACGGTAGGTCGGCGCCGGATCTCGCCATCCAGCGGGGGAAGATCACCGCCATCTCCCGCGAAAAAACATGCACTACATTAACGGGACCAATGACCAAAGCAGTTGACGCGCCCGGAAACACGAAAAAATCAATTAATCAATTAATCAAGCAACCTCCGTCGTCGTCGCCGCCGCCATCGCCACCGCCGCCCAGTAGCCACTTCCGTTGCCACCACCGCCACCGTTACCGCCGCCACCATTACCGCCCCGCACAGCCGCCTCTGCTGCCAACACCATCGCCGCCGCCACTGCCGCCACCGTTACCATTGCCGCCGCCCCTGCCACCGCCTCTCCGCAGCCGTCTCCGCTGCCACCACCACCACCGCCTTTCGCCGCCGCCGCCGCCGCCGCCGCCGCCGCCGCCCCCGCCGCCGCCGCCGCCCCGCCCCGCCACCGCCACCGCCCCGCCACCGCCAGCCCTGACGCCGCCACCGCCTTGTCTTCGCAGAGCGCGCGGCGCGTCCGCCTCATCAAATCTCGGTTTGCGGTGATGGATGAGGCGCGGCTTGGCGCGGCGCGGGCGGAGCGCGACGCCTGGCGGGCTGGGAGGGGTGCGGCCGGGGCAAAAACGCCCAAGGGGAGCCGTGCGCTTGTAACGGACCCTCCGCCACACACGCGCACTGCCCGGCCACCGCCAGCACGCCCACACAGACACCCCGTCCTCTTCGCTCCCAACCGTCAACCTCATCATCGTCACTCTCGTCATCACCAACCTAACAATCGTCATTCTTATCACCATCGTTATCCTGATCACCGTTACTCTCGTCGTAGCAATATGTCTTCGCCATCCTAACTATCGTCTTCCTCGTCATAATTTTTACCACCGCCACACTCACCGCCGTCCTTACCGTTACTCTCGTAACCAGCATCTACCACCACGTTCCTCGCCGCCGCCATCCTCATCATCGTCCTCGTAATCCAATCGTCCCAACTTGACAATCGTCACCTTCGCCATCGTTCTTACCCTTATTGCGTTTGCCACTCACGCCATGAATATCCGTATTGCCATCCTCGTCACTAATATCCTTACCGTCCATACATGTCATCCTCATATCCGGCATCCTTATTATCATCACCCTCGTCATCGTCATCCCCCCACTTACACTCTCATCGGTTCCTTTTAATATCATTATCGACACGACCCGCATCGTCATTTTAACGTCATGCTCCTTATCAACTTCGATCACAGGCAAACTCACTTCACCAACGTTCATCGATATCATTTTCGCCATCGTCATCGTTACCTTCACCACACCCTCTTTGGCTACATTCTCATCCAAGCATCATAAAGGGCACAGTCACATAACGAAAATATTATACGTGTGTTCAATTATCTAAAAGTACACCTCGCTTTAGTTGTGGTACATCTACACAACGTATTCCGTTCAGACAGGCGAACCAAATTGGCGTCTAAGCCTGAGAGCCAAAAACAAAAATTAATTCGACCGCCATGTATACGAAAACACCCGGACAGACTCCCACGCAGAAAAAAAGCCTCCGAATATCACGCAATGAAATTTAGAATCGGCTGCAGCGGGGTGGGGGGTTCGTTTTTTTTCTAAACAGGCTTGTTAGGCCCCGTAGGCAGTACTTCCCTGCTTTCTACCAAAGCTACAAAAACAGCGCATAGCGGGAGAGAATAATTAAAAGAGATATGTCACAGCTCGCACCGCGGCTATGTCAACCCGCCTTCCCGCCGGCAGCACAACGATGCATGCAAAGCACGCACGAGGCTGAAAAATGCGCCGCACAGGAAACCAGGAAGCTCCCACGCAAACGGTCCTGCGCTGAAAAACGGAAGATTTTCAAAAATCAGACTGAAAGACTGCTATTAATGGGGTTGCCATGAAGTTTATAAGGCGATCTTACACGCAATGGGGGGAAAAGTTAAGTTTAAACGCAATATTTTCTATTTAAAAATGGCGGACCCGGCAATGCTTCGGTATTTCAGTGCGTTGGATAAATAAGGCTGTCTCCTGGCTCAGAGCGAAGTTACTCTCCTTTCACCTAGGACGTCCGGGTTCCAATCTCGGACAATCGCATGTGAAATTTGTTTCAGCAACACGAGTTTGGCTGCTTCACAAGGGCTAGTCCAACTCTATGTGAAGTGTCCTATACCCTACTTTCCTAATTCCTTCCCAATTCTGGCCGTTGGGTAGTGACGCAGGAGCACGCAAGAGAGAGGCGCGTACGCGGAGATGCTACCTGGCGGTCCTGTGAACGACTTACGGACTATTTAAAAAAGTAATGGAGGATTATTCGAACTGATAATGACGGTATAAAAAGTTTCAGAGGAATATTCCTAATAATAAGAGCTGAACGTCCAATAAGGATTAAGAGACATGTTGCGTCATTACGAAAGACGCAACAAATGTTTCAAAAAATGCAATGAAAATCAATTTATTCAACAAAAAAGAACAACATATTAACTACACATTACAATATTACATTACACATTAAAAATCAATTAATGTTGTGCACTGTCAGTATCTGGTTCAGAAATCCTGCTTTCTCGATCGGCGCCTCTATGTAATTCGATAGTATGAATCGATGCGAGGTGTGTAGTTCAAAAAGATATCCATAAATTGCACTTCATGCAAGGCCCTCGCGAAACGGCATAGAGCCCATCTTGTCAATTAACTTTGCAATTTAAGCAAAGTTACCCCGCATGACCGATTTAATTCAAACCACTCTTCAAATACTACCGATACTAATAAGAAAAAAGTGTTAAAATTTCTGCGAAATCGGTCGAGTAGTTTTTGCGTCTACGTGCAACAAATGTACGCACATTTCTTTTGACTGTCTTACTACGGAGTAGAGAGAAAGTTATGAAATGCTGTGCGAAAGCACGGCGAATTTTCGGCAGAAAAACTCTTTATTACAGAGCCCTGATAACGAAAAATTGGATAAATCCAGTTGCTAAATTTAGAAAAAAAATCCTCTAACTCGTGTAGCCAGGATGTATGTTATGTGGGTCCTTGATACCCAAAAATCGAATGACGGCAAAACGTCTATCCGACTGTGAACAACGCTATCGGCTAAACCTTTCAACATTTTTTCTCAAAAATTAATATTCCACAATCGATCTGGCTGAGGTCGTAGCTTCTTAAATTTGAAACCGATATTTTAATTTTGGGGTTACTTTACATTAAACCCCTGGGATATTAAAAAAAAGTTTCGTTTATATGAATTTATCCAGCAAAAATAACTAAGTATTCTAGTGTCACCCTCAACCCTACATCAAACAGACTAAGCACGAAAAAACAGAAGTCCGCAGATTATGAAACGGGGGATGGGCAAGATGCAAGGCTCATTACTCCGCGAAACATTTTTCTATTGTCTACAAACCCGAAATATCCCGAACGTCGAAAACCCTTAAAGGAACAGAAGTTACGTACTTTTCTCTTACGCCGTAATCTGCACAAAAAAATCTTTTCGAATGTTCTTTTACAGTTTTGAAGGATACCCCACTCCATAACACGGAATGTAAAAAATGTTCATTGGTGTGCAGTTTGAAGTTATTTTTACTTTTAAATTATTTACAAAGTGTAAAATGCACGCACGAGTCCAGCAACCTATTATTATAAATTGCCAAGCAAAGCAATGCTATTGCGATGCTACCAAAGGCAGAGCTTCAACGAGAAAAAGAGGGAGAGAGAAGGAGACAAAGAGAGACAGACAGAGAGAGA